>OU343219.1:250603232-251059731 GCA_910596185.1 Chrysanthemum makinoi | reverse complement strand
CGCAAGAAGAGGCTTGTGGAAGAAACCGTCCTTTGAATCTTCATGGAATGGTAGAGAGTGAAAGCGGCTTCTTTGGCGTTCTAGTAGTTTATTATGCTTCAAAAACGATGGCGGGTACCATTTCATTTGGAATCCGTGAGTTGATTATGCGAGTCGCATAAATCAAATACTTATTATCCGGGTTGGTAAAGATGTGCTCGGGATGGCAAAACTTTTGGCTGTTGGCCTAATATGAAAGCCGATATAGCTTCCATTATGTTTAGTTGGTGCGACTTGCTCTAAAGTTAAGGCGAACATCGAGAGAAACCATCGAGGACTCTTAGTTCAACCGAACTCCGGAATGGAAATGGGGCGAATATATGGACTTTATCACTAAGTGCGAGAACAGCTAGCGGCAATGACACTATAAGGTAATAGTTGATCGTTTAGCAAGTACGCTCACTTCTTAGCTATTAGTGAAACCGATGATCTTGATAAAGCTTGCTGGAATTGTATCTTAAGGAGGTAGTATGGCGTCATGAGTACCGATTATCTATTTATTTCGATAGGGATAGTGGTTTACATCCCACTTTTTGGAAGTAGAATTCTGAGCGGCACTTGAGCGAATTTGGATATGATGCTTACCATCGGAACCGATGGTCAAGCGAAGAACATTGAGTTTAGAAGACATGCTTAGAGCATGTGTTTAGACCGGCAAAGGCTGGGAGAAGACACACACTCCTTTGGCGAATTCTCTTACAACAATAGTTATCACTCTAGCATTATAGGCAGCCCATTTTGAGGCTGTGGCGAAAATATCTAGTTCTTGTTTATTGGTGAAGTTGGCAGAGTCAACTTCACAGTCCCGAACTGTCTTAGAAACCAGCGAGAAGATAGTTGATTAAGTGTCGATTTTGCAAACATTTCGTGATAGACAAAGTTATGAGATGAGGCGTAAACCTTTAAAATTTCGGTTGAGGATGGAGTGTTATATTGAAAGTTTCTCCTTGGAAAGGAGTGGTTAGATTTTGGAAGCGTGAAGGCTAATCACGCGACCTCTGACCCGATTACTTCCAATCACGGAAAGAATGGACCCGGTAACGCTGCTTTGGAGCTACCATCGGAACTGAGTAGTGTACACAATGTCTCCGTGTTAGTAATCTTAAGTAATGTCTTTTAGAGGAGGAAAACTTATAGTGGTGCCTTTAGAGATATTAAATTGATGATGAGAATTGGGTTTTGTTGAGGAACCGATTGAGATTATGGATTAGAGTGAGGTTAAGAAGAGTATCTTGAAAATATGGCGTATTCAGATTGTTAAGTTAAACAGGAACTCTGCATGGTGGAGTTCACTTGAGGCATTGAGGACGTTTTAAGGTAAGAGTATCCTAAGCTATGACGCAAGCAGCTTCGGGTGAAGCAGGGAGGTTTCTTCATTTGGGAGAACGTGACAACTAACGAATTTCAGAGGAGTCTATTTAGGTAACCGCATTACGTTAAACTGAACCGACTTTGCCTTTAATACTATTTTGTAAACCATGACTTGATTTATATCGTCTATTGGTTTTGGTTTATTCACTATTTGGTGAGTTATCGTATGAGTTTTAACTCTATTTGGTAGGCACTATTGATTCGGCACTAAAGCCTAAAACAAGAAAGATTGTAATTTTTGAACCGTAGCTTGAAGAATTGGCGAATAAATAATGTCAAAACTTCGACAGAAAAGCGTAAATAACGATGTTAGAAAGTTGAATGGCGTGGTGTGGACACTTCGAGGGGATAACTTATGAGCTGGGAATGAGTAGCGGGTGGATTCTGAAAAAATAGACCCACGGCCCCTCTATTTCACTAAGGCGACACCCCTCCACCATATTTATTTATTTTTGAGTCCCTATGTCTATGTATAAAGGGGCTCCCACATCCCTCATTTCACCTATTTCATTCTCTACTAAAACACACACAACACTTTCTCTCTACACTAAAAACCTAGCCACCACCTTGTGGCATGGAAGCCACCATTAAGGCCACCGCCACATGCTAGGCAGCGTCACCATACACCTCCACCACCATCTTGAAGTTCTCTTTCTCCTCTTTCCAACCATATATTACACGCTCCATTTGGACCTCCATAACACCTTCAAATCTTTTGAATCAAGATTACATTGTACTTTTAGGGTTTCAAGGGGCTTTTTGCAATTGGTGTTTGAATAAGGTAATGGAACATAATTTGAGCTTTTTAAGCAATAAAAGCCACGAATTGGAAATTAGGGTTTCGACCCTATGAACAAATTTAAGGGCTTTTAGGTGGGCTATAAAAATTAACTCTAATTAGTCTAAATAAACATGTAGATAGTGTTTGGTAAGCATGTGGTGTATCAATTTGATGGGTTTTTGCATTTTAGGTTAGTATCATGTTTTTATTAAGAATAGTTGATGGGTTTTGTGTTTGGTTAGTGTTTGGAGCTTGATTGATTGTAGTTTGATGTTGTGGAATTGATTTGGTAGTGTTTGGATTGGTTGGGATGGTGTGCTGAACCACCTAGAGCTCGTCATTGGCCTGGTCTGAACCCACATGGACCTTGGGTCTGGTCGGGTCGATTTGGTAGCTTGTTGGTTGATGTAGTTGATTTTGGATGAAACTGCATTAGACGAAAAAGGTTCTAGGCTTGTTTGGTTCACGTGTGTCTTATACGGCGATGTCATGACCATTAGGGTCATAACATTTGGTTTAAGTACATTTGGTTGATTGATTGGTTGGCGAGATTGTTTTGAGTTGGTTTGGGATTGAATGCGCTATTATGACTTTTAAATTTGGACTTGATATATATATTGTTGACTTTGAAGAGCTCGTCAGTTACTTTGACTTTAATTCAATAGTTGACTCCACGACAAACCGTACTTTGGACTTTAGTATAATTTGGACTATTGATTGATTTAAAAGCCGAGAAGTTATGACTGCGTCTTGGACTCGAAGCGAATGGCGATATGAGATTAATATTGGAATTTGATGAAATATATATATTTACATGAAAATGCTAATAGACTATGAAATATAAATAATAAATGGGCTTTTGTACCAAAAACAACGATAACAAGAATTATCTTGTTATTTACTATTTTTAACGAGCTAACGACTAGAAATGGAATTGTTTTCCAATAAATAAACAATGATGTTTCAAGTACCGTTTAGCGATATATACCAATTATGGGCATTTAATACTGATTTTCAAGTATTCATTTACTACGTTGTGTGCATGAGTTCTGAGATAACCTAGCATTAATGGTGTTGATCCACGTGGGTGGCGGACTTATTAGGTTGACGAATCTAATAAGAGCCAGCTAGATGCGTTAGGCCGCTTATTAATGGCGACTTATCCTTATGACTCGTTAGGATGTGACCGGTTTATGGAATTATAAGCGATACGAATGAATAATTGAGTTTATCGAGTTGACGAATTCGATAAGGTCTACTATTTATTCGGAAACTTATTGGACTATGGAGTTATCGCTTGAGCGTCTCATTGTGTGCTTGTTAGTCATATATTGTTTTGAATGGAGTTGCATATTGTGTTTAGAACCTGCATGTATGATTGTTTGAGTGCATTCATGGCGTCATATTAGTCTATACACCCATAGAGAATACCAAACACTAAGTTAAATGGTGAAACAAGACATTTTGGAAATAGCGAAATGGAATACATTGGGGACTGGAATAACGTTGACTTTGAGGAATGTATGATTAGTTTGGTCATTAATAGGTTGTGCCGAGTCGATAGTTCGTCTTTGTGATACGGATTATCTTCTAACGGTGTTTATTTTTCGTTGATTGCTTGAGGTGAGTTTCATAGCCCCACTTTTATCTACGTTTTAACTAAGTTTTGAACTATTTTGGGGTGAGAATCATGCTACTGTTTTTGGACCGTGAAACTATTTGGATTTGCTTATGTGCTTATTTTTATAGATAGATGTCGGTAGTTGTTGCCTTGGTCTAGTTTAACCTTGCCTAGCTAAGAATAGACTTCTAGCGACCTAGTGCAGGGGTTGGAAATGTTCTAGATTTTGCCACAACGTCTTTGGACTAGAGTCGTAGGGGCCCAAGTAATCCCCTGGATGCGGCATTTGATTAGAGATCGGGTAGGATCGTGTGAAACGGATATTTATCTATCTTAGGTCTTGCATAGCAAATCAACTCTTACAAGTCTATTATGATTTTGTTGAACTTAAACCTATGAACTCACCCGGTGAGTGACCTTTTAACATGATTTCTCAAGTGTTTGAGATGTTTGGAATATGTGATCGTGGAAGCTTGGCAAGAAGTGGGATTCAAGGATCATTACGACTCGATAAACTATAGGGGACCTATTTGATTAAACCATGTTTTGGGCTCATAAATTATACTTTTGGATTAAATGTTTTGAATACTTAAATTTGGGATTGGTTTGAATGTTAAATGACTATCTTTTGCTATACTTGTGTGCGATACCCAATCCAATAGTATTAGCGACTTGATTAAGTCTTCGGTATCTGAGATTTGGGGTGTTACAACAAATCTCCACCACTAGAGTTAAAAGACTAAAACAATTCTCGAAGGCAATATGGGTGAGACACGACAAGGTTAAGGGTGAGTCGTCATTACTAACATGTCACGCGAAGTGGACAAAATCAATGATACATGACCAAATCCATGGCCAAGACATCAAGATTGCTAAGCTAAATACCTAGACACACTTCATGACTAAAGGTAGGATAAGACATGGGATATAATTTGGTGTAAAGTAAAAAATAACAAGCAAATAGTTAAACCTATAACAAGTCATCACAGCTTATTGTTCATCCAAAGTTCAAGTTTCAGGCTAGAAATGGATCATGATATCGGTAGATGTGTCATTAGAGGACTTTTATGATGGGCACATACCTCTTCTTCAACATTTGGCGGCTTGAATGCCAACTTCATTCTTCAAATGTGACGAGTGGCCTCCTCGATACTAAATCTATGATGAACTCTTAAAATAGTGCTTATGACTTACTTTTACAATCAACAATCTGACTATATATATATATATATATATATATATATATATATATATATATATATATATATATAAATATAATTTTTAATTTTTACATAATAACTAAACAGCATCCCCCATGAGATGAACAATATGAGAATTTGGGGGTTTTCAAGGTCTCCAAGTGGAAGGTTGGGGCAAACAATGACTTCCGATCACAAATAAAGACTACACGTTAGGCTAAGATTGTATGGGTGTATGAAACAATATATTGGGTAAACATAAATGAAAGGAATGGCTCGGATAGATTGTATCTGGGGTATCTTGCACTAAAGGTGAGTGCAACAAAAGTGTTTAACATGGGGGTTGAGAAGTCGAGGTGACTAATCGATAGACACACAAGGATATGCTTTTTGGGTGATAATCCTATAATATTGCCTTTGTTGGAATCACTCCTAACTAGTATTTCAAGTGTTAGTCATTAATATGTAATAGGTTGCTTAATTAGGCTTTTATGTTTGTAATTATGGCTAGGCTTATGCTAGAAAGCCATGAGCCTATGTAAAAGCCCATGTGGCTAAGGAAAGGACTAGATGTGTTGCCTAGCTCTTCCTATAAATACATTGTATCCTCTCATTTGAGAGGTTGGTTGTTCACTCTACATAATCTATGCATAACCTTTATTTATCACATAAATTATTGTATTATGTTCATCCGATCACCTCTACCTATATTTCTATCATATTGATCCTTGTGTTAACTTATGGTGACCTAACAGTGGTATCATACGCCATCTAGTTGGGTGAAACCTTTTTTGTTTTTGAAGTTTATTTGTCTATGCGTATAGTTTCTCGCTATACACCTTTATTACGCTTAAAAATTTCATTTTTACACTTGTAAACTCAAGATTCTTATGGGTTAAGGTTTATTTAGTGTTAAAGTTTCTGTTTTTTGCAAAAAGTTACAAACTTTACGTGTTTAGATAAGTTTTTAAGCTTGGTTTTGTATAGTGTTCTTCCTTTGAGCGTAAGGTTGAAACTCACTTTGGATCATCAGTTTCAAACAAGTATTTTGGTGATTTTTGGTACATTTCATCATTAAAATGAGGTTTACATAACGTTTTAGTCATAAAAATCAAGCTTGGTTAAGCTGTCCTTTTTACGCATAGCAAAACCCTAGTTTTAAGCCTAACATCTACATAAGTCGATGCACGTTATGCCTAAGCTTTTACGGCGTAAATTTTCTTCATTGATCTTGAAGCTTGGTGCTTCGGTGTTTTCTTGTTTGGATAAGCACGAAAACACTTGACTTATCGGATATCTTTTACACTTGGATAAGTGTAAAGATTTTTGGTAAACCTAAGTTTCACGATAAGCATGGCATACAAGTAATATCTGCCTTCTAAACGCTACGCCTAAGGTTCTTACTTATAAGCTTTAGTTTACACTAAGCTTACGTTTCACCTAAATCTTACGTGTAAGAAGGATTTACGCCTAAGCTCTTGTTTGGCGTAAGTAGGAAGTTCTGGCGTAAGGCGTCCGTTATGCCTAAGTTGTGTTTTACGCCTAAGTGTACTTCATCAAAAAACTTCAAGTTTTATTCGACTACAAAGATCCATCATTAACACAAGTTTCAAGATGTCTCAACCACCATACTCTAACTACTTTCCTCATGACTATCCTCAACAACCATACTCTAACTACTTTCCTCATGAGTATCCTCAACAACAACAACAAATACAACAATATCCTCAACAACAATTTCAACAACCATCATCAGTGTACTTTCCTCAAGGAGCACAACCTCTTCCACCACAAATCCTCAACCAAACCTTCAACAATATCAACATTGTAACTAGCATTATAGGTTTTAAGCGTAAGTATGCTATGAATTTCTAGCGAAGGAACCTTCTTGGTTTGCAAAGATGTTGTTAAGCGATAACAATCCATTCATGAAGGCGGATCCTTGATAGACCTCCAATGCTCACTCGAGGAAACTATGATCAATGGTAATAAGGTTTTAGGTTTTGTGACCTCAAGAAACCACATGGTAAGTGTTTGAAGAAGGTCATCCTTGAAGGTCCTTTTCAGATGCCTTCTATAACTATACCACGGATCCAAATGCTACTCCACCAAGAGATGATGTTACCAACATTCTCGGAGTAGATCAACTCACTCTTGAACAACTTCTTCACTTAGAAGGTCGATGAAATTGCAATGCAATATATATATTTTGGGATTACTCAATCGATTTTTAGAGTGTTGATGCTAGGAAGACGCCAAAGCTGTGTGAACAAATTCATCTTCTAATGGAAGGCATTGAACTCAATCAAGAAGACATGGAATCAAAAATCTACTTATCATATGAGAATTTCATGATTGAACTGGAGGAATCATTAGGTCATACATCATCGGTTCTCGGACATCATCAATGACTTGGACAAACACGCATCATTATGCCAAGGATTTCAAAATCAATACAAGTTCCTCGGTGTCTTGGTCTGATTGGGAAAAGTATGTTTACATCCAGTCAAGCTAAGTCTTCATCAAGCAACGTCAGTTATTGTATGACTATTTTTAGCACCATCAAAAGGAAGTAACAAGCGGTTATCCGTGGGTCCCTGCTTCTCCAACACTCCAGGAGAATGTTATCCTCAATTTCCAAACTTTCCAAGCTGTTTCACAAATCCACCACAACAAAGCTACGATTACCATATGATCCATCACCGGCAAGCACAAAGCTTCGGCTAGTTCCTTACAACAACAACATCTTGATTCAACACTCTAGGATGAGAGTCTTTGAAGCCGATGCATTGAATCAAGGATTTGTAATGATTTCTAAAGCCGGAGATTTTCTAACAAATCCAACAACCTTATTCGTACCTCATCAAACACAAGAAATCATGTTGTTGTTAACAATGGGCAGTTGAGGTTGAGGCACCGTGAAATGGTGTCGATGGGTAGTGGTTAAGGATTTAATTCTAATGGAAGGAACATGGGTGCTCCATAACAAGGGTTCAAATGAATTACGTCCGGGGGAAATTTTCAGGCAGGGTTAATGGTCTTCGATGCTACAATTTGCCTTGAAGGGGTCATCGGCTAATGCTTGCCCAAAGCCGAGAACAAAATTGGCGCTTATCACAAGGAGGCTTTACTTTTGGCTCTTAAGGATGAAGCTAGTGGAACACTTACCAACAAGAACGAGCTTCATGGCTAATGCAGAATCGATGATGATATGGAGGACTTGCAAGCCTTCTTGTTGTGATGTTGATGGCCAACATCAAGAAGCTCCACATAGTGACCGCAGGCCGGTGTATGACGATGGCTTGTCTCGTTACCGGATCTAACATATGTATATACATGATCGATATCTCCTATTGCATACGCATCCGGTAGTCACGAGTGTTCAACATGGCGTTCTACATCTCATCACGAAGAGAATCAAATGGATCCCATAGTTACATTTGATGATCAAGATGACCTTATGGTTAATATTGATAATCAAGTTGACTCCGTGCTTATATTTGAGGATCTAAGAAATGATGATGTGGAGACTCAAGTTGAACAAACTGAGTTTTTGTGTAATCCGATCGGGGCTCATGACCTTATTTCAGACCACCCAAGCTCAATTAGAGATGTGCAATGAGATTAATAAGAATCTTAATGCAAAGATTGCACTGTTAACTATGGATAATGAATGCTATAAGTTACAACTCAATAATTTTGAAACAAAAAGCGTGAATATAGTTTTGAGTTAACTTTCAAAATCATACCAAAATGAAAAATCTTTGGAAATACAAATCATTGATCTAGTCGAATCCAAGAATAAATTGCTTTCTCAAATAGAACAACAAAAATTTGATCATCAACAACAAATTAACACTCTTACTTGAACTCAAATCCAAATTAAAGTTGTTAACTTGTCAAAAAATAGTTTTCAGTACAAAAAACATTCAGGGCGAAATTGATCGATTATCTTGATGAAATTATGGATTTACAAACAAAATTAAAAGTTTCGAAATGGTGTTTATAAACATGGTGAGTCAATCAAAACAATTCAAAAGTTTACTTTTAAGCCAAATCCCGATGGATATGGACCAATTCTTGCTGATTACAAACCACGTTTTCACATAGAGCATTCAAACCAAATTCTCAAAATTATTTGTCACGAACATAGAATTGATTTCCATTATGAGTGTTGTTGAATATAATCGTGATGAGGAATAGATCTCGTCTTGAGTCGATTAAAATGGAAAATGTTGAATATATTAAACCATTTGACTATTCAAAAATCCTACCTTTTGTTAAAAAAAAGCAGGATAATACTAACACCTTGGGTTATCACACCAATTCACGAGTCCTCTCTTACGATGTTAGTCCCCACAATGTTGTACAAATTAATGGTCCTTTACCTTCATTAGGTGAAATAAAACCATTACCCGAAGATGTCAAATTCTTAAATATTTGATACATTCGTATGCGACATCAAACTTTGGAACATGAAAGTGAAGTTATTTTGAAATAAAAATTTGAACATTTTCAATCGCCATATCTTGAGAAATCAAAGATATCTTTGAGAAAAGGCTTTTACACCATGTCGAAATTTACGAATGTGTGCAATATATTGAGCGGGATCTTTAGAAGGAGAATGGACTTATAGTTTGATTTTTGAGAAACATCGAATTTCAAATACTAAGCGAAAAAGAAAATCTTGAGAAATCATGTTGATCGACTCTTGGAAGATGTTATCGTCTTTGATACCATAAATGTTGTGTTGTTACATCTCTTGTTGCATATGCATTTGATTATATTGATGTTGATTCTATTGATTATGTTGAGAATGTCGATAATGTGTCTCAAACCGAGTCTTTAAAAGTTTAAAATGAGCGTTTGTTAAATGAGCTTTCGAATGTAAAACGTTGTCTTCAATGGTGTCAACATGATAGTCAAAATCGAGAACTTGCTTTCTGAAAAATCAAACGATGCGTGCCACACCTTTTGAACCAAAACTTGAAGAACTGGATGATGAAAACGTGTCTTTAAAATGTCAAATTTCAAAATATGAATAAGAAATTGCTAAAGTCAAAACTGAATATGGTGTCATATTTGATTTGCTAAAAAAGACTAATGCTAAAGCGTCAAAAGATATGATGATTCTCTTAAATACATGTAACCACCCGCATTTTCAAGTTACTTTTCATTTTTGAGAATTTCACTTTCACTATTTATCCCATAATTTCTTTTTATTTTACTATCATGACAAGATAAATAAAACTCGACAAGTCGTCCTGACGACGTACGTTGATAAAAAGGTAAACATAGCAATTTGAATCACCCGAAACGGAAAAACGAGTCAAAAGTTATAGTAAAAAGAAGCTAGCAAAAACCTAGAAACACCAAAATGGCTATTCTTTGGGTTTAATCAAATAAGTGGTATTTACGGTCGAATCATCAAAAGTTAAAATCGAAAATTTGTCGGAAAGATGTTTTACGGCTACTACTTGGGAACTCGACCTAAAAAGACCAAATGATATCATTTTCTGCCTAAAATTTGTAAAACAGTTTTTACCGGCAAAAGTTGGATTTTCACAAGTTAAAAATATAGAAACCATGTTATTTTCATAACTAGTTACATATTAAATTTTTACCAAAATTTCATTCTGGACCATATTAATAAGTTGTAATCCTTTAGGAAACTATGAGAAATTGTAAAAACTAGATATTTACTAAAAACATAATAAAAATTTATGATATAACAATCTTCACTCAAAACGTATGTTTTATCTACTAAGTGCTAAAATACTAGGGAGCTTCATGTGAGGGGTTTTATTTGAGTAAAGCATTATATATCTGAGGTTCGGATTCACGATTTAAAGTATTCTAGCTCCTCGAGCGTTTACTACATGACCTCTGAATTATGATGGCTCGAATGATGTCGATATCTACTTATAAACTAAATAGTTTTCACATACTAAACTGTTACTATAAGCATCAAACTATAAATGACTACATCATGATCAACATAGAGACATATATAGAGGTGGTTTATGTTTCTAAACATTATTCCAACCCTAAGTAGCAACATTCCATTTTAGGTTGCACGTATTAGAAGTTTCCGTTTATCCATCACATCCGTTAAAGCACTTAACATCATTAATTCTCGGTGAGTTCATAGCCCCACTTTCTATTACTTAATTGTTTTACAAACCCTTGGGGAGATACATGCTTTATTTTAAGCCAGAACACATTGCTTTCAAAGCTGTATGCTTATCGATTGTTTTATTAGCACTAAATTTACGCCATTTTCCAAACATAAGTCCCTAAATCATGAACCATTAATCACTTGAGAGAGTGAGCACGAATATTGTGAATAGATCTATTGGGATTGATGAATCCCGTTTGTGTTGGCCTAGTTAAAGGCAAACAAGCGCTATATTGGTAACATTAGGTAAGCGGCAATTTTACCTATTAGGTGCAGTACCAACAATTTCACCAATTAATTTTGTAACACGTTAATGCCTTGGTTGCATGATGCTTAGTGTAATAGAAGCTGTTTTGTTTTCAAACCATTGGTGTAAGTCTAATTAACTCACACTACCAACATAATGTGTTCAACCATCAAACAAACTCTATGAATTTCACTCAACCTTTGTGTTGACAGTTTTAACATGTATTTGGGGTCCATGATGTGGAAGGCGGCAAGGGGCAGGACTAAATGAAGAAGGCTATAATTATTTTATCATTCACTCCGAACATCAAAGACTTTTATATTGATGTATTTTTTAAACAATGGAACCAACTAGGACCTATTTTGTAAACTCTGTTATATTTGAATAATTTGAATGATAAATCCTTTTAAAGCGACTCCTTTAGAGATCGTTTTTCTATTAATATGGCTTGTTGTGCCTTCGGTAACACCAGTTTGAATTATTTCGCATATCATGAAATTAGAGTGTTGCAGATTTGTACTCGAAACCATGGATTTAGAAACGAGAGTCTAAATGAGACTTAAACTATAACTAATTTTACAAACAAAAAATATTTATAGCCTTCCGTTTCTCCGCGCCTTCCATCCTCAGATGATTATGGACTTTTAGACATTTATAATAACATGAACATATTAGTATATTATTATATACACTTGACATATTTGAGCATTTCCCATAAGCATTAGAACTGTTTTAACATCATAATACTTATTGTAGATATCATGTCTTCTTCCGCCTACCCCCATTATTATCGATGGAGATTTCGGATATAGAGGACACTTTTCATCTACCAATGGCATGTACCACTAATCCTACCGACCTATACCACGACATATCAGAACTACTCTTCATCATTAGGCGATAAGTTCTATTTTATTGAAGCATTAACCTCATCTCAAGAAACTACTACTTTTCCATCACCACCACCATCATTTCCCTTTTCCATCCGTACATGTGATGAGTTGGGTCCTCATATGGATGGTACCACAACCACCATTGATTCAACAAGAATAGAAGCATAGGCTATAGCATCTCGAGGATCTGTCGGCGCATTCCTTCATGACACACTAAACCAGAAGTTGCCAATCAACCAGAGTTACTAGGATCTTTTAAACTTATAATAGACTAGTGTGGTAATACTACTTAACTTTTGTACTACCTAATGATTAGACTTCGGCTAGAAACTCTATGTAATCCATGAAATAGTTAGTAGTAAGCGTTGTAATTACTAAGCCCGAAAGTATGGTAAGTAAATTTTGAAGAAACTTGTAATAAGTTTCGATTTTGTAAATCAATCAACGTTATATGAATAAAACTCTTGTTTTATGCTATCATGTTTTATGGTTTAAAAATCCAACGTTATTATTTCTAACTTTTCCCACCAAAAATCATGATCGTTTTATGACTCATGAAATATCTTTTATCTGACGAAACATGGCGTCTATAAGATTCAAAACTTCAACTCAAAGCTATTGAACAACTCTTTCTCCAAGTTGTGGGATTTATTCAACTTATAGCATCCACTATTTTTTTGTATCATCATGTTGTGTTAATTTTTTGTTCTTTACACATTCTATTTCATTACCATTAGTAAACCATTATGCTATTACCTTGTATAAACTTACAAATTTCCCTACTAATACATAAAATACAAATTCTAAATCAACCATTGGATATCAACCTCATGCCCAATGAACTCGAAAGTTTCCGATGTTATAATGATTATGTTATGATTATCTCAACATAATATAACAATTATTTATGTTGAAAGAAGAATTGTTCACATTCCTTGAACAATGAAACTTTGGTCATCGTTAATTGTCGAGTGGAACTCGCTAAACATCATCTCATGTATGAAAACCATGAAGTACATTGAGAAAGGATGTTACGCATTTCTAGCCCATGTTACGGAGAAGGAATCCGCGACTTGAAAGCGTTTCTATAAGCTGCGTGAATTTCCGAAGTTTTCATTGAAGATTTACCCAGAGACTCTGCCATCACGCCAAAGTAGGTTTCAAATTGATTTAGTGCCGGGAAGCGCCGGTAGCCGCACCCTAAAGACTAGCATCATCGAGATGCAGAAGCGGCCAATCAACTATATGAACTTTCGGACAAGGGGTTTATCCGACCTAGTTTTCACCTTGAGGGGCTCCGTGATATTCGTGAAAAGAAAGATGGATCGTTCACGAATGTGTATCACTATCATGAACTAAACAAATTAACCATAAAGAACCACGATTTCCACTACCGAGGTCGACGATCTATTCGACCAACTACAAGGTTCGACCTATTATTCAAAAATACACCTTCGATCGAGGGTTACCATCAAGTTAGGTTAGAGATGAATACATTCCAAAAGGCATTCGGTTCCTATGGTCATCACAAGTTCCAAGTAATGCATTTGGCTTGTGAATGCACGGCAATATTCATGGATCTCATGAATTGGGGTGTGTAAGCCATACTTGGACAAGTTTGTGATTGTATTCATCGACGATATTCTCATATACTCCAAAAGTGAAGAAGAACATAAAGATCATCTGAGGATGATTTTAGATTTGCTCAAGAAAGAGAAGTTGTAGGCAAAATTCTCTAAATGTGAATTATGGATTCAGTCAGTACAATTCCTTGGGCATGTTATCAATATCACAGTTTTGCATGTCGATCCCGCTAAAATTGAGGCTATCAAGGATTGGCCAACATCTACAACACCTATGGAAATTCATCAATTTCTAGGTTTTGCCGATTATTATTGAAGGTTTATTGAGGGGTTTTCCTCAATAGCCAAACCCTTGACTCCTTCTTCGGAAAAACAAAAGTACATCACGGAGCGAAGATGAAGAAGAAGCTTGGAAATCTTAAAACAAAAACTTTGTAGTGCTATTCTAGCATTGCGGATGGGATCGAAGATTTTGTAGTCTATTCTGTCACCATACCAAGGATTAGTAGCCACTCATGCAACGAAAGGTCATGGCTTATTCTTCCGACAACTCAAGAAACATGAAAACTACAATACTCATAACTTGGAGTTAAGGCGGTAGTCTTTCACTTAAAATCTAGAGACACTATCTATAGATGTCGCGTGTTTCTTGACCACAATAGTCTCCACATTCTCGATCAAAGGGAATTAAACATGAGGCGGCGATGGTTGGAACCTGGCCAGTGATTATGATTCGCACGATGCATTTATCATCGGAAAAGTAACGTCGGCCGGATGCCCAC
The DNA here is from genome assembly GCA_910596185.1 of Chrysanthemum makinoi. NCBI lineage: Eukaryota > Viridiplantae > Streptophyta > Magnoliopsida > Asterales > Asteraceae > Chrysanthemum > Chrysanthemum makinoi. The sequence goes on along the minus strand of OU343219.1, from coordinate 251,045,037 downwards.
GGGAAGGAAGGGTTAAACCTCTCAGTTGAGCTTTAGTCCTAACCATCAATCAAATTTCCTGCTCGAATACTCAGCGCTCAAGTAAGCGGTGAAACAACAAGACATTGAGAAGGAGATTGGACGACATGATCTGAGAAAAGTTTAAAACCGTTCCAATGGAACTTTATGTTTCTGGGCGAAGTTGGTTATCACTTTACGGTGACCTCTGAGACTTAATCATGCTTAGATCCCGCACATCCAAATATTATGTACATCCAGGATCGATAAGATGTATCATGATCTAAAACTACTCTCTTGGTGGCCAAACATGAAGCGGAACATTGCCACCTATGTCATAAATGCCTTACTTGTTCTAAAGTGAAGGCGAACACCAAAATAATCAGGTCTCCTACAACAACAAGAGATTACGATATGGAAATGGAGCAATCTAGCAGTTATTATCACTAAACTCCCAAGACATCAATAGTTATGACTCCATACGGGTCATAGTGGATGAAATCTCACAAAATCCGCACACTTTATACCAATCAAAGATACTTACAAGATGGATCCGGTTGACCGATTTCACGTCAAAGAAATAGTCTCAAAACCACGATTGCACCAATCTCTATCATATCGACCCGAGATGATAGATTTACCTCAAACGGCAATCACTCCAAGGCGCGCATAATCCGTAAACCGATGGTCGGAGTGAGCGAACCATTAATGCTAGGAAGACATGCTTCAAGCTTGTATAATCGACTTTGGAAAAGGATGGGATAACCATTTACCATTAGTCGAATTCTCCTACAATACAGTTATCAGCGGTATCAAGGCGGCACCCTTTGAAGCTCTTTACGATTGAAAGTGTCGATGCATGTACCACTGGGCGAGAAGTGGGAGATGTTGACTCATTGGTCGGAACTTATTAGGTGAAACAACAAAGAAAATCATACAAGTCAAAAATCGATTTACAAAAGCGAAATTAGATAGAAGAGTTATGCCGATATCTGACGCAAACCTTTAGAATTCCAAGTTGGAACAAGGTTATCTTTGAAAGTCTCACCTTGGAAAGATTATCATCACGGTCCGGTAAACACGGAAAACTAAACCCAAGATACATAGGTCCATTCAAAATCCTAGCTAGGGTTGGTCAATTAGGCGTACAAACTTGAATTTCCATCGAACTTCGGTAATGTACATCCCACTTTTCATGTATCTAACCTAAAAGAAATGTTTATCGATGAAAGCTTGTTATTCCACTCGATGAACTCAAACTCAACAACGATCTACACTTCATTGAACAACTTTGTGGAATCATGGATCGAGAAGGTTAAACAACTAAACAGTCGAATACCAATTGTCAAGTTATTTGGAACTCTCGTGGTCAGAATATACATTGGAAGGAGAAGACCAAATGCATAAGTACCACGACCTTTTGTAGAACATCACCATCAATTAACAATTAAATCACGAGGACGTGATTTCTCTAACAGGGGAAGACTGTAACCAACCGCATTTTCAGGTTACTTTTCATTTTTGAGAATTTACTATTCACTTTTACTATTCAGTTTCACTATTTATCCCGTAATTTTTTTTTGTTTTACTATCATGACAAGATAAATAAAACTTCGACAAATGCGTCTGACGATGTAAGTTGATTCCATTCAGCTGATTTCAAAAAAATTTGTTCGAGGAAATTACTTTAGGGTTTAAAGCGTCATTCGGTCGATATGTCCATAAAACATCGTAAATATTAGAATATGTAATTCTACCATTTCGAGCAATTCCACATGTGGAATTTTACGTTTTCGGTTTTACCTTTACGTTGAATTCGCGTTTTTTGACCCGCGTTTCCGGCTTTAGAGCAGCGTTTTAGCACCCAATGAGACTTATCACTCATTTTTATATTTTTATATGAGTATAATATGAGTTTCATCATTCCCGTAAGTTTATGTATTTTTCACGATGCAGATTTCACGTTTATGACTTAACAAATTATGGTTGGCATTTAAGCAGACCAAAACACCTTCTAAAATCAAAGATAATACAAGACACACTATCCTAACCCACTCACACCCATTGTGACCGCCTCTTATGGTGAGTCACCTTGTGAAACGTGGTTGATTTTTAACCATTATACCTGTAAATACTTACAAGTGTCCTAACTTAACCATGGTTGACATTTAACCCAATATATGGTTAACCAAAACTTTCCTCCTATAAATAGCAAGTAAAAAAAACTTCATAAATTTCCCATCCCTCCCCTCTTTGGTCATTTATCACATAACACAAGCACACATTTCATAATTTGATTCATGACTCCAAATTTATGCTAAGAAGTTGCAAGTAACAAGTTACTATCAAATCTCTAGCAAGTTTAAGCGATCTTCTTGAGTTTAAATCCACTCAAGTCACTTAGAACATCATCACCAATCCTTCAAGATTACAAGAAGTATAGAAGGGTGCCAAGGTGTGGAAAGTTTGACCAATCAAAGTCCTAATCCTTACTAAGTTACTCCTTTCTTTAGAAAGCCAAAAAGTTGTAAGCTTAATCACAGGTTCATCTTATGTTTATTATTCATAATATTGTCAATTTCATGCTATATATATGGTTACTATGTTGATTCATGATGTACATATACTCAATCATATGTTTTAATTCACATATTGTTGTAAAAATAACAAACTAGTAAACTAGTCATATTCTACATATTTGAAGCCATTTAAACCAACTACATATGGACTTGGTAACTTACATAATAATGCAGATAAGATAAAAAGGTAAACATAGCAACTTGAATCACACGAAATGGACAAACGGTCAAAGTTATAGTAAAAAGAGTTAGCAAAAACCAGAAACACCAAAATGGCTATTCTTTGAGTCTGTCTAAAATAAGTGGCACTTGGTCGAATCATCAAAAAAAGTTAAAAACAGTTGTTGAACTGATATTTTCTGCTACTCTGCGAGGAGGCTTCGACCTAAAAAGACTAAATGATATCATTTTACTTCTAAAATTTGTAAAGCAGTTTTTATCGGTAAAAGTTGGATTTTCACAAGTTAAAATAAAAGCAAGTTATTTTCATAACTAGTTACATATTAAATTTTTACCAAAACTTCATTCTTGACCATATTAATAAGTTGTGATCACTAGCAAACTATGAGAACTTGTAAAAACTAGATATTTATTAAAAACATAATAAAACTTTATGATATAACAATCTTCACTCAAAGCATTATGTTTTATCTACTAAGTGCTACAAAACTAGGGAGCTTCATGTGAGGGTTTCATTTGAGTAAAGCGTATTGAAAAGTTCTTTGGATTCACGATTTAAGTGTCCTAGCTCCTCGAGCGTTTACTACATGACCTCTGAATTATGATGGCCCGAGCTTGATGAATGCGATATCTATAAACTAAATACGTTTTTACATACTAAACTGTTACTATAAGCATCAAACTATAAATGACTACATCATGATCAACATAAAGACATATATAGGTTGGTTTATGTTTTCCTAAACATTATTCCAACCCTAAGTCGCAACATTCCATTTTTAGGTTGCACGTAGAAGTTTCCCGGTTTATCCATCACATCCGTTAAAGCACTTAACATCATTAACTCTCGGTGAGTTCATACTTTCTATTACTTAATTGTTTTACAAACCCTTGGAGATACCTTTATTTTAAACCGAACCGCGTTGCTTTCAAGCGTATGCTTATCTCGATTGTTTTATTAGAACTAAGTTACCATATTTGCCAAACATAAGTCCCTAAATCATGAACCATTAATCACTAGAGAGAGTGAACACGAATATTGTGAATAGATCTATTGGGATTGACGAATCCCGTTTGTGTTGGCCTAGTTAAAGGAAAAAATAAGGCACTATATTTGAGTAACATTAGGTAAAAATGGCAATTTTACTGTTAATGAAATTTGAAGCCCACCAACAATCTCACCAATTAATTTTGGAACCGTTACGCCTTGGTTGCATGATGTTTAGTGTAATAATAACTGTTTTGTTTTCAAACCATCGGTGTGAGTCTAATTAACTCACACTACCAACATAATGTGTTCAACCATCAAACAAACCAATGATTTTACTCCAGCCTTTGTGTTGACGAGTTTTAAGCATGTATTTCAGGTCCATGATGTAGGAAGGCACGGAGGGCAAGGACTAAATGAAGAAGGCTATAATTATTTTATCATTCACAAAACAGCAAAGACTTTTGATAACGCTACACGCGTCATTCGGGGTCAAAGGAACTTCCTTTTCGTCGAGCAAGTTTTTCAACACCCTAGGCAGTGAACCTAATCGTTGTAGTGTAGTATTAGGGTAAGCCACGGGAATTGATTTCGTTCTCTAGGGGAATAGGAATGTTAGTGAGAAGTTACTACGCTAAGGTTGGGGTTGAGGAAGATTATTTTTATTAATCTTTTATGTTTTAGGAAATGGAAGAGTCACGAATCCGCGGGGTTTGGATTTGGGGGTTGGTATTTCTACCGATTAATTCTACTAATCTAATTATCTAAACTAAGGTGTATGTAGTCTATGTCTAATTATTGTGTGCTAGTATGATGATTTAAAGATGTGTTTACTTAGGTTTTATTACTCCTTAATTATCTCCTATTGATGGTTGAATTGTCACGTCCTTATTCTTGTCGCGTTGTGTGTCTAAGGTTGTAGGGTATCGTTTATCCTAACTCTTTGAAACTACCAAGGTTAATGACTAAAAAAATCTCTAAGTTTATAAACTTTAACTCTAAAGGTAAACGGATGGTTTAGCCTAAAATGACTCTAGGTACTATAAGCTAAGGTTCACAAAGATTAATCAAGCATTAACTACACAGCGGATGACCCTATCGCCAATACTAGATCATTTAACAATTAAGATAAGAAACAACCAATCAATATTCAATAATTAAGTTTTATATTCCCTAAGCAAACACACAAGTAAATTAGCGGGGACATAGGGAAACATGCAAGCATACACACAAGTAATTGAAGACATAATTGAATTAATAGTAAAACACTTATGTTGATGTAAGATAGGGTATAGAACCTAAAAATCTTGTAAAGGCATTGCTTGGTTGGTTTAGGTTCTTACTCCAAAAGACATACACACTCAAAACTAAAAAATTAGGATTATATATATAAGATTACATATCTGCGGCGACATCACCTATGCTTGTGGCCTTGTCCCACTGCAGTCCACGGCGTCGTCTGGATCAAATCTAAGGCCCGTCGAGGTTGCGACGACCTACTCTTTTTAAAACACGAAGCCGTCGCGGCAAATAAGCAATTTGGCTGAGCGTCACAAAAAGATGTCCGGCGGCGTCAGCGTTTGTGCGGCCGTCCCACTTGATTCCAGAAGCCCGTACGAATTAATAGATTCTTGACATTGGCCATTTTTCATATATTAAGCCTTTTTAGGTCGAATAAGTGTCATTTCAGCAATTTGCCTTCAAGATACCTAAAAAGTGAAAAGGAGCGATATTAAGTAATACTTAGGATATAAAAAGTGATCAAATAAGGGCTTAAGCGACCCCTCAGGTATATTTTAAAACCTTATCAAATATACTGCTTGGTATTTAGCTTGTCTTCAAGCAAATGTGCTTTAACCAATTAATTTATAAGTTAGGGGGTCATGAAGCATTGGTTTAGGAGCAATCCACAACATATAAGCCCATAAAAGTCATAACAAGCATAGATACTACATCACAGCACCTCGCATGTGGGGTGTTTGGATACTAGCATCTCGGTGTATATGAAATATAACAAGGAAATTAGAAAATGGAGATAAACACTCATTAACGGTCTAGTGCATAGATTACCACTTAAGGCTTGAGACTAGATCAAACCTCCATAAACTTTTGAAGCATTAAGCACCTAGGAAAGACTATCCAAGAGGTCTTTTAAAGGGTTGTTGGAATCACTCCTAAACAGTATTTCAAGTATTTATATTTCATATGTAATAGGTAGCTTTATTATGGCCTTTATGTTTGTTTAAGGTCAAGCTTATGTAGAAGGCCCATAAGCTTGACCCAAGCCCAATAAGGATAGGAAGGGAACCAGGAGTGTTGCCCTAGCTTCCCTCCTATAAATACCTCTTGTAAACCTTCATTTGAAGGTTGGTTGTTCAAGTTATTCTCTTTCACTCACTCTTTTCTTTAACCGTGTTTATCCATACGTGTGTGTGTGTTTGATACTTGTTCAATCGCCTCATCTCCTTTCTTATAAGCTTGTGTTGTAAAACTAGTGACCTAACTGTGGTATCAATCGCCAAATAGTTGGGTGTACACGTTTGTTTTTGAAGTTTTGGTTTTGGGTCTTACGCGTAAAGATAACGCAATCTTTGGTTATCTTAAAACGATTTTTACACTTTTGAATCCAAGATTCTTGTACTTTCAATGTTTTAGGTGTTAAACTATTGGTTTTGGCAAAAGTTTGGAACTTTACGTGTTTTTCGTTTTTAAGCTTGTTTTTGTACAAGGGTGCTTTCTGGCGTAGCTGTTTTAGAGGCTTTGGATCATCAAGTTTCACACTTTTGTGTTATTTTGGTGATATTGAAGCTATTTCATCACAAAAATCGGGTTTAGAAACATCTTTGGGCAAAATCAAGTTCTGAGTAATCCTCGGCGTATCAAAACCCTAAAACTACAGTAAGTTATTCCTTGGTTTGATCTTCATTTTCGTGGTTTATTCCGTGTTTTCTTACTTGGATAAGCAAAATCGTCGACTTTGGATATCTTTTGCCTTTGTGAAGTGTAAAAGATCATTTGGGCAGCAAAAACCTAAAATTGCAGCATAAGTTCAAACTTACGCGTAGAAATCCTACGCCTAAGATTCACTTCTTGCGCCTAAGCCTTGTCTTACGCGCAAAGCTAATCCTCCCTAACTTTCTCGCTAACTTTGTCTACGCATAACTTTAGCTTTTTCCTTCACTGCGTAGCTAAAACCTCTGGCGTAACTCCTCATTGTTCTGGCGTAACTTTTGGTGTTTTTACGCATAAGTGCTACTTGGTTCTTGTCTTTTCTACGCCTAAGGACACTTCATCAACAAAGGTTCATTCGACTACAAAGATCCATTTTTACCACACAAGTTTATCAACATGTCACAACCACCATACTCTAACTATTTCCCTTACACTTATCCTCAACAACAACAACAACTAAGTCCACAACATCAACAATGGAATCAACAACAAGCAATTTATCAACAACAATTTAATCAACAACATACTCCACAACTTGCGGCAAATCCACAACCTCAAATGGTTCAACCACCACCAAGTCTTCAAGTTCAACCATACACAAATGAATTCAATCAACATCCATCAAGGAACACTATGAAGGAACCCACTTGGTTTGCAAAGATGTGTGAAGCTTTAAGCGGCCAACAATCAATTCATGAGGCTGGATCACTTGATAGACCTCAATGCTCACTCCGAGGAAACTATGATCAATGGGTGATAAGGTTCTTTAGGTTTTGTGATCAGAAGAAGCCACATGGAAAGTTCTTAAAGAAGGTTATCTTAGAAGGTCCATTTGAGATGCCTACTATCATTGTACCGGAGATCCAAATGCCATTCCACCAAGAGATGAACAAACCAACATTGCTCTTGTTGCGATTTAAATCCCACAGAACTTCTACCTATGAAGGCGATGAACTTGCAATGGAATACATCCTCTTAGGATTACCAAACCCAATTCTTGGTAGTGTTGATGCTCAAAAGACGCACAAAAATGTGGGATCATATTAGTCTTCTTATGGAAGGATCGTACTCAATCGGGGAGGATTTGGAATCCAAAATTTACTTGGCTTATGAACACTTCATGATTGAACACGGAGAGACACTAGAGTCTTATCATCATAGATTTTCAGACATCATCAATGATTTGGATAAACACAACATCATCATGCCAAGAATTGCGGTGAATACTAAGTTCTTGAGTAGTCTTGGTCCTGAATGGGAGAAGTATGTCATTTTCCTCCGTCAAGCGAAGAACATGCATCAATCTACCTACGGATTGTTGTACGATTACTTGAAACCTCATGAAAAGGAAGTTGATAGGGAAAGGATTCTCCGTGCTCAAATTGCTCCACCAACACATCCGGAAAATCAACAACTTGCCTTATATGCTCAAAGCCGAATTATCCTCAACCCGGCAACTCAACCAAGCTTCAAACACACCTTTACAGCAACAACCTCAACAAAATCAATTGGTTCCATACAACAACAACAATGCTCAAGCATATGTCGGTGAAGCGGCCCGAGGATCCGATCCGTTCGAAGCATTGCAACAAGGATTTGCTATGATTGCTAATGCCTTTAGCCGTTATACCAACAAATCCAACAATCGTATTCGTTCCTCATCTAACACACGGACTCAAGCATTTGTGAACAATGGGCGTGTTGAAGTTGAGAATCGTGATTATGGTCGTCGGATGGGCGGTGGTCAAGGGTTTAATCTTTGTGGGTAGGAATAACAAAGCTCAAGTGGTGGAGCAGGGAAATGCTCGGCATGGGTTGAATGGTCTTGATGCTACAAGCGCAATGAGAAGGACACTGGCTAATGCATGCCCAAAGCCAAGGACTAAGGGCGGTGCTTATTTCAAAGAGGCTCTTCTTTTGGCTCTTAAGGATGAAGCTGGTGGAACTCTCACGACAAAAACGAGCTTTATGGCAAATCTGACTCGGATGATGATATGGAGGACTTGCGGGGCCAATGCATTTATTATGTTGATGGCTAATATGCGGCGTTACACATGAGTGACCACAGCCGTGTATGACGATGGCTTGTCTCGGTATCCGAACAAACCATATTTATCTCGATCTCATATCTCCGCCAACATCGCAATCCGGCAAGGCTCAGAATGTTCAAAAGGAGTCATCCACATCTCATTCCGAAGATTTTCAACTAGACCCGTAGTTATATTTGGCGATCAAGATGACCAACGGTTCCCTTGATAATCAAATTGACTCCGTGGGTATACTTGAGGATCTAAATAATGATCATGTTGTGACTCACGTTGAACACGATGAACTTTTGCCTCATCGGATTTGTTCTGTTACTTCAAGACCAACAATCCCAAAATGGAGAATGTGTTGCATTAAATCAAGACTTGAAAAGTAAAAATGCACTGTTAACAAAGGATTTTGAATGTTTACAAAAGCAACTCAACTTTTTCAAAACTCAAGAAAAAGCGTGAAAGCGGTTTTGAAGCGACCTTTGCCAAATCTTATCAAAGCGAAAAATATTTAAGCGGCAGATCGTGATCTAGCGGCTCGAAGAATGCTTTGTTATGCGAAATAGAACAAGCTGAAACATGAACATAAAAAGCAAATTAGCGCTCTCACCTTGGAAAATCAAAAGCTAAAGGTTGAGTTGTTAACTTGTCAAAAAGCATTCTGCATACAAAAAGCATTCAACGAAGCGAATAGATGATCATCTTGAAGAAATCATCGGCTTGCAAAACAAACTTAAAGAGTTTAAAGCTGTTGTTTACAAACATGGCGAGTCGGTCACAACCATTGAAAAGTTTACTTTAAAACCAAATCCAAATGGATATGGACCCGAATCTTCTGATTACAAACCTAAGCTTTCAACAAAACATTCAAACCAAATCTGAAGTTTCGGTGCACAATATAAAAATGATAATTCTGTTATGAATGTTGTTGAATATCATCGTCAAGAGGAATTAGATGCGAGAAGGCGAGAGTCGATCAAAATTAAAAACTGTTGTTTACAACAAACCTTTTAATTATTCTAAACCGGTCACTTCGTCACACCAGCGGATTCTTCCAACACACCAAGAGTTATCATCAACACACAGTCTTCTATTGTTAATCCCAAAGCAGACTTTGCACAAACTTATGGTCCTTTACCTTCCATTAGTGAAGTAAACTCACAACTTGAAAATCGAAAAATTCTTCGATATTTTGACATTTTCATGGCTGACCTCAAAATTTTACAACATGAGATAGAATATCGATCTGAAATCAAAGTTGAACATTTTCAATAAGCCTCTGCGAGAACAAAGAGACATTTTTAGAAAAATTTTTACCTAATGTTAAAAACTTGAAAAGTTGTGCAATTGCCCGGGAAAAGGATTTTCATAAGGAACTTGGGGTCATGAAAAGCGTTTTCAGAAAGCGAAACATCTATTTCAAACACTAAGCGTAAAAAGAAAATGTTAAGAAAAGATGTTGATCGACTCTTGGAAGATGTTATCATGCGGATGTTCACAATGTTGTGTTATTGAATTCGTTGTCATATGCATTTAATAAAATGATAATATCTCTGGCGTCTTGTTGCTCGTGGTAAATGTTGAGAACACGATAATGTGCTTGGTCGAGTCCTTAATTGAAAACAAGCGATTGTCAAACGAACTTTCAAATGCAATACGTCGTCTTAATTGGTGTCAAAAGATATTCACGATCAACAACTTGCTTTTCAACACAAAATCAACCGATTCGTGCAAAACCTTCGATTCTAAAATTGAGCAACTGGATGATCAAAGCGTGTCTTTCAAGTGTCAAATCTCAAAATATGAACAAGAACTTGTAAAAGTTAAAAGGAATATGGTGTCATATTTGATTTACTCAAAAAGACTCGTGATGAAGCATCAAATGAACTTGATCATTATCTTGCACACACTAAAGAAGTTATGCATTTTCTTTGAAATGTTAGGTCGATGCGAAAATCAAGATCGATTCACACTATCATTATGTTAAGAGGAATGTTAGGAAAGTATGAACAACTTCCACCAACAATCATTAAGAGATTAGCCCCGTAACACTTAGTACTCATGCACCTAGAATCTCTACTGCCAAATCACAAGTAGCTAGTGCTTCCTTCTCTTGAAAGCGAGAATAGTTGAGCCTTTTCCAAGCGTCCGCACTTCACAGCCTAAGAGCACTCAATCGAAGAATAGGAAGTTGCGACCTAAGAAAAGATCAATCAAGAATGCTAAAGTAGAAGAACACACTAGGACTCTGAATAAGACACACGTTGCCTCCACTATAGATATTGCGTCGAGCAAATGTAATAGAAATAGTGATGTAACGAATGCTAAACCGTTAAGTACTTTTGATATTGGTCGATGCACCTTGTATTATTTATGGTAAAAGTATGAATTCTGATTGCCATGATAAATGTGTTGCTAAAGCTATAATCTCTCGTTTAAGGAATCTTAAGAACCGGAATACCTCTAGGCCAACTAATCTTTCTAAGTCTGTGCTTGGTAGACCGCCATCTTTAGATTCTAAAGCGCATTGCTTTGTCCTGTAGCTCGGTTTCACCTCCTAGGATTGTAGTACCACCTAGTGAATTCACTAAGACTAAAGCAAAGAGTAGTTATAGATGGCGGAAATGGATATATAACACACTAGGATTTAAGTGGATACCTAAAGCTATTGATGTGTGTATATCTACTAAAAGCTTTTATGGAACCCTCTAACATTTCGGGTTCCACATCTACTTCTATTCCATCGTGATGCATTGTGTCACGGTGTCTGAGATCATTCTCTGGATTGTTGATAGCGGATGTTCCCGACACATGACGGAAATCTTAAAGCTGTTATCAAACTTTATTGCAAAGTTCATTGGCCTTTGTCGGGTTAGGGAATGATCACTTCACAGCTATCATGGGCTACGGAGATTATGTCAATGGGAACATCGAAATTAGCGGGGTTTACTATGTGGAAGGCCTCGGTCACAATCTGTTTTCAGGAGGTCAATTTTGTGATGGAGATTTGGAGGTTGCTTTCAGGGAGAAAACTTGTTTCATTAAGTGATCTACAAGGAAATGACCTTATATGCGGCTCGCGTAATTCTAATCTCTACACTATCTCTATGCAAGACATGGTTGCTTCCTCTCCCATTTGCTTACTTTCTAAGGCAACATCAACAAAATCGTGGCTATGGCACCGTCGTCTCTCACATCTAAACTTTCAAACCATCACCAACCTTGCTCGACACAAACTAGTTGAAGGACTCCCACGATTCCGGTATTCAAAAGATCACCTTTGCTCGGCTTGTGAACAAGGGAAAAGCACTCGTGCTCATTTTCCTTCAAAGGTGGAACCGACTCGGCATGTGCTTCATCTTCTTCACATGGATTTGTGTGGCCGATCGCGTGTGCAAAGCGATCAATGGCAAACGTTACATCTTAGTAATTGTTGATGACTACTCTCGATGGACTTGGGTCTACTTTCTTCGTAGCAAAGACCAAGCTCCACAAATGATCATCACCTTTCTCACAAAATACAGGTTCCACTCCGCCTACACCGTCGAATCATCGAGCAGACAAAGGCTGAATTTGTTAACAAAACCCTTCGTGAATTCTATGAGAAAGTGGGAATTGAGCATCAAACATCTATTGCGCGTACACACGAACAAAGCGGAGTTGTTGAAAGACGAAACCGAGCGTTAGTGGAAGCTGCAAGAACAATGTTAATAAATGCTAAACTTCCAGGATTACTTATGGAAGCTGTATCTCTGCATGCTATACTCAAAACCGTTCTATGATCACCAGCATCAAACAAAACACCTTTCTAGCTTGTCCATAACAGAAAACCGAATCTAAAACACTTTCATGTATTTGGATCTCTTTGCTATCCGAATAATGATCGTGATGATTTTGGAAAGCTCAAAGCCAAAGCTGACATTGGAGTCTTTATCGGATCCTGTGATAATTCCAAAGGTTTCCGAATCTGGAATCGTCGTACAAAACAGGTGATGGAAGCGATTCATGCTCATTTCGATGAACTTACGAAATGGCTTACGAGTATAACGACTTAGAACCGGTCACAACCGCTTAAACTTCCCTCAAACCCCATCATCAGTGAAGAAAGCCCTCGACTTACTCGTCACCAAATGGAAAGGTTATTTGCTCCGCTGTTCTGTGGCGATATTGATGAGCGTGCTCGGTGTATCCGCTGTTTCCATTTGCACAACGATAATATTCCTATACGATACACGCTACAACAACTCTTGTTGAAGAAGCACCTACACCGATTGACTCCAACACAGCAGTTGAACACACGCTTCCAACAATGATGAACCGGTGATGATATACGAATGAAGTACCCCCTGCGATTTTGATCCAAATCGTTCTTCACCCGTTTGCTAATGAGGCTGCTGCACGGATGTCGCGGAATCTTAAACAAACCATTTGAATCCTCAGAATCTGCACAATGTATACCAACATCAACCCTCCACACATAGATGGACGAAAGACCATCCTCTGGAAACATTATTGGCAACCCGAATCAACCAGTCGTTACGAGACAACGTCTTCACTCCGACGGTGAACATTGCATTTATGCACTCACTTTGTGCCTTAATGTCTGAACCTAAAACATTAAAGACGCAATGACAAAAGACAACTGGATTGAATCCATGCAAGAAGAACTCAACCAATTCAAGCGTCTTGAAGTATGGGGCGGTTGAAAGACCAACAGGGGTCTTCGTCATTGGTCTAAAATGGATTTGGAAAAACAAATTGGATCTTTGAAGGGAACGTCATCGAAACAAGTCACGTCACGGTGGCTAAGGGTTATCGTCGAGGAAGAGGATTAGACTTTGAAGTATCTTTTGCTCCGGTTGCTCGTCTTGAGGCTGTTCGGATATTTCTAGCATTAGCAGCTCATATGAATATAGCGGTCTATCGAGATGGATGTCAAAAACTACGTTTCTCAATGGACAACTTAAAGAAACGGTTTATGTCAGCCAACCGGATGGATTCGTTGATCTGAGTTTCGAATCATGTCTACAAAGCGAACAAAGCTCGTATGGTCTCAAACAAGCTCCTCGGGCATGGTGCGATAAGCTATCATCTTTCCTCATTGCTAATAATTTCACCAAAGGTTCGGTTGACCCAACTCTTTTTATACAATATCACGGGAACATATCTTAATTGTTCAAATTTACGTGGATGACATCATTTTTGGGTCTACACATAAAAAGTTTTCAATCGCTTTTGCAAAACTAATGAAGAAAAATTTTGAAATGTCCATGATGGGTGAACTTACATTCTTTCTCGGTCTGCAAGTTCATCAATCACCCCGTGGTATTTTCTTGAGTCGGTCCAAATATGCCCTTGAATTGTTAAACAAATTTGGAATGAAAACCTGTGACACCTATGCCACACCAATGGCTCATACCAAGAAGTTAGACGCTGATTTACATGGGAAATTGGTGGACCCTACAAAATACCGTAGTATTATTGGGTCTCTCATGTATCTAACGACTACGGACCTGATATTGTCTTTGCCGTTTATCTATGCTCCGTTATCGGTCGCGACCAAGCTGAAACCCACCTCTCAGAGGTTAAAAGAATCCTCCGATACATCAAGGGAACCATTAACTTGGGGATCACGGTATCGAAGGATTACGGTTTTGAACTAATCGCTTTTGAGATCGCGACCACGCGGGATGCTTAGACTCACGGAAAAGCACTTCGGGAGCTTTACAATTTCTTGGTGATAAACTGGTGTCTTGGCAATCGAAGAAGCAGGATTGTACATCATTGTCATCAACCGAAGCAGAATATGTAGCCATGTCGGCATGTTGTGCTCAAGTCATATGGATGAGAACACAACTCAAAGACTATGGTTACGTATTTGTCAGAATCCCGATGTACTGCGACAATCGGAGTGCCATTGCAATCTCGTGCAACTTCGATTCAGCACTTTCGAAATCAAAGCACATCGATCTTCGATATCATTTCATCAAGGATCACGTGGAGCAGTGCTTGTTGAATTATATTTTGTGGAGTCGAATACCAATTGGCATATCTTCTCACCAAAGCCTTGCCTCCCGCTAGGTTTAATGAGTTGGTCCACTGGATTGGTATGAGGTGTTTGACTCAAGAGGAATTGGATGACCTCCTAAAAGAGTCTTAAAAACCTGTCAAACACCAAAACATCTTTTGTAAATACTTTTTTCAAAAACAAAATACAAAATTATAAAACACGATAAAACAACAAAATATTCTTCTAATCTACTTTTCTTTCAACATTGCAAGTACATTTCTTCCGTCAACACTTTAATCTTTCAAAATTCATTATTTTTCCGATCAAGTGTTGAGGGAGAAAAATAAACTACAAGTTTCAAATCACCATGTGTACTTGCATGTTAGCACATCTCAGTTGATTCTTTTACAAATGGTGGTACATTTCCTGGTTCAAAGACACTCCTCGAACTTTAATTAATAACCTTTCATTATTTTCTCAAGTCGAAGGGGAGTGTCGTCAAGTTTCTTTCTTAAAATCTTCATTTGGTAACCAAAATGGAAGTTAAAAGGCTTTGGATGAAAATGGAAAAGGTGGAGGGACCAAAACTGTCAAAACCTTAAAGTTATTTTAATAAAACCCCACCTAACTTAACTTCTCATTTATTACTCAAAACCTAAAACCATCCTCGCGCTTAGATAAATCTTACTCAAATCCGTCTTTTGATCATCATTTGTAAGTTGTTTCTTGTGTAATCTTAACATGTTTTCAAGCAAAGGTTTTATTTTCATGAATCAACGGTAAAACGATTGTAGCGTGATTATGTGTTCTGCACGCAAGCGTATGAACACACAATCATTGTGTGTATGTTTGTGGTAAAATGATTGTGTCAAAGCGTGTTCATAACATCAATGATACCATTTTAACCATCAAATCTTACCCGAAACACTAATTGATGATTTTGAAAATTAGGGTTTATGAGTCAATGGGTATTTTCAAATGTGAAGTGTTTTGGTCAAAGATTGTTGGGTTATGTTCATATGATGTGATGAATTGATGATGTCCTTGCTTTATAACCACCCAGAAACTCTAAATAATCAATAATTTGGAATTAGGGTTTAAAGTTCATAAGTTTGGGTATTTTTGATTCACCATGAATTAGGGTGTTATAACTTTCGGTATATAGACTTCCTCAACTCTCTTGAAGCTACGAGAAAAGTTTGGTGCATAATCTATGGCTAGAAAACTTACTGCGTAGATTTTAGGGTTTTGACTCGCGTAGCGTATGACTCTACGTATGCACATGAATGATTCATATGTTTTCTGTGATAAAATGATGTATTGTGTTAACTTTGATGATTGATGTTTTATTTGGGCTTGTTACTTAGAATTGAATCGAATCAAGGTCATTTGATTATCTACGCATAAGGATTACCCTACGCGTAGTTATGTTACGCGTAAGAATAATCCTACGCATAATCTACGCGTAAGGTTCTACAATGGGACTACGGCGTATCCTGTGAAGGATATGCTTGTAACGTGACCTCTACGCATATGGTCAACTCTTACGAGTAGCCTTACGCGTAAGGTTAATATATGCCTACGCATAAGCTCTACGCATAAGGTCTCCTTTTCCCTCACGTAACACTTCTTACGCGTAGTTAGGATTCTACAGCGTAAGTCTACGCTAAGCATATATCATTCTGTCTCGCGCATAACTTTGCCAATACTACGCTTAACCCTGGATTGACCTTCATGATGAATTGTTACTTGTACAAACTTGTAAATAAACTAATCATATCATCACGAATCCTAAAATGTCACTAATAAACTTGAAATCGTTTGATATATTATGAACAATAAGTGATAAAATAAACTTTAAAACTTAAAGTTAACTAACTCACGAAACATTTCACGACGTCATTGGACTATTGAATATACAAGTGACTTAGGACTCGTAACAATCATTGACACTTACATTCAATAACTAGACAATAAGACCTTCTGTTGACTAACATTATGTCTTTCGATATGTTGGTTCTTTTGGCTAATGTTATTTCGGATCACGACATGGCTGAACAAATGAATATGGATGCACCTGAAGTTCTCTCCATTCTTTGATATCTATCCTCATAGCTATCCAATGAAGATAGGAAAGAATAATCTCCGTGTTGACTTTGACAACCTCACTTGCTCTGAATCTTCGTGTTTAATTGCTATTGACATTATGAGGACTCATCCGTATCGAACATGCTTCACACTCTGCAAGCTGTTCACGAGATCTACATCCAACGTTACGGAACACTATGGAAAGGGTCAAAGGACAAAGCTAGCGTGTGGTGACTCTGAATCACAAACAAGTCACCATTACACTGCAGACTTAAGAACATTCTCCTAATTCACGATGTCGATCCAACCATACTATATGCCACACCTGCTGAAGAGCTCACTCTCCAATTCTTAATCAATATCGGTTATGATGAGGCTACTGGGAGTAATCACCAAGCATTCTCACGTAGAGCTTAAGAGTATTCCTCAACCATGGAGAACACTCTACATGATCATCACCAAGTCTTTTACGGTGCGTGGCGTGCTATGAGCACCCTAAGCACATGGAACTGCAAATATTCTGGGCATTGGTCAACAAGAAACACATCGCTATCGAAGCTCGGATTTGGGATGACATGATGTCATTTCTCAACAAACTTGGCTCAAAGATTCCCTACATCGGATATACAAAATTGTTGATCCAGAGAGCACTTGGACTTCATCCTGACATTCCCAAGAGGCTCAATGACCCCAACAATCACGACATGTTGACGGAACCCATTCTATCTGTTAGAATCAAGGAAGCGTCTACAAAGAAACAAGGTGCTGTGCTACCGATTTCCTTCTAGCGAAGATGTCGAGCTTCGAAGCGTACAAAAGGTATCGGAAGCGGTTGACAAGGCAAAGTTGGTCATCTCGACGAAAAATCTTACGGAACACCTGTAAGGAGAACCAAAGAGGAAGTGCGGGAAGTACGGCAAATGCTTGTGAGTCAAAGGAAGTTCCCAAAGAGGAACCCTCCTTCAAAGAGGATTGTTCCATCTAAGGAAGCTGCTCCCATCCCAATTCCCAAAACCGAACCGCAAAGAAAGCTTGTGGGCGAAAGCTCTGAAGTACGACACAGATGAAGAGATTACCTTCTCTGAATGCGCAACCGTATCCCCTCCTCCGCAGCTAAATCTACAAGTCCAATAGCGAACATGGAAAAGGAAAGACTCACGTACTTGAGTCTCATGATGAAAGCTCACGAAGATGAAGAAGAGTAACTGGATCAATCCTACAGGAAGAAGTTTAAATTAGTTAGACAAATTCAAAAAGCTGAAGAATTTGCAAAAGATCAAATGGGTGGCCCCGGAGGATCAAGTGGTGCCGTCCACTCTTCACCAGGTCACGATGCGGTTAATCAACCCGATAAAGGATCTGGTGCCACCACTCTTGTGCAACAACCAAGCGCTGTGAAGGAGTCTCTGATCTTAACATTGAGGAACGAGAAAAGAATATGGCTGAGAAAGAAAAGCTGATGAAGAAGCTAAGGAGCAGACCGGAAGAAAGGCTAAAAGCTGGACTTGATGACGAAGAAGATTATGATGACTTTCTTCTCAGCCAGTCCAACTCGTTCAAGGAGGATACTTCGCACCTCAAAGGACCCGAATCTCCTCATGTCCCCTCCTCATCAGATTCTTCATCTCACTCATCACCACCACCATCAAAAGATCAACAAAATCATCATCCAAATCTGTGAAGAAACCACCTCGATCTTGGATTTCTCAAGCTCATACACGAATTCACAAAGCTGTCAAACAAGTCAGAAAGAAAAACGTGCTCTACAAAAGCTAAATTTCTTTCTGATCACATACATGCATATGTATGACGAGCATGACAAGATGGAGAAAGAAAGGAATTTGTTGAAAGTTCATGAAGAGTCATCGTAAGAGGCTGAGCGAAATGATCGAAGGTTACACTAACAAGTACCTTCAGGATATCGTTCCTAAAATCCAAAAGGCTGGAAAAGGCGGCAAGAGATCATACTAACAAGTTTCTTCTTGACACTGTCCCCGGTGTGACTAGAGAAATATTTTCCAGACAACTCACCCCTAACATCGTAGCATTGGTTAAAAATACAATGGCCAAAGAAGCGATCTCTCTCGAATGCGAGTTAATCGCTCAACTTGTGATACAAATGTCAAAGCGATCAGGAACGTTTACTTCGGATGAAGCTAAATTTTTCGAAAATCTACTTGATTTTCAACTCGGATCATCATGCAAGGAGTCGGCCGATCAACCCAACGACCAAGAGATGGCGATGATAAGGATAAGGAATCTGCACCTAAGCGTCGAAGCGATGCGGTAAATCTACCTCTACGCCACCTCCTCCATCACGAACTTCTTCTCAACAAAAGTCTCCTCCACCTCGTCTTCTACGATAAACCTCGGGGCGATTCGAGTTACCACCCACGACTCATAAAACAGGAGATTACTTTGAGTATACGGGTGGTGACGATGAAGAGGTCCTTGAGCCCCGAAAACAACCCACCTCACCCAAACAAGTGCAGAAACCAGTATCATCATCAAGGCCTTCCAAAAGAAGAAGAAGGCGACTCAGCCTGGAGTTGTCTCATGGCTAGATGACGATAAAACCGAAAAGTTTGAATGGTTCTCCACACTTGTCAATCAAACTCCCTACCCCGATGAAGGTCAAGAATTGGTAGACGGTTCTACATTGGAGCACGCAAAACTTTTGCAAGAAAAGTTCCATGTGAAGAAAATGGCGAAATCTGAATTGAAGCGAATCAAGAATGAAGCATTCCAACTTCTTAAAGACAGCTCTGAAAGGCGGCTGTCGGGTCGAATATCATCTTGAGAACATCGCTCGGGCTATGTCTAATGGCATGGATTGGCTCAATCCGGAAGCAAACATTGACTTCACACAAAGGGACAACCCTCCATACTACACCGATTGGACCAAACCTCTACCGACCATTGGCCAAACAGACGAACCACGGATTCCCTTCCGATACTTCTTTAACGAGACACGGATTTTCTCTTACACAGTAGCGATGGTTCACAAAAATACGCTACATCATTGACTCTTCCATTCCCAGCGGCTATTTACTCAAACTGCATAGCTATCGAGGCACGTGCAAATCACTTGTTTTCTGACAGCGTGCAAGCATACGACCAAGATGCATTGTATGGGATTCATCATTGGCACGAGCGCCGAAGAATCTACTACTGAAGGCTGCACTGGTTGAAGTCTCAACATGCATTATATAGTTCTAAGGACATCGTGGCCATCAAACACATTGATCTCAAGTCTAAGTGGGACTATTCATTCTTAAAGAATATCATAGTCAAGCGACAAGATGAAACGAGGACTATGGATTCTACGAGGCTGACTTTGAGAACTTGTCCCTCAACGACATCGAAGACATGTACCTTGCCAAGATGCGAGGGTCGTATGAGACTATTCTCGACTGAAGTTCAACGTGAATTTATCAAGTCAGTTCTCATCTTCATTAGGCGCATTGTGATCAAAGAACGTTTGAAGATATCCGGATGGTACATTGAATCTTATCGAGCGGCGTGTCAACCTCACTCCTCCAACGCTTACTCTTCCCGATCTCAATCAGCTACCTCAATATACGCTCATCGGCAAACCTTTGAGTTGTTTACGCAGTGAACTTCAAAGAAACCGCTTAATGGCGTGTAGTGATCTTCAGAAATTCGGGGATCATACTTTGAAGCTGGTTAGGGGCGGATTAGCTGAGTTGAAGGATATACGCTGAAAGTGGGATCTCGTAAGCGCTGGAATTCTCAGGAAAGGAGGGATGTGAGAAGGATCATCACCATGATTGATGAGCGGTTGTTCGAGCGGGATCGATTTCAGACGATTGGAGAGCTATGTTGGTGGTCGACCAGGAGAAACATCACCGGCTTTCAGCATACATGTGCGCACTCACAGGAACATCACTGCACTTCCCGGTACCCCTTGAATTGTTTCCTTCATAATTTTGGATGTATGATATAATATGTCTATGGCTTGTGCACACATAGCATGTACAACCCGTAATTGTCAAATAAAGGACCACGTAGTGCGGCTTGATTGCCACAATCCTTATCAAATGAGCGAAAGCTTCTTACTTTTGAGTAAAACCTATCAAACCTTTCATTTTCAAGGTTTTGCTCAAAAGAACAAGTACTTTCCCTTAAGACTTTCAAAACCTCAACCGTTTATATCACTTGTTGAGGGGAGTATTTGAAACTTTGTTCACAAATTGTTCACAATGGTCATTCTTCCCGCAACACTCGAAATGGTCATGCTTATTCTCAAACGGTTCAAAAATAACACTTTAATATGCCATTTTTGAGGGGAGAAAATTGTGTGATAAGAAATATGTTGTACAAAATGCAAATGAATCTGTGTACCTCGAGACTTAACCTCGAAGTTGACGATACTTAAGCTGTTAGTAACTTCGAAAAGACTTGTCACGGGCGGGTAATAATTTCAAGCTAGTTAAGCTAGTGATGTAAGCGTGTCTGCAAGGACTTGTGCGAGTAGAATGTACCATTCGAGAAACTTTTGATAGACATGAACTCTGGCGGGTTTGACAACCTTCCAAGGTTTGTCTACACCTTCAAGGTAGTTATTAGAGCTAGTTGTCACCTAAAGCTGACAATGTAACTCTTTAACTATGCAACGTAACCGTGTCTCGCGGGGGATTGTCTATCTTGATGGATCAATTCAAAAAGTACGCGCTCTTTCCTCACTGTGCATTTTAACCGTTAAAACTCTTAAGCACATGTGGAGGGGAGTATTTATGCAAAACTTATCTCACGTGGTACTAAAATGTTTTCATTCACAAACCTTTGAGAGACATTTTTCATCTGATGGTTTTAATGGCAAATATAGGTTAGTCATGGAGTTATAAGGTGACTAAGGTTAGGAATAACCGTCCTATGATCCGCCAGAGCCGGAGGATCTACCCAAGGACACTACCATTAGTTAGTGTTAGAAGTCCTTAGGTATGATTGTAAAAAGGAGAAAATGAGAATCGGAGAAAGAAGGAGTTGAAGAATTAAAAAGAAATGCAAAGAAAAGGGTGAAAAGAAATAGCCCTCAGATTATTCAACTTAGGGCGGACACCGGGTTCAATTCATATGCTATTGGTTGTCACTTAGTGACGCCGGTATTGAAGATTAAAAGTCGTCATGGACCCAGTGGCGCATGCACTAAACCTTCTTATCCACTCAAGTTTCTCTCAACAGAAGCTTGTTTCATTCTCACGGGGAACCCTACGTAAACTATCGGCTTTCTCCTAGAGATTCTGGTATTGAAGAAGGAGACCCTCTCCCTAGTCTCCGCTCAGGAAAACCAAAAGCGCACTATTGAGTCTAGAGCCACGAGATTCATCAAAAGATCTCTTAGGAACACTTGACATTTAATCACTTGATGATCAACAATAAGATCATCAGTGGTTCATATCGAGTCCTTCACGAGATCTTAGCAATCACAGAGAACATTTATGAGAGGTTCACATCTGTGATCCTCGGTGATTGAATGGAAACTCTGCGGTCAACATCAACCTTCAACTCCTGACCTGTGAGGTCACATTGTAAGTAACTCCCGTGGATTGCGCGGAGCGCGCCGAATGTGTCTCAAGCGGTCTGATCGTGAGGTGATGCCGGTGTACCTCGGTGACTCATCGAGTAGATGTACCCGGTACATTTTGTCGCGTTATCTCACTTGTGGGACTCCAGTTCAGGAGCGGCCTTTGTAAGAATTAGAGTTGTGTCCTCACACTATCTTTGTTAACACTCTCGAAGTTCAAACTTGTAAGTGCCGGAAACGCTTATTACTAACCGTTTGAAATGTTTTCTTCTTATGGAAGCTCTGGGGCGGGATGATCGTCTTGATTCTTCTCATGCTAACGCCAACATCATCACTAATGGAAGTTCTATTCAAAAGCAACACAACCGTCAGAATGATTCTTCGTCAAACCAAAGAATCTACAAAGTTAAAGACTTAAAGAACTTCATCGATATTGAATTCCAGCGTCAAAAGGCGTGTGAGCATGTTGAAGAATGGCGTGGAGACACTGGAGCAACGAAGCGGAACTGAGGCGGACCGATCGGAACAACAACATACTATCAATTTCACCACAAAGAACAATGATCAAAGAACAAAGTTAAAGATGGCGTCAAAGCATAACTGTTCAAAGATAACTATCTCTCTACACTGGGGAGATTGTTCGAATCAAGGCAATTCTTCTCACAAGAAAGAAGAATGTCGAGAGCGTCAACGCTACTATTACATCAACGCCTTCACCGTTTTCATTCATATATACTTGAGGGGAGATTGTTGGAATCACTCCTAAACAGTATTTCAAGTATTTATATTTCATATGTAATAGGTAGCTTTATTATGGCCTTTATGTTTGTTTAAGGTCAAGCTTATGTAGAAGGCCCATAAGCTTGACCCAAGCCAAATAAGGATAGGAAGGGAACTAGGAGTGTTGCCCTAGCTTCCCTCCTATAAATACCTCTTGTAAACCTTCATTTGAAGGTTGGTTGTTCAAGTTTTTCTCTTTCACTCATCTTTTCTTTAACCGGTCCATACGTTTGTGTGTGTGTTTGATCTTGTTCAATCGCCTCATCTCCTTTCTTATAAGCTTGTGTTGTAAAACTAGTGACCTAACACTGTTTGTCAGGGTCGTGGCTGCCGCGACTATATTTTTGTAAGCCGGGGGGTATGCCCCCGTGTATTTGTAAAAAAGTCCTGTGAATTTAATGGAAATTTTTTCTTTTTCCCGGATTTAGTTGTTCCGGCTTGAGTATACCCTTGCCGTACTTGGGTCCGGGGTTATCAAATAATGTCAATGGGTTTGCAATACTACTTATATGCCTGAGTCAATTTTGAGGTTGCTCGTCCTTTATGTGCGACACTGTCTGTCGCGGATGTGAGGATCATGCAAAAAATGTAAAAGTAAAGAATGTGATTGCATCTTTATTTTGGAAATTTAGCCGGGCCAGGCATCTACGTTTCATTTTAGAAAACATTACAGTAGAAATAGAATATAAAAGTAAAGTTCCCGGTTGTCCGGACCTTGATCCGTGATCAACTTACAAGAGGTGGGGAGAGTCTACTTACACTTAGATGTAACATTTCTTCAAGTTGCGGACGTTCCATGTTCTTCGGAGTATCTCCATCCGCGGCTCTGAGCTTGTATGCTCATTCCCTGTGCTTCCATCACTGCGTATGGCCCCTTCCCACTTGGGCCCAGCTTTCCGGTGTCCTCCGCTCTACTTACTCGTGCTGCGGTAGACAAATTCTCCGGGTCGGAAGACGTGCTTCGCACTTGGCTTGTATGTAGTATCCCTCCATCCTTGCTTTGCTGAGTGCTTCTTCGATGGCAGCGGCTTCTCGCTTTTCTTCAAGGATATCCAGATTCAGGCGAAGCTCTTGGTCGTTGGAGATTTGGTTTACTGCCGTGCATGGCGGAGACTTGGCATTCCAATCTCGACCGGGATAAAACTCCATCATTGCCATATGTACGGAAAAAATGGGGTTTTCCCCGTTGCTTGTTTTGATCATAGTTCTGTGTGCCCAGAGCACATGCGGCACTTCTTCCACCAGTCTTTGCTTCCTCTCTCCAGCCTTGCTTTGATGCCTTCTCCCAGACTTTTGTTCCGCTTTCCCAGCCCGTTTGCTTGCGGATGCTTTACTCCGCAAACCGTTGCTTGATGTTGAGTTTCTGACACCAATCCTTTAGTGGGGCGGTGTTGTCGCGGAACTGCTTTCCGTTGTCCGATACTATTTCTCCCGGCAAGCCGAAGCGGCAGACTATGTTATCCCAAACAAACTTCTTTACTTGCCTTCCTGTGATGGAGGCTAAGGGTTTGGCTTTGATCCATTTAGTGAAGTAGTCTATCGCGACAATCATAAACTTTACCTTGTCGGGGCCTTCTGGGAAAGGTCCGCAAATGTCTATACCCCACTTGTAGAAAGGCCACGGGGAGGTGATTGGGGTCAGATATTGCTGCGGGTTCTTTGGTACCGAACGGTGGACTTGGCAATCTTCGCACTTCTGAATTAGCTCACGTGCATCCTTGTGCATCGTCGGCCAGTAATATCCGGATCTAATTGCTTTGGCTACCACTGCCCTTGGGCCGGAGTGCATGCTACACGACCCTGTCGTGATCTCTCGCGCATCACATAGTTGGCTTGGGTGGGGCCTACACATCGGAGCCATGGTTCTAGAAAGGATTTCCGGAACAGGATTCCGTCTCTCAACGCGTACTGCCTTGCCTTGATCCGCAGCATTGTTGCCTTGTTGTCGTCCGCTGGTAGTATTTCATCCCTCAGGTACTCGACCAGGGGTGTCATCCACGTATCCTCGTCTTCTTCCACAATTGCCAGCACCTCCTTTCTTTCGATGGATTTTTCTTTCAAGACTTCCACTATGACCTGTCTTGTCAGGTGGGCCAAAGCTGGTTTGCAATTTTACTTAGCGCGTCTGCTTGTTTGTTTTGGCTCCGGGGATCGTTTGATGGAGAACGTCCGAACCCTTCAATCAATGCTTTGCCTTGCCAAGTAGCGTGCCATGCTTTCCTCCTTTGCTTCGTATGATCCTTTATTCTGATTTGCCACGAGACGAGAGTCAACATTTGCTGATAAGTCTTTTACCCGCATTTGTTCAGCGATCCTTAGTCCTGCGATGAGTGCTTCGTACTCAGCTTCGTTGTTGGAGGCCTCAAACTCGAAGCGTAGGGCGTAGGTGAATTTCTTGCCCTTCCGGGTTTTGTCAGGATCAAACCCTCCCGGGACCCTTCCATACCGAGGATCCGTCCGTGAATAGTTTCCACGGCTCCGAGTATTGTTGCTGGTCCTTCTTGTCAAGGATTCCTTCCTCAGGGATCTCAGCAATGAAGTCCGCTAGAACCTGTCCCTTTATGGTTGTCCGGGGTCAGAAAGTGATGTCATGCTCGTCCAACTCTATTGCCCATCCGGCCATTCTCCCACTCTTTTCTGTCTTGGTCAAGACTTGCTTTAGTGGCTGGTCTGTGATGACTGCTACTAGATGTGCTTGGAAGTATCGCCGCAACCTACGGGACGCATATACTAGTGCCAGGACAAGCTTCTCAATTGGAGTGTATTCACTTCTTCTGGGCCTTTTAGGCGCGGCTGGACGAAGTATACGGCTGTTGCCTCGACTCCCTTTGTGCTAACAAAACCGCACTTCAGCTTCTTGGGACTCGGCTAAGATATGATCAACTCCCCTTTGGTTGTGGAGCGATGACTATCGGCAGGTTGGCAATGTGCTGCTTCATTTCTTTGAACGCTTGCTCCGCGTCCGATGTCCAGTGGAAGTCACTCTTTTTGATGCACTTCTTCAGCGTCTTGAAGAATGGAAGGGACCTTTCCGCTGATTTGGACATGATCGGCTGAGACGGCTAATTTTCCATTCAGAGACTGCACTTCTTCCTTTTTAGTTGTCGGGATTTGAGAGGTACTACGGCGCAGACTTGTCTGCAGGGCTCGATGCCCTCCTTACTCACGCCATGACCCGGAACATCCCCTGTTCCACCCCGAATGTGCACTTCTTGGGGTTAAGCTTCATATTGATGTTCCTTAGGGTCTTGAAGGTTTCGTTCATATCCCTGAGTACTTCTTCCTCCGAATGGCTCTTGATGACTAGATCGTCAACGTACACTTCCAAATTTCTTCCAATCTATTTCTCAAACGCCTTGTCTACGAGCCTTTGGTATTGGCGCCAGCGTTCGTCTCAGACCGAAAGGCATTTTGGTGTAACAGAAAATGCCTTGGTTTGTGTGAAACGTTGTCTTTTCCTCGTCCCCGGCTGCCATTTGTATCTGGTGATACCCTTTGTACGCGTCGAGGAAACACTTGAATGGGTATCCGCAGAGGGATTCGACCTTCCAGTCGATCTCCGGCAAGGGGTAGCAATCTTTTGGACAGGCTTTATTTAAGTCCTTGAAGTCCACACACATTCTCCAGCTTCCGTCACTCTTTTTGACGAGCACGGGGTTAGACAACCAATCGTGGTAGTGTACCTCTTTCATGATCCCTGCTGCAACTAGCTTGGTAACATCTTCATTGATTGCTTTGTTTCTTCCGGGCCTGTCCTCTTTTCTTTTTGTCGTACAGGTCATAACCGTCATGACATTCAGTTTGTGTTCCGCAATTGTCCGCGGAACTCTAGTCATGTCGGAGGGTTCCCAAGCAAAGATGTCCAAGTTATTCTTGAGTAGCTCGCAGAGGCTCTTTTTTCCTTTCTCGCTTAACCCGCACCCTATGGTGACCGTTTGGTCGGGGAATTTGGGATTGATCGCCACCGCTACTCCTTCTGTCATTTGTGGTTGCACTACGGTTCTGGTTCCCGCGATCATTCTGCATTCAACCGGGACCACCTTGTCACTGTGCAAAGTCACAACTCCGCCATAGGTAGGAAATTTCAGCATCCCATGCGCCGTGGATGGCACTATCCTTAGGCCTAATCCCCGGACGTCCGATTATTCCTTTTAGGAGACGGGATCGCACCACCATGAAGTTCATCCAAGCATTAGCTGATTTTTCTTCGTCTCCCAATGTAACTTCTAAGAGGATCTGGCCTACTTGACCCACGAGAGTTCTCCACTGAAGCCCAATAGTGGTGATGTGGCGGGGAATAAGTCTTTCGGATGTCTGGGCTCGCTTGTTAAAGCAGTAACAAATGCAGGACTTCTGAATCACTTCCAGTTGTCCACATACATCACGTGGATCATGCACCCCTCAACGTCTTCGCCTTGATCACCAGCGGAGGATGATCATCCCATCTCCTGGATATGGGGGAAAGATATTTCCATGTTCAAGACGGCGGCTTGGCGGACCCGTTTGGGTTTTGAGCGGCCGTTGCCAGTGTTGACCATGTATATGGCGTGAGCTTTGTCCTTAGCCGCGGTATCTTTCCTTCCGCCCTTGGGGCCACCATTCTTTTGCGCCCCATTCTTGATCTCTTTGACCAGAGATGCCTTGCGAGAGTTTTCAGGACTGTGCCTCTTCTATCTGTTTTTCAAGCATAGCATTCGTCCCAATGTTGTGCCCCTTTCTCTGTGAAAGTCGCAGTACTTGTCTTTATTCCTAGACTCATTTGGACATTGGCGGAGGAGCTGTGAATTTTACGTATCCATGGCTAGGATTTCTTTCGCGGCGTCTTCGTGAGGGGGTGAACCTATCCCCTCTTTCTCTCCGGCCTTGAGCGGGTCTTGAACTCCCCTTTTCTTTCAAAGATCTGGATGTTTTTCTGCCCCCCCCTCCTGGTTCTTCCATTGAGAGTGTTTCTTTTTTGACTGGTTGGCCGCGGCTACCTCGCCTTTGAGGAATGCTTTCACGACCCTCCACATTTCATCCTGCGACTGGGGAATGTTGTCATTGAGCCTTTTGATTAGTTCCGGGTTTCTTATCCCGTGCATAAAGCCAGACACTCTCATGCACTCTGGAGCTCCTTCGCATATATGCTCTCTATCTTGAAGCGTTCCACGAACGCCTCCGTGGACTCCCCTTCCCGCTGCTTTATGTGGTGTAACTCAACAGGATCTTTCGTATACTTCTTCTGCTGTAGGAGGAGTATGAGAGCTCGATCTTAACTCCTCAAAGCATTAATGCTCTCCGGATGCGCTTTCGTCAAACCCGCCGCGGGCATGTCCAACAAGGGTGGAGTTGAACATGTGGCACCATGTCGGCATGGCCGATCTTTCCACTTTTTTGCGGTGCGGTCTGGAAGATTTTCGATGATCCTCCGGATCTCCTGTTCCATCGTATGTTCTGATGTGGTTGGTATTCTTGTTCTGTCGGAACTCGAAATTCCGTATACGACCCGGGTAAAGGGGTCGCTGTGACGCCCGTCATATGGGGAGTAGAGGTCGTCATCTTCCCGTTTCTTGCTTTTCGGGGTGGACTTCCAATGTCCTCCGGTGCTTTCCTCGCTTTCCGGAGACACTTCCATGGTTACTGCTGCGGCAAGAGCGGTATGTTTCTCCTCTGCCCGACTTCGCAGTGGGAGGCGGCTGCGTGGGTAGCACCGGCCGTTGGTATCTATCGGTAGAACCTTTTTCGTTCAAGTCCCGTGTACTTCACTTTTACGCTTCTTTCTTGCGTCGCCTACGGAAGTGACCTTTGGTGGAGTGCGGAGAACACGGTTGGTTTTTGGTCCCCAAGTCTCGTGGACACATGCGGACGTTCCTTTTCTAGTCTTGAGAATACATCCGGTCGCGGCCTCTTGGCTTCCCATCGGTTCGTTTCATTAGGACCCTCATCGTTTCGACTGCTGAGTCTTGAGAAGACACTTTGCGACTTGGAATATTCCAACGCAGTGCGACCTGGCAGGGTGGCCGCGCCTCCTTTTAGGTTCCCCTTTCTTTCAGATGTTGGGCGGGTGTTCCGGGCGTGTTCTCGAGGTCTTTCATTTCCAGTCCCATCGTCGAAATCTAGGCGGGTTTTGACCAGTCCAGTTTTCTGATGGACCTTTTACGCCATGAAGGGCAAGATCGATGGTAGTGCCTTTCGCAGAACTCCCCTTATTGCGCGTCTGTCACGGTATTAGGGCGGTGTTGTTACGTGTCTTGCACTTTCTCATTCCTCCCGTGTTTCTGGACCGTGGATGGCTCGGGTGACGGGGAGGGTTTTCTATAAATTGCTCATTAGAGTTTTTTTTTTTGCAAAGGAAAGCAGCGATTATGTCACGCATCCCACGGATGGCGCCAACTTGTTAATACAATTCCGGGCGCTCCCCTGATGAAGATTAGTGTATGCTAACTTCCCAGGAAATAGATCTTGTATTAAGTGAGGTTCTTGGTCGCTAGCTGCTAAGAAAGCCAACACCGTTAGTCTCACCGCGAGCAGGGTTCCGCGGTCAACCTCCGGCGTAGAGTAAGTGATAGTTTTTAGAGAGATAAAGTTGGTTCTAGAGAGAGAGTGTGTATGTGTTACCGTTTGAATAGTGGCGAGGCCTCTATTTATATGGTTGACCTTTCTGTCGTGTTCTCAAGATCACGGGTCATGAAACGGCAGTCTTGGGAACGAGGAGTGACGTAGGTCAACTCGAGCTTGTCGCATTCTTTGTGATAGCGGCGCTTTTGGTAGCGGGAGTTGTCCCGCTTTCCCTTTTTGGGGACTGCAGGTTGCAGTACATTGAGTCTGAGCGAAATTCCCTACCTTTTACGTTGGACGCGGTTGTGTTCCTCTTCGGACGCGTCTACTGTCTGCGGAATGGCTTAGTGGCCTTTGCCGGGAACAGTGTTTAGTCCGCGACCGAACCATATGGGTGTCGGGAGTATTACGATCGTGCTTAGTCCGCGTCTGACCCGTATTGGTGCCAGGAGGGTCATACGTGATCAGTTCTCATGTGGCTTGGAGGTATATTCTTGATTTTCTTCAGCGCGGTTTATTTGTTAATCTTAGCGTCAACTCTACTATTACGGCTCTTTCCCGTGGTGTCACAAACAGAGGCGGAGCCACATGTATAGTAGTGGGGGGCGATGCCCCCAACCAAGCTCTCGGAGATACCCAAAATACGTAGGAAAAAATAACAAATTTCTAACAAAGTTGACCGGTGCCCTCAGGCAAATAATCCAAGTGCCCTCGACACTCTCACAGGTTACCAAAAAACAGAGTGTTATTTAATGTACGAAATTGTTTTTCCGGTTGCATTGTCGGAAAAAATGGAGTAAAATGCATCGTCGGAAAACATGGAGTAAAATGGGAAAGTGAAAAGTCAAAAAGTGAACTTGTGGTGGGGGTAAGATATCACGTGGTATTAGATGATTGTCACTTGATTAATTGTTTATTATTTACAAAATGAATATAATATTATATGTATCAATTTCTTTCTATTTATCTTTTGTCTATGGGAATTGATACTCACATTACATTTTTTGATTAATGCACCACAATTTATGTATTGCAATTTATACCGTACAAACTGTAATGCACAGATTGTGGTGCATTAATCAAAAAATGTGGTGTGAATATCACCTCCCTTTGTCTATATATAACATAGTATTTGACGGGTAGTACTTATCATATCTAATAGTTCAATAGTTTTTCTCAAAACTATAATTTATATGGTGTTTAATTATATTAAATTGTTTATAAGATTTTCAAGTTTTTTTTATATAGTTTGCGTATAATGGAAATTTAGTTTGTTTTAAATAATTTTGTTTCTTACTAATTTATCGAGCTTACGGTCATATATGCCAAAACCGTTTTAAATCAAGAAGTTTGCGTGGTCAATTTTTGTTAAAATCATAGGTTCTAGCATCATATTTTTCTTTAAATTTTTAAAAAGTATGGCTATACTGAAATAATCACATGTCTTAGAAAATTAAGTTGCTTACCACGATGGGATAAACTTTAATACAATTTATGCGTTCGTTATGTTTAGTTTGTTAAGCATTTATAGTCTATAACAATTGTTAATTTCATCGAGATAGAACACTTTTAATTTGTTGCTGCCTTTAAGTAAACCCGACCCGACTTATTTGACGTTACGCTAAAAACCGTTTTATTGCTCGGTGCCCCCTTAGATCACATATCTTTGGCTCCGCCACTGGTCACAAACCGATTTCTTATGTTCAAATAGTTTTGTTGAAGTACCATTAATGTGGAACATAAAAGGGCCATTTTTACGTAGCTAATGCATAATGGTGTTATAAACATTTGGCACAAATTAACATGTTTTAATCTTAAATGGAGCGCATAGGATTAAATGTCCCAGTTGAGTTCAATTTTTGGTTTGTTTTCCTTTACTACTAAAACACATGGGTAGTAGTCAAGTACGGTCATCACTGGGGTAGTTAACCAAAATGAAAACACAAACGATAACGTTATAAATAGTCAACGTTAATGAATACAAACCGAACTTGTATGCCTTATAGGTTTAGCTGATTCAAAACCAAGTTAATTATATTAATAAGATTAAACAGATTATATCATGCAATTGAGGAAGAAGAGTATTATATATATGATTATAATTTATCACATAGTAGTTCATATAATGTAAAAGTTTTAACATGATGCCACGCACGAGAATTTATATAAGATAACATAGCACAAAGGACTTCTAAACCATCATATTTTAATCGGGATGTATTAAAAAAATAAGAGCACAATAGCAGACCCATCAGGCCCAGTTTCAGCCCATGTTTTCGTTATACTTATCCGTTTATTGAGTCGGTAAAATGAATGATATCTGTTACGGAGTATCTTTTAGCTTTTCCACACACACATATACGCAGAAGTTCCACCGCCTTCCACAAACAAAACATTCACTGATCTTCGTTTTTGATTTGCAGTGGTAGGGTGTTACGATTGTTTGGGTTTTGTTTGGTTGAAGTTTGTGTTATTCAATCGCCTTAATTACGGTTAGCTGGGTTAGGGTTTTGTGCTTTATGCTAATTATATGAATTGGTGTGTTAACGTTTGTGGGTTTATTTGTTTTTATGTTACCCGACTATGTTCTGTTTCATGCGTTTTCTATTTCTTAGGTTCGCCCGTTTATTTATGTTGTTATCATTTTTGTGTTGTTAGATTTCATTCTGTGTATGTGTTAACTTATATATCTTTTAGTCTGTATAATTTGTGGTTGAATTTGTGAAATCGTTTACTAATACGATATGACTACTTACAGTTGTTGGTCGAGGATTACGGATTACTTAGAAATATAACTTGGTTGGTTACGGTTATTGTTTGAGGTTTAAGAATAAGCTGAACCCATGTTTTCCATTCACTTGGATTTGTAAAAGCTTAAACTAGGTAAAGAAAGAGGGAATTGAGATTCTTGGGTATAAATAAATATAGTTTCGTTGGTTAGGCTTATTGTTTGAGGATCAAGAATAAGTTGTATGTTGTTGAAATAAACACATCGACTTACTTTTAGTAAGCGCATTTGAGCATTATTGGCGTTTGGGTGTAGTTTATTATTCTATGCATAATAATATTGTTTGTTATTAGTTATTAGAGGCTAAGTAGTTTGGGCAATTACATTTGAAGGTAAGATCGAAGCTGCAAAATGGCTCTTTTGTTGCAGGAGAACCTTAGGAATTGATATCTATTTTTAAGAAAATAAGGTTGTCGTTGATCCTAATAGAGGGCGTACAAAGTCATATGGGTGAATGAAAGCTTACGAAATGTAAATTCCAATAATTGAATTGTGACGTAAATTACTTTTTTGTGAAGCGAACTGGGCTATAGTAATAGGAGTAAATGTTATGATAGTGGCGATTCTCATAAATCGTTTATGGTTCAAGCCGACGGATTGTGGCACATCTGCCCTCGGATAAATTAGTGGCAACCTGTGGAAGAAAATAAGAATAAGATCAAGTTACCAAGGAAATACATTCACATAATAAACTTTTCATGCGAGTTTAGAATGTAGAGTAAGAGCATACTAAAATGTAGCTTAGTATAACATGTCTATGCAGGTATAAATGTTTTGATAAGCAGTTTGAATAAACATAGGCACTTGCACATCTACCATTTACAGTTTCATATGTTTTTTTCAGGCAACATGCGGCGACCTCTTCAATAACAGGTCTGCTACTAAGGTTTGCTCTACTTTTGCTAGAATCGGACATTCGGGCATGTTTTTTCAGGGCGACATTCCAGGTTTCATGGTTTTGCTTCTGTTACCTTTATGCTTTACTTATTTCATACATGGGACTAGCTACATTTAGAAATTGTAGGTTGTATAAATTGTGCATTGTTCGTAAAAAAATAGTATGTGTTTGAAGCATAGAATCGGCAACTCCCATATTAAACAATATTAAGGGTTGCAAGATATTAAAAAAGTATATAGTTAGCAATGGTAGGTTGCAAGATATTAAAAAAGTATATACTTAGCATCGGCAACCCCTGGGTCTGCTACAGTTCAAGGTTATAGGATTTTTTGATCGACTACTACAAAAAACTTTTGTATCCTAACGGCTTATTTCTTAATATTTCGCACATTCCAGAATATTCTTTTGAATCTTGGTGAAAGGGTTGGATCAGAATTCGACCATGTGGCCATTGATGTTGCAGCGCTAATTGCAATGGTATCCATTTTTTCTGTTTTCTGTCATTTCTGAGTTATTATAGTGTACCATTGATTTGTTCACATATTGCAGATTGTATGCAGATTATGAGAACATATCGGAGGAACAGAGGATATAACTAAAAGATATAAACATCGCTACTGAACAGTGTGTCCAAGGGACTAGGTGTTCTGTGCAGCATAAACCCCTAAATATTGCAACAATCAAATACTCTTGACAAAAACCAAGTACCGATGATCTTTTTTTAATCAACAATCACCACTATGTACATGGTAATGATCATATATGGTAATGGTCAAATGAAACCATCAGACCATATGTTTAAAAGTGTTCCCGTTGCTTATTTTCTATGTCAATATGGTACGGAACCACAATGCAGCTGCAGACAAGGCAAGTTTGACTGTATAAATTCACTTTTAATTCTTGAACACTATTACATGTAAATTTAACGGTTTGTATCGCCAGATTTTGTAAGTTTTTTATTATACTAAATTATTAAACCATACTCTTAAAGAGTTGAGGAAAGTTAATGTGAATCAATACCTCCGATAGTGGTCGCTTGGATTTTAGTTTAATTATGTTTCAGCAATTTTTTTACGTTTATCAAGTTGAATTGCTAACATCATTATTATTATTTTTTTTCTGTTAATGTTTGAGTTGACTAATCTGCTGTTCGTGTACAACCAGAAACAGCCCAGATGCAGCCAAGAGTGGAGGAAGCACACACCAGGATACGCACAAAGGCAAGCTGAAGCTGTAGCAACATCGGAGCAAAACAAAAGAACGACCATGAGTGGGAAACATCCCCGCAACCACTATCGGAGGTATTGATAGCTTTATTTGTCATGGTATTGCAAATAAATAGTTGGCGCAAAAAGTGTGGAGAGGTAGGAACAACTCATGGAAGACTATTTGTTTGGGCTTCAACACTCCAAGAGAGATTATTCAAGGTATATTGTATTTTTGGTTTGTGAAATTAGTGTTTTTATTATTGTATAATTTATGAACATATATGGTTTAGGGGATTATGCTGAGATCAAAAATGGTTTGAGGTGGTGTTGTTTTATCTTGGTCTTGAGGCTGTTAAGATGCCGAATGGGTTTGAACCTGTGGTCACAAGTATTTATCAAGAGTTTAAGGCACACTCATGCTCGGCATTCAGTTCAGAAGGTTATCTATTCCTTTTATTTGTAGTAATTTAATCTTATTGCAAGTCATGTTAACCATTTTTCTTTTATTTATTGCAGGTTGTTGTGCATTAGTCGTTAGTGTTTATGAATAGAGTGAACTTCAAATAACAAGTTTGAAAATATGGCGAAACAGTGATTGATGGAACAGGATTTGGGTAAGTTAGATGTTGCAAAGCTCCATCCGCTTGCCCTTGAAGTTATATCGCGTCAGGCCACCATCATGGCAAGTCCACTGTTGTGAATGCTATTTCCGGTATGCAAGTATTTTTTTTATGTGTGTTTGTGTTTTTATTGATTTTTTTTGTGGTGAATTAGTTGTAGGAAGGAGAATTGTAATCTTGATGTGTGTGGTATTATAGCAGACATGTAACGTTTTATAAACTTAGTGACTTTCTTGGTCAAACTTGGTCGCATTTTTAAGTTGGAATCTTCTGTGTGTTCATATTCTATAGTGACTTTCTCATATGTCTGAGGTATTATAGATGTTTGAGGTACTGCATACAGACTGATTTTGATTATAGGCTACTGATGTAGTGAAATAAATGGCAATCATGGTTATGATAATAACACTTTCATGTGATGAATCGGTTGGCATTTCTATCAAGTTTATTTTATGTGCAGTTGGACTTGATGCTGACGAAAACATTGTAATGCATGTACATTCCATTGTAATGCTGACGAAAACATTGTAATGCATGTACTTACCTATTTCCATTTTAAACACAATGTATCAAAACACCCCGCCGCGTCGCGGCGGGTTCAAATTACTTGTTCAATATATAAAATGGCCATGCAAACTTGTAATATTTGAAGAATAAAAATACTTCAAAACTGATGAGTATTGTTATAATATATTATCAATTTTCTATGCAACAGTTAGCTAGACTATTAATATTGATTATCTCTGAAACTATTATAGATTGGTCGAAGGAGCAAAAGCTTGATCGCTATTATCGAGTATGCGTTGATTTCTTAAGATTATTTGTTTGTACTTGTGCAATTTATCTCATCCGCTTCAAGGTGAGTACTCGTGGCCCCTTTTTATATTTTTCTCGAGGGAAAATGATACTCAAAATATATTTCAAATGTTTCATGTTGTGCTTAATATTGTTTTCTTTGGACAAATTATGTGTAATTATAATTGCGTTGGGTGCATTTGTGGTACATTCTGTGTGGTACAAGCTTTGCGTGGTACTTACTTCGTGGTTCTTACGATGTGGTAGAATCCCACATAGTTGTGAAAGTATGCACACTTTAGCTTGGTACAATCATTGTGTGGTACTTTCTTCGTGGTTCTTACGGCGTGGTATAATCCCACATACCCGTGAAAAGTACACACGATTTAGCTCCAGCTGGTAGGCTACGTGGTGATTACATATTGGTTTACATGATTCATTTGTGGTTGGACATCATTGTTACTTCTTGCCCTACGTTATTATTATTTGCACATTTGTCCTACATGTGTTGTATGCACAACAACTTAATCTTGTTTATTTTAAACCTG
Organism: Chrysanthemum makinoi; assembly: GCA_910596185.1. NCBI lineage: Eukaryota > Viridiplantae > Streptophyta > Magnoliopsida > Asterales > Asteraceae > Chrysanthemum > Chrysanthemum makinoi. The sequence continues at coordinate 251,008,485 of OU343219.1, read as the reverse complement.
CGAGCTCACCAACATTATGTTGACATTTTCAAGTATCATTTCTGAAGGATCTAAACACACACCTTGTGTTAGTGATACTTTGATTTATATTAATAAGTATGCGGAATATACTTAGTAATACTCAGAATATGGATTGTATGATGTATTGTAAGTGAGAACAATGTAACACAAAGCTTCAATATTATTAAGAATAATACGAGTGATCTTGCTTATCACTAGGGTTAGACCTTGAAGCATACGTACCTAGAACAATGACCTAGGATCTCCTTTTATAGCACAAGGAGTCATTTACAAGATAAGTATGATGCTAACTATATAGAATATACACAAGATCTTTTCTATACTTATCTAAACACGAATACATAAAAATTATCCTAATAGCAGTGGTAATAATATGTACTAGTAGTGGTAATGTGTTTCCACTGCTAGTGCATTCTTTAGCAGTGTCTTCCACAAGCTTATCAGTGGTAACTGTTAGCTTTATTCCCAACAATCCTCCCCTAAACTTATGATTTCTCTGCAAATCGATAAGTTTCTTCAATCTGCATCATCTGTAAGGATTTGGGGAATTCTTCCAAACACCTCACTTTCTTCTTAAAGCCTGAATAGCTCTTGAACATTGATCTTGAATCCTGTGTATCAAATCTCTAACCTTCTCAATATCTTCATGAACTCTCATTCTTGTAGACAACATCACAGTGAGAGTTCCAGTGGGTATTCTTTCTCGGCAAACATAAATGCATCCACTCCATCTTTTGTAGAAACATGATGAACTTCACATGAATCATAATAAGTCCATGTAGTACCAGGACATGAACATGCAAATTTCCAGAATTCATCATTAGCATCTGGTTCATAAAGCCTTCTTAGATTAACCCATAACTGCATTTCCTTCATATCTTTAAGATTTTCAGCATCAAATCTTTCTTGAACTAATCTCCACAAAGTATCAAGATCATATCTGTCACATGCTTTGATGAGTTCTTAAAACTGAATGAATGATGAAGTTTCACCACCTAGCCTTGTAATCTTCCATGTTGGAGCAAAATTGCTAGCAGTAAATACTTCCCAATCAACAATAGGATGTCTGACTGGCAGTGGGTCAGGATAAAAATCTTCTTCTTCAATCAAGATCATGCCAGTCAGCTGTTCTTCTGTGAATTTCTCAGATTGAACTTCTTGTTCTTCAGCAAATTTTGTTTTCTTATGTGTCGGAGGTTCACTATCTTTGGCTTTTCTCTTCAGATGAGGATATCTTCTTTCTTCCTCTTCAGAATTCATAGGAATAAAGTCACTATCTTGCCTTTTAACCCTGTAGTAGATACCTTCAACCTGATCATCAGTCATCCCTTTGAACTGATTCTTTTTCCAGCCACCAACATTGCAACAATAATCTTTCATCATTGAAATAACTTGTGCTTTGGTTGGTTGTCTTGGTTTCTTTTGACCCTTTCTGACTGAACCAATCGCATCTTGAAGTGCTTGATTATTCTTCATTTGAATGAAGTCCTTCAACTGTGCTGTTCTTTGTTCTTCAGTTAAAGACTTATCTGCAACTAGGTCAATTGCCTTCTTCTTGACTACTGGATCATTAGCAATCAAGAACTCAATCTCTTGTTCTGTAGGTACATAAGTAAACTCTGGAGTCTTTTCTTTGAATATAGTGGGTGGAACAGTGGAAAGTGGATTTTCATCCATTGGATCAGTGGTTTCCATTTTGTCCAGCCTTTTAGCCTCCATGAAATCTGCAATCTCAAGTTCATCTAGCTTTTTCTTGTTTGCAACTTCATCTTCATTGATTTTCCTAGCAACTTCTTCATCATGAGCAATTTGAGCTTGTTCTTTCTTTGAAACCTTCCTTCTTGGTTGCTCTTTACTTTGCACAACTGCTTTACCTTTATCCTTCTTCCTCTTTTCAATTTCTTCCTCTGCAGTGGTAATATCTTGTCCAGCAGTGGGAACTGTTTGCTCTGCAGTGGGAATTGTATTAGTGGTTGCAGCAGTGGAAGTTTCTTGCTATGGTTGCTGTTGAGGAACTTCTTCATGAGTATCAACTTCCTCAGTACCTCATGGCTCATCAAATCTAAAATATGCATCTAAATCACCTTCATCTCCAAAATCAATTTTCCTCCCCTGTTTGGGAGATTTTCCCAAATCTTCACTGAATTCCTCTGAGTCACCATCATGAGGTGAGGATGGAGATGATATCACTATCTTTGCAGGTCTCCTTTTCTGTTTCAACCCTTGCAACTCTTTCTTCAAAGTCTGAATCTCTGCTTTCAATTGTGTAACATCCTTGGCATGTTGCTCCTTTAATTGTGCCAAGTCTTTCTCCAGAGATTCAACCTGCTTAGTTAATTTGGTACAAAGTTCCATCAATTCCATAGGTTTCCCATTGCCCTCAACACTTCCAACTGTGTGACCTGTTGGGAGAGGTGAATCATAGGGCATTGGCTCAGATTCCACCCTAGTTGGACTACGTTGAAGCTTGGAACCACCACTGCTTGTTCCTAAACTAAAAGGATCAGGGACATGCTGTGTTGTAAAGGGAGGAGTTGGTTGTTTTTGCCTCCTATCATAGATGTGAGTAACTGGTGGAGTGTAGGTAATGTTTGGAACTGTAATTGTGGGTGTGGTTTGTACCTGTGAAATCTTTGCAAGCATTTGAGGAAAAAAGTGGTTTAACAACCCTATTGCCATCCTTATTCATGTTTTGAAAAACTTTGGGCTTAAGGAAACGGAATTTATAAACTCTTGTATGGGGTTGCAGTTGAAATTCATTTAACACTGCTTGCACAAACCTTGGATACATCAAAAATTTTGTTGAACTCTTTACATTGCCTTGCATACTTGTAAAAATATATTTCGACAAATTAAAAATCCTATCTGTGACTAGACAAACCAAAGGGTAAGCCATTGTTGAACTGAATTGTTCATAAGATGTTTTCTTAGGACTTAGGCAATTTAAAACAGTATGTATTACAAAACTCCAATGAGGACAGAAACCACTCTTTTTGAAAGTAGTCTTTTTGTCAGTGGTATGATACCCCATGGATGAAAGATGTTCATGAATTTCTGGCATGAGTAATGTGATGATACCATTGAGATCATCCAATTGGAGAATTCTCCTCAAGGATGACTCAATAAAATCAATAGTTACCCCATCCACTGTGGCTCTAAGAGCATCCACAGTTTCATGTGTATCTCCATCTTCAATAGTGATGGAATTTGTAGAGTTCCAAAACTGCTTGATTTGAGAGATATAGATTGTGGGATTAAGAAGTAAAGCAAACCTTATATGAGTAGTGTTTAGAAAATCTACAATCTGATGAAAAACAGGACCACTCTTGTCGTTTGACTTTTCCAAATAGGCCACTTGGTTGTGCTCATCTGCAAAGGTGATTGGTGCCATAGTAGCTTTTGATGAAAAATATATTGTGTTAGTATTAATTGAATAACGAACTTGCCAATTGAGAGAAAAAGATATATACTATTAGGGTTTAAGAGTTTTGCGCAAGAAAGATTATCTAAGGAAAAGATATATCTCAAGAGAATAAAGTTCAAGTAGGAGAGTAGATAATCTTCTAAAAATTTTACCCTATAAATATAGAAAGTAGTTATTCTCAACGGCTAGTAAAAAATTTGTTACTGACACAACAATTGTAACGGCTAGTTCATCAGTGGTAAAAATAACACTGGCAGTGGAAACTGTGAACTAACAGTGGGAATTTTTCACAAAAATGTGCAAGAGCAGTGGTAAGTAAAACATATGAAAATTAGACTGCTCTCATTATAGTTTTTAGCAAACTACCAGCTATCAATGGATTTGATATGTCTTTACCATGAGCCGTTTGCTATGGACTAGCCAACTCTTAATCATATAGAATATGGTGAGTTGATAACCATATAGTTTTTGGTAAACTATCAACTATAAACGGATTTGTTAAGTCTTTACCAGTAGCCGTTTGCTCTGGACTAGTTGATTCTTATGTGGATTAGACATGGTGAATCAATAACCATTTGTTGTGTGTCTCGGTTACACACCTTTTATGATCAACTCCCAGCAAAGATTGGTTATGTACTTGCAAGTGTTAGTGTGGTACAAAGAATAGTCATAACCAACTTGTTTTAACCAAAGTTACTTTTAACCAAGCCACTATTCACAAATATCATCCCAAAGTCAACCCGATAATATCTATATTTACTCTTCAACCTACCAAAATAGGAAAAAATAAATATCCTCTTTAATGAACCCTTTTGACCGACTTTGCCTATAAAAGAGGGCTCAGATCTTCATAATCTTTATCAAAACACATTCTAACTTGCACAAGAACCCTAAAAATCACCATGAGTCATTCACACCCTATCAATCTCTCATCTGATAGCTCCTTTTCTGATAGTGCTTGGGATGAGTTTGTCCTGAACAATCCAGATAGAGTTGAAAAAGAGGAGTTCGAAGAGGTTTCTTCTAGAAGGAGAATTCATTCAGGATATTTAGTGAAGACAAACCCTGCAGTTGCTGGTCCTTCATCTCTCCAACCAATGACTCAGAATGCTATCAAGAGAGACAGCTCAGACATAAGTTCCTATGTGTCTCCTTATGAAGATACAGATGATGAAACATCTGCAAGAGTCCTTTTTGTTCCTCCTCTGGCTACAGTGCTTCCACCAGAAGAGCTGCAAGCACCACCTTCTCAGGCATTATTGACAGCACCACCTCAGCCTCCACCTGTTGCCAATACTGCACCTTCTCTTGAGTTCTATTCCAGCTCATCAGATGATGATGATGAGAATGATGAGACCTACTCCTTATCCAAGAAGTTGCCAAGGGCTCTGACAAAAGCATTGGAAGTAGCTCTCTCCAACATGAAGCAGATTTCCATACCAGAGAAGCCTGCAAGACTACCAAGGCCTCCTCCATAAGTTCTTGGTCTTGCTTGTCCAAGAATGCAGTCAACCTTTGAAAACAAGAGGAAGAGACCACAGAAGAACAAGCATGACTATAAGGGCAAGGGCAAGAAGCCAATGGAGTAGCTAGTGTAGGATGTGGTGATGTAGGTTGTGTTAGGTTTTTATATTTTGTGTTTTGATGGTGGTTGTAAGCACTCTCTGTTTGATGTAATGAACCTTTTCTTATGCAATGGAATTTCTCTGTTTTACTTTTTCCACTGTGAGAGTAACTTGTACCACTGCTTGCATTAGTTTCCACTGTTAGCCTTAATCTCTGCATAAAAGTTAGTGGACAAGCAAAAATACAAGCAAACATATACAATACAAACTTATACAACAATTTTAGTACCAAAAACCTCCCTTCAACACCAAAGACCATTAGACACAAAAATTTTATGGATTAAGCATTCCAATACTTGTTATCAAGTACTGAAATCTACCCACATCAAGTCCTTTTGTTAATAAATCAGCATAGTTATCATCAGTATGAATTTTGATAACTTAAATTAGCCTTTTCTCATAACAATCTCTTATAAAATGGTGTCTAATTTCAATATGTTTAGTCTTTGCGTGTTGAACTTCATTCTTAATTATGCAAATGGTACTGCTATTGTCAATATAAATGATGGTATTCATGAAATTGTACCCATAGTCCAAAAGTTGATTTTGAAGCCATAGAACTTGAGCACAACAACTTGCAGCAGCCACATACTCTGCCTCAGTTGATGAATTTGCCACCATTGTTTGTTTCTTGCACTGCCATGACACTAGTCTATTTCCAAGAAATTGGCATCCACCTGTAGTAGATTTTCTATCCAAACTAGCTCCAGCATAATCACTATCTGAGTAAGTAACCAGTTCTAGAGGTGATTCTCTAGGGTACCATAATCCCAGATTAGGAAATGCTTTAAGATATCTAAAAATCTTCTTCACAGCAGTCAAGTGTGAGAACCTGGGAGTGACCTGAAACCTTGCACAAGCACATACTGCAAACATAATGTTTGGTCTAGATGATGTAAGATACATCAAGGAACCAACCATAGATTTGTACATGTGCACATCAACTGCTTCACCACTATTTTCCTTTAAAACTTGATGTGTAGTCTTGTCTGCAGGGGTGCTGGATGACTTTGCATCAGAGAACTTGAACTTCCTTAGTATTTCAGCCACATATTTATCTTGATTGATGAAAATACCATCTGGCCTTTGTTGTACTTGAAGTCCCAAAAAGAATGTGAGTTCACCCATAGAACTCATCTTGAATTCATCCTTCATTAGCTTCTCAAACTCTTTGCACATCTTTGTCTTTGTAGAGCCAAAAATGATATCATCAACATATACTTGAACTAACAAGATATCATTCTTGTCTTTCTTGATGAACAAAGTTTGATCCACTCTGCCTCTATGAAACTTATTATCAAGAAGATAAGTAGTTAAGGTCTCATACCATTTTCTTGGTGCCTGATGCAAGCCATACAATGCTTTAACCACCCTGTACACTTTGTTTGGATAGTCAGGGTCTTCAAAGCCTGGAGGTTGTGAAACATATACCTCCTCATCAATCTGCCCATATAGAAAAGCACTCTTTACATCCATTTGATAGAATTTAAAGCCCATAAAGGATGCATAGGCTAAGAACAGCCTGATTGCTTCAATTCTTGCAACTGGGGCAAACACTTCTTCATAATCAATACCCTCCTCCTGAGTGTATCCTTGAGCCACAAGCCTAGCCTTGTTTCTCATAACAATTCCTCTTTCATCCTTTTTGTTTTTGAACACCCATTTTGTACCTATTACCTTCTTGCCAGAAGGTAAATCACAAAGCACCCAAAGCTTTTGAATCATGAACTGGAGCAACTCTTCTTGCATTGCTTCCACCCAACTTTCATCTTCAAGTGCCTTGTATACATTCTTTGGCTCCATTTGTGATAGAAAACACATAAAAAGACATTCATTCTTGCCTTCATGATTCTTATATTCATAGATTTCACTAATAAATCCATGAACATCAGGAAATTTGATTGTCTTCTAGTCTTCACTGGTGAATTTACATCCCCAATCACATTTTCAAGAGGATGTGATTTATGAACTGAGGTATGGGGAGTTTGAGGAACTGCAATCTAATTTGGCATATTTGAGATTTCAACATCATTGGCTTGAGCTTCCTCTGTAATTGGAGTTGTATTTTCCACTTCTGGTGTTGCAGTGGAAACTTCTGGCATAGCAGTGGAATCTGAATTTCCACTGCTTTCATGATTTGCAGTGTTCATTTTGCCAGCTCCTTCTTTTTCAGAATCATTAGAAGGTTGAGCATCTCCAGTCCTTGGAATATCATCATTATCTGCATAGTCCCAAAGTGGCAAACTGAATTCACCTTGATCATCTACTTGATCCTTTCCTGGTGCATCATTATCAAGAAACTCTTCTGAGCCTGCAAAATCATAATTAGATGTACCTGTAGAGATAGGTACATAGTTCATGGTATGGGTTAGAGTATCAAGATCAAACAGCCTTTCTGGACCAGTTCCTTTGACATTCACCTTGTTTTCTAGGAACTCAACATGCAGATTCTCTTCAATCTTTTGGGTTCTTAAGTTGAATACTCTAAAGGCTTTACTAACCATGGAATACCCAACAAAATACCCTTCATCAGATTTTTCTTCAAATTTTCCCAGATAATCTATGGTATTGAGAATAGTGACATGACATCCAAATGGTCTCATGAAGTCTAGGATAGGGGGTCTACCTCTAAATAACTCATAAGGTGTCTTGTTCTTTGTTTTCACTACTAAAACCCTGTTTTGTACATAACAAGCAGTGTTAACTGCTTCAGCCCAAAAAGTAATTGGCAATTTTGAATCTGCCAACATGGTTCTAGCAGCCTCTATTAGTGTCCTATTTGTCCTCTCAGCAACACCGTTTTGTTGAGGAGTTCTAGCTACACTAAATTCTCTTTTAATACCTTTATCTCTGCAAAAATCATCCATAACTCTATTCTTAAACTCTATCCCATTGTCACACCTAATGATTTTAACTTTCATATCATATTGGTTTTCTACTTCTGTAATTAAAGTCTTAAGGATGCCAGTTGTTTCATCCTTAGTTCTAAGAAAGAAAACCCATGTAAACCTGTTGAAATCATCAGTCACAACAAGACAATATTTCTTAAGATTTAAGCTGCTCACAGAGGTAGGACCAAACAAGTCCATATGTGACATATGAAGTGGGTGAGTGATAACATCAAATAGTCCTGAATATTAAGTGTCAATTTCCCCCGAAAATGCTCGTTATTTATATCATTTATATGGATTTACGCTAGTTTTCCACTGTTTTCTACTTTCAGGTAAATTACGAGCATTGGAGCTAAAGAGACGCGAAAATGGAAACATTACTAAAGATTTATCACAATATGCCTATTTTGAAGAAGTTACGGCGTAACTCGTCTCTCACATTACGCCGTAACTATTGCGTGACCCAGAAGTCCAACTTATCAAGAGGTTACGGCGTAACTCTTCCCAAAGGTTACGACGTAACTCCATTAGGTCAAAAGAGGTTCCACGTCGCTGATACTTACGCCGTAACTACTGCATCACTTACGACGTCACCGAGTTTATTGAAGACTACGGCGTAACCACTTATAAGGTCACACCGTAACTAGCAGATCTAGTGCATTTACGAAGAAATAGAAGGTTACGGCATAACTCTTCTATTGGTTACGCCGTAACCTAGACTTGGCCTATAAATACCCCACGAACTCCAGCATTTCAAAGCATCCCATTCCACACACAACACTCTGAGAACGTGGGAAAAAGCTCAAGGCAAGTCTAGGGGAGCATACGGAGCTGTTTCCAAGGGAGAAGTCACACCATTACGATAAGCTTTAGCGTTTTATATTTCTTTTACTTTCAATTCATGTATTTCGTACCCTTGAATATTAAATTGATTTGCATGATTAATATGAGCGGCTAAGCACCCTTTGATGCTATCCTAGTTATGATTCCTTAATTTTTTTGTTTGCGTTTACCTTTACTTCCGTTCAATTATTTCTAAGTGTATGCATGCATAGTTCTTTGGTAGTCACCCTTGGTTCGGTAGTTTTGAATGGCGATAGAGGCCAATTGCCTAGGAGATATGACCAACTGACCCTAGGTGACCGGACTGAGACGGGAAGGGTAAGATATGACCAACTGACGACCCTTTCTACTTGTGCGATTTGACCAACTGATCACCTATCGTTTGGATGAACTTAAGAATTGGGGGGTGTAGTGTTAAGTTCCTAACGGCCGGACACTCACTATTTAGAATCTAGCATGTAGCGGTACTTAATGATTCGCTTAGGGGACCGTGAACAACAGGACTTACGACGGTGCTGATTTCTCATGTGGTGGCATCTTTGCTGCTAGGTTAGGGCGAATTGACCAAATGCTGTCCTCTCGAATTTGACCCCACCAAAAGTAATTGGAAGTAGGTAGAAGTAGACATAACTAGCTAGGAGGATTGACTAGGTTAGCACCACTATTCCTCTATTGATTTCCCTTTACCATTTATTTGCTTTCATTTTATATTCTGCATTAGTAGTTTAATTAATTAAATCCCTACCAAAACCATTATTATTCTGTGACAATTAGACTTAGTAATAATCCGAAACACATAGCTCTTGGGACGACCTCGGCTTTACCATTTACTACACTACACACGACCGGGTACACTGCCCGTTAGTGCATTAGGGTAGACCATAGGTATAGCGAGACACTATAAATATTAAGACCTGGTCAGTAAAACCTGCATCAGTGAGCAATAGAGTTAACCAATTTTGACCTGCAAGAAGCTCTGTGTTGTTTGCCTTTAAGACAAGCCACATAGGTTTGATCATTTTCAAATCTTTTCTGAGGCAAGCCTCTTACCAAACCATCTTTAACAATCTTATTTATGGTTTTGAAATTAATATGACCAAGTCTTCTATGCCATAACATGGATTCATCCACTGTGGCCTTTGCAAGCAAGCAAGCATAATCATCTTTAGCAACAACGTTGTTCATATCAAAGCTATATAAGTTGCCTTTTCTAGGAATCTTAAGAAGAATCTGACTTTCATCAGGCATCTTAAAATCCTTAGAGAGAACAAAACACATATCTTTAGTAAAAAGAACATTGTTTTTCTTGTCACACATTTGTGACACACTAAAAAGATTATACTTAAGATCTTTTACATAGTACATAGGTTCAAAATCCAAGTTACCAGTTTTGATGACCCCTTTACTAGTAACTTTTCCATTAACTCCACCTCCAAAGCTGACAAACTTTCTTTTGATACAAAAGTTGGACGTTCCTTGTTTGGAGCTCCGGCTCTCGTACCAATTGAGAATCGTTGCTTGAGACCTGCGCACTAAGAGACAGAAAACACCGTTAGGCTTACCGTGGGATTGTCTCCCACGATTATCCTCCGGCGTGAGAGTAAGTAATCGGTTTAGGGTTTTTAGGAGAGTAGGGTTTGTAGATCGTACCTTAAACGAGGGATGTGATTCCCTTTATATACGCACGGAATCCTTGTTGGTTCCATGTTCATCAACCTTCGACGTATCCCGCCTAAATCGGTTGGGGAATGATTATCTCCAAACATAGGAGATATCCATTATCTATTCCATAAATAGCTTTGGGTTTGGGCCTTCGTGAGCCCAAACACTGATCGGCGTGGCCCAGTCCGTGCTGTGCCTGTTAGTATTGGACCTTGGTCGGGTTCGTGACCCGGATATAGACTATACGTCATCATGTCCCCCCAGTCTAGTATGCGTAGTGACTAACTGCGGATGCTAGACTAATAACCGTAGTCTTCAAAAAACTTCGAAGCGTAGCCAAGAAGCCATAAAAATATACCAACCGGTACATTGTATCTAGACATTAGATTAAAAAATAGGCGCCTCGTAAGTCGGGGGAAAGTTACTGCATCCGTGTCCCATCAAGCAATCTCAACCACATAGTTAGGGTTTGTGGGGTCCACGTGTCACTCATCGCATGGATGAGGGAGGTTATATAACCCTTCGCTTCATTTTCACCATTCCTTTCCATAGTAAAAAGAAAACGTTATCCGCTATTACCACATCTTGAAACATTTCCAGCCACCATACCTTAATATTCATAAGGTAACCGCGCGTGCGCTTTTTGTTGTCTGTTAGAAAAACAAGATCATGGTTAAGGTATTATCGGATTTCACGTCAGACATAACGGAGGAGGAACTTCTACAGTTTGCGTCTGATTACTATATTCCCAGCGCAGTACATCCAGAAGTTCCGGCTGCGAATGCGTCAATAGCAGACTTCCCCGATGGGAAGATTGAGGTATATACGCGTTTCTTCGAATTCTCAAATCAGCGTATACCCATATCGTTATACTTGAGTGATGTATTGAACTATTACCGCATACACATATCCCAGCTGCACCGCATAGGTGCAAAACTAACCAATTTTGAGGTAAACTGCCGCTTATTGGCCATTAACCCCACCATCCACCTGTTCCGCGCTTTTTACCACACCACGTGGTCACACGGGTGGGTATCCTTCGCTGGCGCCGGCGACTCCAATGTTATACGGAAAAATTAGATGCACTCGAAATTGGAGAGAAACCTTTTCTCGGGTCGACGACGCGTGCTTTCTTTCTCGTTTTGATTTTTACTCCCGGGGACACCGCCAAAGGATGAGCCCCTCCCGGATCATATAATGTGGAGGATGCGGACACAATAAATGCCAACCGCATCCCCATTAACTCCTACCCCGAGGAGTTCTTGGTACACATTGGCATTAGCCGCAACTATTTTGGCAGTTCGTAAGAAGTTCCAATCTTCTTAGGCGCGGATGGTCAGGGTGGGTGCTCATTCTTTCGTACCCTGTTGAGTTATATTAATGTAAGTTCTTGACTGTGTTTTCTTCGTACTTGTCGTAAACTATTTGTGTTTCTTTGTTGTTGCGCAGAGATGGATTTGTTCAGTTGTTCAACCGGGCGGCCGATACAAGTGGAAGTGGGAACACGTCCGCCGAAGGAGGAGAAGATCCTGTACTTGTTGCGGCAGCAGGGCGTACCCTTGAGCTGGACCTAGGAGAGGCAGGGGAGAGCTCGTCCGTTGCGCTAGAAGCAACACCCTTGCAAAGTGTGCCAAATCCTATAGTTCCCTCCCCCCCCAGTGCAACCTGCGCAAGCAGCGGCAGAGCACGTGGAGGAAGCGGAAGAGGAAGAAGAAAGCCATGGATTGAAGCGCAAAAGGATGCGCAGTGGCGATGGCGCTGCTACCTCCCGAAAGAAGCGCCCTGTTGTGTTAAATGTGGAGTCATCCTCTAGTGATGTTGCATCGCGCCCACCATCACCTGATACATCCATTCATGCGTAAGTGTTATGACGAAATTATTTACCGCAATGCCTTATGATATTACTAAATAACTGTCATGTTTGCAGATTTGAACAATCCGCAGAGTCGCCGCCGCAGAATAGTCCTGATAAATCTTCACACTCCGCTTAGTCTGAACCGCACAGCCAAAAGGATGCGGATATGTCTGCTGGGGATGCATCAGTGGGGCAAGTGGTAGAAGAGTTGGCGCAAGTATCTGTGCATCAAGCTTCGTTGGTGGAGAAGCTAAGGGCTCAGATTTATGGTGAGAGCAGCCAAAGCGCTCAGAAGGATCAGGCTATTGCGTTGCTGGAGTCACAGTTGGCCAGTGCCAAGGCTGCAGCAGAGGGCATGGGGTCATACGCCCAAAAGCTCGCTGAGGAGAAGATGGCGCTGATGTGCCAAATAAATCAAGAGCGTGCAGAGGCCGCAGGGTATAAGTCTTCTTGTCACTGGGCAATGAAATATTTGGAGAAGGGCAAAGAAGCGATGACTTCCCAGCTTGAAAAGTTTGGCGCTACTGTGGAAAGTGCCCTTGAAGCGCAGGAGATGAAGTTACGCAAGCTAAGTCTGGAGTATGATGAGGAATTATACCCTCATCTTATGTCCGCAATCGCCGAAGCGTAGGTGGCTCATCACCATGGCTGCGCCTTGCTCGCTGAGTACTCTTGAGTCCAAGGAAGTGGTTGATGCTTTTAGAAAGGTGGTTCAGTGCGCGCTGGAGCGTGGTAAAGCAGAGGCTGTGGAGAAGCTGCAGGAGGCTAAGCTTTTAAAGGTGCCTATTGAAGAGGTACCGGACTATGATACAAAGGCCTATGATAACCTGGTCGCTGCTATGAATAGGATGAAGGACCCGAGCTCCCCATGATTGCTGAACTGGAACGCGTTCAGGATTACCCCATGGACGTCATTATGGCCGGGTTGACTCTAGCACGTCATCATGGTGGGGAGGCCGTTGCGCAGCCAGACCATTACCTTAAGCCTGATGAATCCCAACTTCACGTGCCTGTATTTGTGCGTCCTAAGGATATCTTGAATCCGTTTGCTTTGGAGAAGGAAGTACCTTTGAAGCAAGTCTTGGAAGCGCATGCTACTAGGCTTGCCAAGAAGGAGGGCATTAAGGGCAAGGCTATTTTGTGCGGTGTTGGCGTTGCTCACCTGCCTCGGTCTGACGGGGTTCCAGTGAGTGTTGCCACTGTGGCTCGTCAAGATGCGGATTTGTTGAAGAAGCTAGATGAGATTGGGAATGCTGCAAGCCGTGCGGGTAACTCTTCGCTGGAGCGTAGTCATAGCTTCTAGATTGTAACTTGTGTTGCAAACATCTTTGTGTAATAACTCGTAGTTATGAATAAATCTCCTTTTGTTAAGTGTGTGTGAGTGTTATTGCAATTTGTGATGTGCATACTTATCTGTCTGTCTTTGCGTAAAAGACGTATTCGTTGTGGAATGGTCAAATGTATATGCAAGCGCGAATAATACAGGAAATTCATAGTCATGTATGAAGATCATAGTATACTTAAAAAATAATTCCCAAGTATTACCATATTCGTGTATGTTATGATATGCAGCGTACTGTAAATACCATATTAAGAAATCAAGAGTCTTGGTTTCTAAGTTGTTAAACGTGCACCATATGCGATGTTGCGCACCCATCGTGAGATGCGTACAGAACTTATTCCAACGTCTTGAGAACAAGGTGTTTAACAAGGATACGTGATCCGGTGTTGATGGGTTTGCAACCCTCTTACTCAACAAGTTGTTTAGTAGGTTAACTTATCCTTTTACCATCGTGGGTTGATTTAGTGCATGCACGCCATGTAGGCAAGAAATAGAAAATTGTTAAGACATACAATATATGGAAATAACAAATTAAAAAGTGACACGGAGTTAGCTAGAAACCGTGACGTTTTATTAATACTTGCAAGTGTTTATGAGAAACAAATAAGACATTACATTAAGGAAATAAAAATTAAATACATAGGTGTTTATTGGGTACTTTAGTAAAGTGCCGGCTTGTGCGCTTGGCCTTAGCCATTCCTATAGGTAGCACCGTTTGAGGTTGCAGATATTCCAAGTGCGCGGCAGTTCGCGACCATCCAAGCCTCGCAGCTTGTACGCGCCTGTTCTAGTGCTTCAAGAACCTCATAGGGTCCTTACCACTTTGGTCCGAGCTTGCCCGTGTCTTCTGCGTGGCTCGCGTCATTGGCGCTAGACGAAGTCCCCGGTCTGAATGAAACACTTCGCACTTTAGCGTCATAGTATCCTTTCATCCTTGACTTTGATTTTGCCTCTCGTATAGCTGCACGTTCGCGCCTTTCTTCTAGCAGGTCTAAGTCGACCCGTCTCTCGTCGTCATTGGTTACCGCATTGATTTCAGCGGTGCGGATAGTTGGCATGCCGATCTCGGCTGGTATGACGGCTTCTGTTCCGTATACTAGAGAGAAGGGAGTGTCTCCCGTGCTGGTTTTGATTGAGGTTCGATGCGCCCATAAGACATGTGATAGCTCTTCCACCCACCTTCCTTTGTGCTTTTCTAGGCGTGCCTTAATTCTTTCACCTAAGCTTCGATTCGCACGTTCGACTAAGCCGTTGGTTTGTGGGTGTTTCCACCAGCACTTAATTCCTTTGCTTTTCTAGGCGTGCCTTAATTCCTTTGCTTTTCAGTGTTTCCACCAGCACTTGCTTTGATAAGTGTGCGAAACTTGTCGAGGCGATCTTGCTTAGTGCATTTGCTTTGCGATTTTCTCCTCTAGGAACTTGCTTGATGGTGAATCTGTCAAAGCCTTTGATCAATGTCTTGGTCTTGTCAAGATATCTTGAATCATATTTTCTTATTTAGCCACGTATTCGCCCAACACGTGGTTGGCCACTAGTCGGGAGTCCACATTAGCTTCTAGGTTACGTACACCCATCCGAAGCCGCAATGCATAGCCCGATTAGAGCTTCATATTCTGCCTCATTGTTTGTCGCCAGAATTCAAAACGCAGTGCGTAAGTGAATTCCATTACCTCGGGTTTGTGAGAATGAGGCTCGCTCCCGAGCCATCCACGCATGAGGATCCATCTATAAACAAGATCCATGGGTCATGCAGTTCCGTCCTACTTGGTGCGGGTACCTCATCGGTGTCTGGCTTCTCGACGAGGAAGTCCGCCGAATCTGTCCTTTGATTGCGGTACGTGGCCTGTACGATATGTTGTGCTCACCTAGCAATACACTCCACTTCTGCAGTCGGCCGATGCGTCGGTTTGGAGATAATCTGCTTGATTGGTTGGTCTGTGATTACTGCTATTGGATGCGCTTGGAAGTACATGTGTAGCCGTTTAGCAGAAACACCAACGCCGAACTAATTTCTCCATGGCACTATAGTTCATCTCCGTCTTCTTGAGCGCCTTGCTTACAAAGTAGACAGGGGTTTGTATCTTGAATCCTTATCTGTTAGTAGCACTGCGCTACCGACCGCTCCATCGCTTGCGGATAGATACATAATTAACTCTTCCCCGGTCGAGGTGCGACAAGTGTGGGAGCGTTGCCAGTGTTGTTTAAGTTGTACGAAGGCTGCTTCGCCTCCGTAGTCCACCGAAAATCTCCCTTTCTGATACACTTCTTGAGTGTTTTGAAGAGAGGTAGAGACTTATCTGCTGACTTAGACAGGAACCTGTTAAGACCGACCAGCTTTCCATTGAGAGATTGGACCTCCTTCAACGTGCGCGGTGAAGGAAGTTCAATAATGTTTTGTCTTTTCCGGACATGGTTTTATACCGTCGGGGTTCTATTAGGTATCCGAGGAACATGCCTTCGGCGGCGCCGAAGGTACATTTTTGGGATTTAGCTTCATATTGATCTCTCGTAGAGTTCTCAACGCTTCCTCAATATCGCGCACTAACTCATCTTCAGTATGGCTCTTTATAACCAGGTCATCAACATAGACCTCCGTGTTGCGCCCACCTATTTTTCGAAAGCATTGTCTACTAACCGCTGGTAGGTGGCGCCTGCATTCTTCAAGCCAAAAGGCATTTTTGTGTAACAGTAGACGCCTTGGCTTGTGTGAAAGGCCGTTTTTCCTCATCTTCCTTTGCCATCTGGATTTGATGGTATCCTTTGTACGCATCGAGGAAACACTTCAATGGGTACCCACACGAGACTTTATTTTCCGTCCTATCTCTCGGTAATGAGTAGCAGTCTTGTGGGCACGCTTTGTTAAGATCGGTGAAGTCCACACACATTCGCCAGCTACCGTCGCTCTTTTTGACCATTACTCGGGTTAGAAAGCCGGTCGTGGTAGTAGACTTCACGCATAATTCCCGCATCCACCGGTTTGTGTACCTCGCCAAAATTGCTTGCGCTCTGGGGCTTGGCCGCTTCTTCTGGCGTATTGGTGAGTACCCTTGTCGGATTCTCGCCTATGCTCGTGATTGAGCGTGGTACCCGGTCGTGTGTTTTGGCTCCCATGCAAAATGTCCAAGTTCTTTTGCAAGAGCGCACACACTGTTTTGCCGTTGTCCGACAAAGGACCCTCCAATGGATATTTCCTGTTCCGGGTAGTCTGGGTGAATCGCAACCTTCAGATTTGGAAATTTGGTTGCGCGCTGTTCTGGGATTGGTGTCGTTTCGCATGTAATCGTGTTACATTCTCTATGCGGTACAGTGGCATTGTAAAGTGTAACAATGCCCCCTTCCACTGGGAATTTAAGCATCCCGCGCGGTTGATGGCACGCGCGCATAGCGGATATCCGTGCCTCCCGATAATGCTATTGTATGGTGAGGGAGATTTGATCACCATAAATTCCATCCAAGCCGTCGCAGAGTGTTTTTCGTTTCCGATGCTGACTAGTAATCGTATTTGCCCCATAGGCCATATCTTTTCACCCGTAAAACCAGCCAACGCCATTCGACCGGGTTTAACCGATCTGCGTATTTCAGTGCCGCAGCGCTTGAAGCAGTGCTCATACATGATGTCCGCCGATGCTCCACCATCAACATACATGCGATGGATGTCATGACCCCCTGCACTAATCTCAATGGTGAGTGGCTCAACCACTGCGTTGTCCGCAGTTAAGGCGGGGAAAGAAATTTCGTTTCCTGAAAACTCCTGGCCGACCTTCGTCTAGTGACCCGCTACCATGATTGTATCATGTAGATGGTGTCGGCCTTTTCCTTGGGTGTCTCCTTCTTGTTTCCGCTTTTCGCTTATCCTTCCCTCCTTAATATTTTTGACCAAATGGTCCAATCGCCTTCTTTAACCGGTTTGTCAATGAGCGGCGCAGTTGGACACATTCATTAGTGGTGTGGCCCTTCAGTGCGTGGTAATCACAAGAGCCACTCCCCACTCGCCGATCCTCTGGAGTACGCATTTGTGGCGGTCTTGGAAAGTTTACGCCCTCTGTTGCGAGTATTTCCTTCGGCGTTTTTGTCAACGGGGTGTACTTGTCATTGTCGCGCCCACTCCCTTGGTTGCGATAGTTCCTATTACGGTTACTATTCCGGTCTGTGGATTGTCTCCCAGGTTGTTCCTGTGCCCGGTAGTTTGAATAGCTTTTCTTGCTATCCGCTGCAGCAGCTTCTCCTTGGATGAAGGACCGTGTGCGTTTCATGACTTCATCAAAAGATTGGGGAATCTTGTCATTCAATCTTTTGATAAGTTCTGGGTTCCGATCCGCTCATAAACCCGAAATTTTGAGTATTTCAGGACATGGTTTAACTTGCATACATTCGTCCTTGAAGCGCTCCATAAAAGCGCCGTGGATTCCCTTGGTGCTGTTTGACCCTAGCGAAGTTCAATGGGGTTTTTCGCACACTTTTTTCGTTGAGTGAAATTTAGGCAGAACGCCTTTCTCAATTCTTCAAAACCATTGATGCTTCTACGTGGAAGCTTGTTGAACCAGTTACGCGCGCTTCCCACTAGTGTGGAATTAAACATGTGGCACCACACTGCTTGTGGCCAGTTTTCGATAGTTGCGGCTGATTCAAAAATTTTTAGGTGATCGTCGTGGTCACTGTTCCGTCATAGGTTTTGACATTAGCGGCATGCGCCTCTTCTTGTTTTCGAGAAATCACCGATGCGTCTAGTGAAAGCATCCACCTTCTGACGGCGCCATAGGAGAGACATGTCTTCCTCCTCTTGGTCACGGTATTTCTTTCTGGACTTCCAGTGTCCAGTCTCGCTATCCTCGTTGTCCGAGGAATTATCAGAGGACGAATCTTCCCTCCTTTGGCGCTTGCGCCGGCTGTCCTCAGAATTTGTACTTGAGGGACTCTCACTGGGGAGTGTCGTCCGCCCAAGTCTGTCCCGGATTCCGCGGCTACCAAGTCTGGCGTGGACGTTGTTGCGCCGTTCATCTTCCTCACTTTCTTCCGAATGCTGTGAGTTAGGTGTCTCTTCACCCTCAACTCTCCTCCCATTCTGTTGAATCTGGGGGTGGCGACTATCCCTCCCGCTTTTCTTTGGCGCGGTGGAGACGCTTCAAACTCTGGTCCAAAGTTGAGTCGAGCATGCAGACTCCGTCCTGACCTTTTCTTTGCTTCCTCTTCCATGAGAGTGGCTAAGGCTTCGTAGTTTTGAGAGACAAAATGATGAGTGTGTAAAAACTCATCATTTTAGGTCAAATCTGAACTGGAAAACATCTAAAAATACTCCGAAATGCATCAAAATACCGAAAATATCTCAAAATTGTGTTTTATATGTTTCAGATGCAAAATTATTGAAAACAAATGAAAAACGAACAAAGTTTGCATAATCAGCAGTTTCAGTCCCCGACTTTCAAAATTGGCGAAATAGTCCCCGAGCACGTATTTTAAAAAAGAAAAGTCACCGAAGGTCCTTTTGAAATCATAAGTTGTCATAATTAGTCCTTTGGTGAAAAATTTCAAAAGTTTTGAGAAGTTACAAGTTTAGTCCTTCAAGTTTCAGAAAATGGCAAGAATGATCCTTCAATTACTCGAGATTTGCAAGTTTGGCCCTTGGATTTTTGGAGAGTGTCAATATTAGCCCTTGAAGTACTTTTCAGAATAACAGCTTTTGGTCCCTATGTTTGCCTTGGATCACAAAATTAATCCTAAGTCCAAATCCCATATGAACACTAAAACCTAAATCCACTTAAGCCCAAGTCATATCCAAGCCCAATACCAATTTCTCCTTTACCCGGTCCAAACCCAAATCCACACCCACGGTCAACCCACCCAACCCGGTCAATTGTTAACACCCCTACCCTGTCTTCTTTCCCGCCCAAACAATACCCTGCACCTCTCCCCTTTTACCATTCCCCACAAAACCTAATCTCCTTTTCCTTCTCCCCAAACACTCAACCTCCCTTCTTCCTTTTACCCAGTTTCACCACACATCCTACCTCACCTTCCCTCTTTACCCAGTTAAACCCATTTCCCAAACCCACTAGCTACTTTCCCTCCTTTCCATGGCTGCCACCATGGCAATCCAGGCACAAATCAACCAATGGATGGCTCTGATTGATCCTCAAGTATACCTACTTATTGGATGGATGAGATTGTCTCAAGAAAGCACAAGATGGAGACTTTGGCTGATTTACCTCACAGCACAAACACAAGAAGTGAAGAATTGAAGACCCTAGCTTTTAGTATAAATAGCCATTGTAGCCATGTTATGAGGCACCCCCTAGTTTTTAGTTTGAAATTTTAGTTTTGATGTCTTTCCAAGTTAATTTGTACTAAAGTTTTATTTAATGAAAAATCACCTATTTAGCATTTCTGTTTTATAATTAAGTAATCTAGTATAGTTGTTGTTTAATCTTCTAAGTTGAAGAAACAACACAATCTCAAAAGAAAAGGGGTCAAGGTAGTTTTTCTAAACTAGTTTCAAGGTTAGCAGTCTCAAAAAAAGTGTTTGGTTTAAGCTCTAAATGGGTCTAAAAACCGTTTTTACCCACTTTGACTACTGAAGTCAAACATATTTTGAGTGTTCTGATCAAAATCAATGATCTGGAAAAAGGTTTTACAAGTATTCACAGGTTTTCAGTTTTCTTTGGTTTTAGAAAAAATGAGTTTCTCGATTTTTGACAAAGAATTTAGTGAAGTTTTGTTGAGATAAAAAATTCAAAAAAATAAAAATCACAAGTTCACCAGCTTGTCCAACTGTGGTTAAGAAAAAAAAAATTCACAAAATTATTTTAAAGGGTCTGCTAATGGGTTAAAGTGGGTCATCCGCCAATGTATCGCTGTGCAGTTGATCAGTGAAATTCCAAGATTTTCTTAGCTTATTTATAAGCTGTGTTAAGCTCTTCAGCAATCCGTAAGTGGTGCAAAAGTAAGCTGGGTAGGTGGACTCCAAGTGCCCAGAAGCTTGAGGGCTGATTCCCTCTACAGCTTATTCCAAAATAAGCTCAAAAAGTGCCCCTTGGCACTGTTCTGTTTCAATCAAACTCAACAGGTCACTCATTCAGTTTTTCTTTAGCTTATTAGGTTGTTAGATTAGCTTATTTATTAGTCTTTAGTTGGTTTTAGGTAAGTAGGATAAAGTAGACTTTTGTTAGCTTAATTGGTTTTGATTATAGCTTATTAGGTCCACTAGAGTTTAAGCTTATATATGCTTAGTTCATTTCAGTTAGCTTAGGGTCCCCCTAGTGTAGCTTTATTTGCCAACTGCTTTCCCCTTTAAGTTAAGTGCTTATTGCTGTTTTGATGCTTCTTGTAGTTAGACTCAATCCATGTGAGCTTATTGCTGACTTGACTGTCCTTTCCATTTGAGTATAAACTTCTTATTTGTGGTTAAAAGTTAAAAAGGGTTGTTTGGAATCTGTTGAAATTAAGTCTGTCCCAACAACTTATTAGCAAGCTTTTCTTCAAAAAGTTTTTCACAAAAAGTGCTTAACTTAGGGTCTTGAAATGAGTTGTAAAAGAAAAAGTTGAAAAAAAAATAAGTTTTCAAAAAGTGGGAGCCGGATTGAACCTTGGTCTCCACACTCACGCACCAACACCTCACAACATCACTCCATAACCAAATGCCCTTGGGACTTGTCTCGTTATTCTCATGCACAATTAATTTCTTAAAGACACTTTTCCAGTTTTACCTATAAGCTCTTTTGAGCTTAATCACAGCTTATTTTCCCAAAGAAGAACCTGTTTTCTTATTTTTCTTAGATCAAGCATTAATCAAAGTACTTTCTGTGGATTTTTCAGATTTTTCTTAAATAGTTTAGTATTTTTAATAATTTAATTAGAGTAAAATAGTTTTTAATTCGTAGTAATTAATTTAAGAGTCAAAAAAATACCCGGTCTTTTTCTAAAATTATTTTTAGTCAATTAGAACGTAAGAAAATTGTTTTCACACCCGTAGCCCTAAAATTTCAAAACTTTTACGTTTATGGCTCGGGGTGGTTGCCGGGTTTTACGTTTTTTTTAGTTTTAGCACCCTAGGACCTAGTTTAGCTTCCTTTCATTATTACTTAGGCTTAGTAATAGATAATTTGTAGTTTATTAGGTTTCTCTTGCCTTAATTACTTTCCCGTTAATTAATTTGTAGAAAACGTAATTCAAACCAACAAATCATTAAAACCAATTCAAGTTCAAATCACAAAACTCAACGACACCGTCAATTTCACACCTCGTTGGGACACGACCCGGGGAAATCACTTTCCCGGTATCACTTTAATCACAGTCGTGAGCTTTGGCACGTTAACCCTTTTCCTAAAAGGTTGATTTGTCGAATTTCACGGTTATTTTGATATACGTTGATATTGTGTTTTTCACCACTCACTTTACACAGAACCAAATTTTTGGCGCCGCTGCCGGGGAGGTGTGTTGCGACAATATCGTGATTTTTGCGATTAGTGACTTGAAGAACCTTCCTCGTGAAGTTATTGTTTTTATAAAAATACAAAAATACAAAAATATTTTTCTTTTCTTCGTATATATATGTAAAAGATTAAAAATACAAAAAGATTTTTGCTTGTTGTTTTAAATAATATAGAAGACACAATCAATATAACATTCTCAACTGAGGTGTTATCATTATAAGTTCCCGAACAAAAGATTTAAAACTTGCCTTTGTGTCGCTCGTGATTTGGTTTATTTCTATCGGATAAACAAACTGTGTGAGGGGTATAAGGACGGCCTGACATTAAATTGCGGCTGAAAAGAGGCGGGTTTTTAATAAGCTTCGCGCTGACCTAATAAGCTTCTCCGCTCCTTTGTGCGTTTATCTTATAGAAGTGATCATTTTACGCGAGATTATTGGTTTAAGTTCACTGTGTTTTGCCTCGGTCTTGTTTTAATTGAAAGTGTTGTTTTTGGAAGTGCATGCGCACTCGCTCTTCTAGATCATTGAGCCCTTTTCGTGATCTAGCAGAAATTCCTAGAAGACGTTCTCATAGACGTGCTGCCCGAATAGTCGAACCCGAGATTCGTACTATTCCAAACAACAATATGGCAGACAAACGAACTATGGCGGAAATGCTCCAGGCACCCACCGAGGGTTATGGAGATGCCATCGTTTACCACCAATCAATTCTTATCACTTTGAATTGAAGACGCATTTGATCCAACTTGTGTCTACGAATCAATTCCACGGGTTTGATCGAGAAGACCCATATGCACACATCCGTTGGTTTAACAAGTTGACCTCAACTATCAATTACAAGGATGTGCCACAAAAGTGATCAAACCGATGCTATTTTCGTTTCACTTGAGGGGCAGCCCGGATTTGGCCGAAAAGAACCCCTCGATCCATCGAAACTTGGGAGGATCTTGTTCAAAAGTTTGTCAATTATTTCTTTCCTCCATCAAAGACGACTAATCTTAAAATGAAATTTCTGTATTTCGTCAAAATTTCGATGAAAACTTTGGAGAGGCATGGGAGAGATTCAAAGATCTCCTCGGAAATGCCCCATCATGAATTCACGGAGCTTCAACAAGTTAATATCTTTTATAATGGGTTGAACGGTAACGATCAAGATTCTTTGAATGCAACCGCCGGTGGCAATATCTTGAATCGTAAGCCTAAAGATGTGATTGAGATTTGCGAGAAAAAATCAAAAGTTCCTATTTCTCGCAACAAAGTCAATATTCGAACACTCGCTTCTTCATCCGGTAACTCTTCCGAGTTAGCCGCTCCGTTAGCCGCTCTAACGGACGTCATCCGCTGTATGATGAAAGAGGTAAAGGAAATCAAAAGCGAAATTCATAAGCCGGAACCAATCAAAGCCGTGAACAAGGTGTGTGAAACTTGCAGTGGTCCACACGCGTATTATGATTGTCAAGCAACCGATGCTTCTCTTTACCAAGCTCCGTAGCTTCGTAAACCACAATCAATACCGACCACAAGCCGATCCTCACTACCGTGCACCTAGCAAGATGACACCACCGGTTTTCCTCCTGTACAAAACCATGGCAATCAAAATCGCTTTGTTACGAATCAAGGACAAAACTTCAATAACTCTCAAAATTTCAATCAGAACCGGAACAATTTCAACCAACCATATCAAGCTCCAAATCAGCAAAGTTATCAACAACCTTCTCAAGCTCCCTACCAAATGACTTCATGAAAATTACTGAGTCAAGCATACGTTCAATGCAAACTCATATCAATAACATGAGAGTTGAGCTAAAAAGGGAAATTGATACCACAATGTCTCGGCAGATAAATGAGTTGAAGAATATGATGAGCAGTTTCATGAGCATGAATATGAACAAAGCTTCGCCATCTTCTGGAGGACTCCCAAGCAATACAGTTCCTAATCCAAATGCCGAATTGAAAGCCGTCACCACTCGTAGTGGTAAGACGCACAATGGACCTTCGACTCCAATGCCTCCTCCACCAGAAGCAATGAGTCAAGTTACCAAGGATACAACGGACAAGGTGCATTTCTCAAGCCCACGAAGTACCGCACGCGTCCCACCTTCGGTAGTCCAAGCTTTAAGTCCGGAACCCGGTTTCGAAGACAAATCGAGCCGAAATGACTTCCGTCCCGGCTCAAAAGTCTAGTCGGCTTCCTTACCCATCAAGATTGCATGATGAGAAGCTCAAAGACAAAACCAAAGAGCAAATGGAAAAATTTTTCCAAATTTTCAATGAACTGCACTTTGATATAAGCTTCGTTGATGCTCTCGTTCTAATGCCCAAATTTGCATCCACGCTTAAAAGCTTACTGAGCAACAAAGATAAGTTATCTGAGATGGCTAAAACCCCTCTCAATGAGCAATGCTCAGCGGTCCTTCTCAAGAAGCTTCCCAAAAGCTTGAAGACCCCGGCAGGTTTTTAATCCCGTGTGATTTCTTAGGGATGGTTCAATGCTCCGCCTTGGCCGATCTTGGCGCAAGCATTAACCTCATGCCACTCTCAAGATGGAAGAAACTGCTCTTCCTAAACTTAAATCCACTTGTATGACACTCGAGCTAGCGGACCGTACCAAAACTCGTCCACTTGGGATAGCCGAGGATGTCGTGGTGAAAGTAGGAAAGTTTCACTTTCCTACCGACTTTGTTGTAGTAGACTTTGATGCAGATCCTAGAGTTCCCCTCATCTTAGGGAGAGCTTTCTTGAGAACGAGCCGTGCTCTAATTGATGTATTTGTCAAGAGTTAACCATACGGGTTGACAACGAAGAACTCACGCTTAATATCAACCGTAACTCCAAACCTCTATACAAACATAGTGTTGCCACAATTGATCAAAAATCCGAAAGAATCAATGCAACACTCTCAAATTTCACGGTTAAGAGGAGTCATCAAAACGTGCTGAGCTAAAAGCTTTGAAAATCAACCCTGGTTCAAACAAATGGTTTGAAAGTTGTCCCAAGGAAGTCAAGAGTGTTCTTGATGATGATGATCTAGAATCGGAGACTTTATCGGAAGTGGTGGAAATTGCTAGCTCTAAGAGCACACCACTTGTCCCACCTCCTGAATCAGCTTTATCGTATTGAGTTTGTTAACTCGTGAATGAAACCAAACTCTCTTCGGTTTCCATCCGGATTGGATGATGATGATTGTGATCCAATGGGAGACATTCTTCCCATTGAAGAATTGCTCAAAAATGATCCATCATACACTAGTCTTATTATTTCCGACTCTTCCATCCCTTCTCTCACTCCGGATGAGGAAGATGACAACTTTTGGGATGAAGTCGATGCCTTTCTTAGTGATGAGTCGATTCCAACAGGAATTGATAATACTTACTTTGATTCGGAGGGGAACATCCTTTTTCTGGAAAATCTGTTGATTGAAGAACCGTTTCCAACCCTCCCTACCGGTAATTCTGTTGACAATCACCACACAAACTTCAAGACTAAGCTTAAGAATGTCAAAAATGGTGATTTGCTTTTTACCGATGAGGAATGGACTTGCATTCTCATGCACATCTTTATTCCATTCTTCACAGATGGTGTGGTTGCTCTTTCCCTTTTCTCTTTCGAGAATGAGGACACCATCTTTGACCCGGTATCATCCTTTATAGTTTCTACTATTAACAATACCGCGGTTGTATCTCGTCGGTGTGGAACTTTCTGATGTTCATATGTTTATTAACACCGTGAACGAAAGTCCGATCGAGATTGGTTTTCCACGTTGCTTCCCCAAGAACAAATGAATACGGGTCGAGTCAAGCTAGCGACTCGGGAATCAAAAACAGTAGCACACTATATGGGTTTTCACCCGTATTTCGAACTTCTTTCTACTTTCTACCACCCTAGTGTGGGGAGTTGCCCCTTGTTGTATATAAAGTTTTCCTAAAAAAAAAAAAAAAAATTCCAAATAATGGCCGTAGTATTTCCTTTTACGTTCTATGTTTCGGCATAACCGCCGGTACTTTGAATATTGAGGGCAATATTCATTTCTAGTGTGGGGAAGAATTCTCACGAATTTTATCATGTAATTATACCACCCTATTCCCCATTTTGGCCAAAATTTTTTTTGGAGTAAGTGTTTTGCACTTACTCAACTTACGGTTATCAATCCGCCATGTCTAATAAACAAAAGGATTGGCTAATCCAGGAGCAAACGGCTCTTGGTAAAGATATCTCAAATCCGTTGACGGCTTGCAATTTGCCCAAAATTGTATGGTGTTCACCTCACCATATCTTTAATTAGTGAAGAGTTGGCTAGCCCGCAAGTTTATGGCTTGTGGTAAAGGCAGTTGGAAAACCATAATTGGTAATCACTCACCAAAGATATTTTATCTAAGAGTTGGCTAGTCCGTATAAACGACTGTAAAGACAAATCAAAACCGTTGAAAGTCGGTGATTTGCTCAAAAATCATTTGGTTATCATTGTACCAAGGTTCTTACTTGAACTAAAACAATCGGCTACTCCAGAAGTAATGGCTTTTGGTAAAGAGATTCAAATCCATAAAGTTTTCTCAAAAGATTGCTAGGGACTAGCAATAGTTTAGTGTGGGGGATTGACGAGTGTGTAAAAACTCATCATTTTAGGTCAAATCTGAACTGGAAAACATCTAAAAATACTCCGAAATGCATCAAAATACCGAAAATATCTCAAAATTGTGTTTTATATGTTTCAGATGCAAAATTATTGAAAACAAATGAAAAACGAACAAAGTTTGCATAATCAGCAGTTTCAGTCCCCCGACTTTCAAAAATTGGCAGAAATAGTCCCTGAGCACGTATTTTAAAAGAAAAGTCACCGAAGGTCCTTTTGAAATCATAAGTTGTCATAATTAGTCCTTTGGTGAAAATTTTCAAAATTTTTGAGAAGTTACAAGTTTAGTCCTTCAAGTTTCAGAAAATGGCAAGAATGATCCTTCAATTACTCGAGATTTGCAAGTTTGGCCCTTGGATTTTTGGAGAGTGTCAATATTAGCCCTTGAAGTACTTTTCGAAACTAGTTTTGGTCCCTATGTTTGCCTTGGATCACAAAATTAATCCTAAGTCCAAATCCCATATGAACACTAAAACCTAAATCCACTTAAGCCCAAGTCATATCCAAGCCCAATACCAATTTCTCCTTTACCCGGTCCAAACCCAAATCCACACCCACGGTCAACCCACCCAACCCGGTCAATTGTTAACACCCCTACCCTGTCTTCTTTCCCGCCCAAACAATACCCTGCGCCGCTCCCCTTTTACCATTCCCCACAAAACCTAATCTCATTTTCCTTCTCCCCAAACACTCAACCTCCCTTCTTCCTTTTACCCAGTTTCACCACACATCCTACCTCACCTTCCCTCTTTGCCCAGTTAAACCCATTTCCCAAACCCACTAGCTACTTTCCCTCATTTCCATGGCTGCCACCATGGCAATCCATGCACAAATCAACCAATGGATGGCTCTGATTGATCCTCAAGTATACCTACTTATTGGATGGATGAGATTGTCTCAAGAAAGCACAAGATGGAGACTTTGGCTGATTTACCTCACAAAGACAAACACAAGAAGTGAAGAATTGAAGACCCTAGCTTTTAGTATAAATAGCCATTGTAGCCATGTTATGAGGCACCCCCTAGTTTTTAGTTTAAAATTTTAGTTTTGATGTCTTTCCAAGTTAATTTGTACTAAAGTTTTATTTAATGAAAAATCACCTTTTTAGCATTTCTGCTTTATAATTAAGTAATCTAGTATAGTTGTTGTTTAATCTTCTAAGTTGAAGAAACAACACAATCTCAAAAGAAAAGGGGTCAAGGTAGTTTTTCTATACTAGTTTCAAGGTTAGCAGTCTCAAAAAAAGTGTTTGGTTTAAGCTCTAAATGGGTCTGAAAACCGTTTTTACCCACTTTGACTACTGAAGTCAAACATATTTTGAGTGTTCTGATCAAAATCAATGATCCGAAAAAGGTTTTACAAGTATTCACAGGTTTTCAGTTTTCTTTGGTTTTAGAAAAAAAATGAGTTTCTCGATTTTTGACAAGAATTTAGTGAAGTTTTGTTGAGATAAAAATTCTAAAAATAAAAATCACAAGTTCACCAGCTTGTCCAACTGTGGTTAAGAAAAAAAAAATCACAAAATTATTTTAAAGGGTCTGCTAATGGGTTAAAGTGGGTCATCCGCCAATGTAATCGCTGTGCAGGTTGATCAGTGAAATTCCAAGATTTTCTTAGCTTATTTATAAGCTGTGTTAAGCTCTTCAGCAATCCGAAAGTGGTGCAAAAGTAAGCTGGGTAGGTGGACTCCAAGTGCCCAGAAGCTTGAGGGTTGATTCCCTCTACAGCTTATTCCAAATAAGCTCAAAAAGTGCCCCTTGGCACTGTTCTGTTTCAATCAAACTCAACAGGTCACTCATTCAGTTTTTCTTTAGCTTATTAGGTTGTTAGATTAGCTTATTTATTAGTCTTTAGTTGGTTTTAGGTAAGTAGGATAAAGTAGACTTTTGTTAGCTTAATTGGTTTTGATTATAGCTTATTAGGTCCACTAGAGTTTAAGCTTATATATGCTTAGTTCATTTCAGTTAGCTTAGGGTCCCCCTAGTGTAGCTTTATTTGCCAACTGTTTTCCCCTTTAAGTTAAGTGCTTATTGTTTTTGATGCTTCTTGTAGTTAGACTCAATCCATGTGAGCTTATTGCTGACTTGACTGTCCTTTCCATTTGAGTATAAACTTCTTATTTGTGGTTAAAAGTTAAAAAGGGTTGTTTGGAATCTGTTGAAATTAAGTTGTCCCAACAGCTTATTAGCAAGCTTTTCTTCAAAAAGTTTTTCACAAAAAGTGCTTAACTTAGGGTCTTGAAATGAGTTGTAAAAGAAAAAGTTGAAAAAAAAAGTTTTCAAAAGTGGGAGCCAGATTCAACCTTGGTCTCCACACTCACGCACCAACACCTCACAACATCACTCCATAACCAGCTGCCCTTGGGACTTGTCTCGTTATTCTCATGCACAATTAATTTCTTAAAGACACTTTTCCAGTTTTACCTATAAGCTCTTTTGAGCTTAATCACAACTTATTTTCCCAGACAAGAACCCGTTTTCTTAATTTTCTTAGATCAAGCATTAATCAAAGTACTTTCTGTGGATTTTTCAGATTTTTCTTAAATAGTTTAGTATTTTTAATAATTTAATTAGAGTAAAATAGTTTTGAATTCGTAGTAATTAATTTAAGAGTCAAAAAAATACCCGGTCTTTTTCTAAAATTATTTTTAGTCAATTAGAACGTAAGAAAATTGTTTTCACATCCGTAGCCCTAAAATTTCAAAACTTTTACGTTTATGGCTCGGGGTGGTTGCCGGGTTTTACGTTTTTTTTAGTTTTAGCACCCTAGGACCTAGTTTAGCTTCCTTTCATTATTACTTAGGCTTAGTAATAGATAATTTGTAGTTTATTAGGTTTCCCTTGCCTTAATTACTTTCTCGTTAATTAATTTGTAGAAAACGTAATTCAAACCAACAAATCATTAAAACCAATTCAAGTTCAAATCACAAAACTCAACGACACCGTCAATTTCACACCTCGTTGGGACACGACCCGGGGAAATCACTTTCCCGGTATCACTTTAATCACAGTCGTGAGCTTTGGCACGTTAACCCTTTTCCTAAAAGGTTGATTTGTCGAATTTCACGGTTATTTTGATATACGTTGATATTGTGTTTTTCACCGCTCACTTTACACAGAACCACAAAACTACTTGGCTCTAGTTCCGGCACGACTCCCTCTAGAACAGGGGTGTCCGTTTCCACCAGTATGCCCTTGTTCTTATCGGGCGCGTCGGGTGCTTTTGTGAAGTTAGTTTCTAGCACCGATTGGAGAGGAGTAAAAGGAGTGTGCAGTGGATCTCTGCACGGTGGTGGTTGTAGTGGCCTGGGTTGTCCCCAGAGCGGTTCCACTAGAGGAAGACCATGTCCCGCTCGATCCCTGATTTTTAGCAAAGACTAGTTGTCCTAGAAGTCCGCTTAGGAGTTGATCCATCTGCGTCTTTTTCCCGCAAGGTCCGGTCATGATCCCCGATGGCCCAAGCCACTTGTTGATACAAAATTTGGGCGTTCCTTGTTTGGAGCTCCGGCTCTCGTACCAATTGAGAATCGCTGCTTGAGACATGCGCACTAAGAGACGTAAAACATCGTTAGGCTTACCGTGGGATTGTCTCCCACGATTATCCTCTCGGCGAGAGTAAGTAATCGGTTTAGGATTTTTAGGAGAGTAGGGTTTGTAGATCGTACCTTAAACGAGGGATGTGATTCCCTTTATATACGCACGGAATCCTTGTTGGTTCCGTGTTCCTCAACCTTCGGCGTATCCCGCCTAAATCGGTTGGGGAATGATTATCTCCAAACATAGGGGATATCCATTATCTATTCCGTAAATAGCTTTGGGTTTGGGCCTTCGTGAGCCCAAACACTGATCGGCGTGGCCCAGTCCGTGTTGTTCCTGTTAGTATTGGACCTTGGTCGGGTTCGTGACCTGGATATAGACTATACGTCATCACTTTCCATCATAATATTCAAAATTTGAAAGATAGGACTTGTTGCCAGTCATGTGCCTTGAACATCCACTGTCTGTGTATCCTTGATCTGATCTCTTTGTCCTTGGATGTTCCTACACATATAAGAAAGAAGTTAGTTTCCTTTGGAGACCCAAGCCATGATTGACTTGGATCTGCCTCGGGTATCAATATAGTTAAATCTATCAAAGGTCATTGATACACCATTGGGATTGGTTGTTGTGGTAATCCCTTTAGGTTTCCATTCTCAACGTGCTAAGGCCTTCACAACATTTCCCATGTTACCCTTGTTATTGTTTACAACCCTTGCAGTGGGAACTTTTGACTGAGCAGTGGTAAATGCTGGTTTAGTTTTTGGTACCCATTGTTGGTTATATTGAACCCTTTTATCAGAAAAAGACCTTTTCCTTGTTTGTGCGGATTTTTCAAAAGTTGTTTTGGATTTTGTACTTGTAACAGGTGATTTAGGGTGAGTAGTGTTAACAGTTTTAGCAGTGGCAAAAGTTTTAAGACCACTTCTTAGTTGAACTGCTCTTGGGATCATTTTGCTGTGTGGATTAGGGTGTATTTTGTTTTGAAACCTGTTTGATTCCACCATTTTATTCTTATAAACTTCCCTTCTCCCAACATGATAGTCACAATTAGCATGTAAATGATTAAAGCTACCACAGATATGACATGCTTTATTGTTCATGACAAACTCACTACCTAGTTGTTGAGATTTTACATGATTCCAACTCCTCTGGTTACCCCCTAGGAGTTGATGACTTGTTTCTATACATCTCAGCATACCTTACAGTTGATCTAGGTTTGTTAACTTGTTTCCTAGGTTCCTCTGTAATAGTATTTACAACTTGTGGGATAGAAGCCTCTACATTCTTTTTAGCATTCTCATCTACAACAGATGAGTCACTTACACTTTCAAAAACATCAAATTCATGCTTAACCTCTTCCTCACTTTTCACAAATTTGGGAGGACCATATTCAAGATTAAGATCCTGAAATTCTTCTAGGCCTGTATGAGCTAAATCTATGCCAGGAGGTGATGGAACACCCCTTAGTTGTGGAGGAACAATATTGTATCCCATACCAGATTTAACTTTGCTAGTAATTTGAGCATTCCAAATTTTATCAATTGACTTAGACTGATAATAACAGGTGTCAACAGATAAATTGACATTCTCATTAATCTTTTTGAGTTTTTCAAGCTCTTCTTTTAGTGCCTCATTCACTGCTGTCTTATGATCTAACTCTCTTCTAAGAACAACCATATCATCAGTATATTTTGACTCATTTGATCTATAATGCTTTAGTTGTTTTTCTAATACATATATGCCTCTTCTAAGGTTTGACACATTATAATTAGCAGCAAATAACTCTGTTCTTTCGTTTGCATATAATTCATTAAGCCTTTCACATTCTCTAGAAGCCCTACATGTTTTAGAACAACTTTCAAAGTTTTGTACCTCAGAGTCAAAGAAAGCCATGAGAGCATGTTCTGTAGCAATAAAAGTAGCATCTGAAGGTGTAGCAATAAATGCAGCATCTGAAGGTTGTTCCTCTTGTCCATCAGCCATGAAACTCCAATCATAGCTCACACCATCAATTGCAAGCATTGCCTTTGGTTCCTCCACAATTGGTTCTTTCTTTTGCTTGTACCAAGTAGACCTATTGTCCTGCTTCTTAGGTCTTCTGCATTCTCTAGCAAAATGCCCCAACTTGTGACAGTTGAAACACTCTACTTTCTTTTTATCAAACCCTGCAGTTTCACTACCATTGATGTGAATTGGCTTACCAATCTTTTTGTAGAATTTCCTAGCCCTCATGCTAAGAAGAGCTATTTGCCACTTTATGTCCATCTCCTCCAAGTCATCTTCATCAATTTGCTCTATGTCTTCATGAGTTAATATGGAGCCATTAACTCGAGTGGAGATAAAAGCATAAAAGGTAGGATCTCCAATACCAACAACCTTCTTATTTGAACCTGCAGTGGTAACACTAGCATTACCCGTGGAAACTGTAGAACCAGCAGTGGCAAAATCATCATCACCGTCATCTTCAGAATCATCACTGTCAACAGAGGTTGACATCAATGCCAAGCTGCTAGAGCTTGTACCAAGCTTCCCTTCCTTCTTCAATCTTTGTTCAATGAGTTTGAAGTTATTGTAAAGATCATTGAGCTTCATACTTTCAATATCTGGTTTATTTTTCCAGACTGTAACATTAGTATGAAACTCAGCAGGAAAACTTCTTAGAAACTTCAAATTGAGGTCTTCCTTTTCTACCTCAATTCCAAACACAGTCAGTTGTGTGAAAATCTTCTGGAGTTTGGTGAAGATGTTGTCAAGTGATTCATTGTTTGAAGCAGAGAAGTTTTCATAACTTTGCTTCAACAATGTCTTTTGAGTCTTCTTAGTAGCATCATTGCCACCAAACACTGAGCAAATCTCTTCAAAAAGTTCTTTTGCTTTCTTGAACTTGCTAAAAGCAATGATCTGGTCTTTAGGAAGAGTCATTAGTAACAAACTTCTGGCCTTCAGGTCATTCTTCTTCTTTGCTCTTTCATCATTAGTCTCAGGTACAAAAACTGTTACAACTTCTTGGTCACCAACTTTCTCAGTCTTCTTCTCGGCCTTGAAGGAATCACCAATTAAGATGGTCTCCCATAGAGCATAGTCTTGTATGAGAAAGTATTGCTCAATCATTATCCTCCACATCTCAAACTCATTAAGTTTGAGCTTAGGAAGCCTTGGAGCAGAGTTTGACTGGTTTTCCATCTCCATTAATTTGAGTGAGTTGGTTAAGCTTATTCCTTGGATCTTCTAAATCAAAATATCAGAACCTGTCTCTGGTACCACTTGAAGGATCTAACCACACACCTTGTGTTAATGATACTTTGATTTATATTAATAAGTACGCGGAATATACTTAGTAATACTCAGAATATGGATTGTATGATGTATTGTAAGTAAGAACAATGTAACACAAAGCTTCAATATTATTAAGAATAATACGAGTGATCTTGCTTATCACTAGGGTTACACCTTGAAGCATACGTACCTAGAACAATGACCTAGGATCTCCTTTTCTAGCACAAGGAGTCCTTTACAAGATAAGTATAATGCTAACTATATAGAATATACACAAGATCTTTTATATACTTATCTAAACACGAATACATAACAATTATCCTAATAGCAGTGGTAATAATATGTACTAGCAGTGGTAATGTGTTTCCACTGCTAGTGCATTCTTTAGCAGTGTCTTCCACAAGCTTATCAGTGGTAACTGTTAGCTTTATTCCCAACAATTTCAGGTGATCGATGGTCGCATTTTGAAGGCATGCATATTGAAGTCATACATTGTTCTTATATCAAAGACCGAGTAACTTGGCCAAGACCTTTTTCTAAAGATTTAACTTTGATAATATTAAGACTTAGGATTTTCATTATTCAGTATTGTATAAAATCTTTATGTAACATTGTGAACCCATTTCTTAAATCATATATGGTGTTGTTCTATTATCATATGCGATGTTACATTTCGTTACACCTCGTGTTTCCGCTCTTAGCGGGGTGTGACAGAATGGTATCAGAGCCTAAGGTTATAGAGAATGCCGATTTTTTTTCTAAAATAAAAACCTAAACTATAACCAAACTAAAGTTTTTGTAAAACCCCAAACATGGTACGAGTTGGCTAGCCCGATCATTTCATTATTATTCCTAAATTATGCATAGCCTGATCAACTATGCCTAATTCAGGAGGGATCATGAAATGCTGGGGGTAGTTGCCTTGGTTCATGTTTGGTTGGACCCAAAAACCAGGTCACCGGAAATTGCATCATCCGTATGCATGTGCGCATTGTATTATTGCTTGTTTACATTCCTGTATGTGTTGTTATGCATTTTATATGTCATCCTATACGTTCTTAAACGTGTTACATCATGATCCCCTGCTAGAGTTTAAGGATGCCTTGTTTCTGTCATGCTTTGTCTAGTTTGTACATTATGCTTCCTAGTATGCCTTTACATCAATCGTGCTATTTGAACACTACTTTGGATGCATCCTACCAATGCGTTGTTGGAAGGTGCAAATGATGTTGGTGCAAATGCCTAATTTAGGTTGTGCATATGTTGGTTGCTACATTGTGGTAAATGGAGTTTTCCCAACTTTTAAAATAGGCTGGGTCCGTTATGCATTTGCAAGTTTGACATTAGAAAGTCAAATTTACATATTGCATTTCCATTTGACATTAGAAAGTCAAAATTCAATATAACATTTCCATTTGAAACTAGAAAGTCAAACTTCAATATAGCGTTTCCATTTGACTCTAGAAAGTAACACTGCAATCAATGAGTCAAATGGTAAATGATATTTTCCATTTGCAGTTTGACTTTGTCAAATTTTCAAATCCATGAGTCAAATTATGGTCCATGAGTTACAAATATCCATTTTCACTTTGTAAAGTCAAACTTGCAAATGTTAAATGGGAGTCAAATGTGGTCCAAAAAAAATTATACATAAAAGAGATACAAGAATCTACTACAAAGGAATTACACAATATTTATGAGGGGGTGTTTGGATATGATTTGCAAGACTCAACAATAGTCACCCAAACTGCTACAAAAATCAATAAAAAAATTTGCAAAAGACAATTTAACCAACCAACTGCTACCATTCAATGTGTGTGTTTGTCTTTGATCTGGGTGGGTAAGGATTTAATGGGGTGGGATTAATTATAGAAAAGATAAAGTTGTCAAATTGAGGGACCAAATGTGAACAATCAAGTTATTAATGGGCGGGAATCTTAAGTATGACAACGGCAACATAGAAAAATTGAGGGACCAAGGGTGAAAAAAAATCATTAATAAACCCCTTGACCGTCTCTTCCCTGAGACGCTAATTACTTTTGTGCGCGAACCAATAAACCCATCCACAACTTTTTTTCTTACACATTTCCCAATGGAAGATTTCCCAATGTTGAATGAACTTATGGAGATCGTTGATTCACGACGCTTACATGATCGTATGGGATTGTGGTGTAAGCAAGAGGCTGCAGAAGAAGGGTTTTTAAAACCCTAATTCGTGCATGTATTGGTCATCTAGAGAGGCTGATACTCAAGCGTAAGGAGGTGATTGTGGAGAATGAAGCTTTGGCAGAGCGTGGTGTGGCGCTTGACAGTTTGGATGCGTTGAGAAAAAACCAGGCCATGCACATCGACCTACTTGCTCATTTGATAAAGATTTATAGTGAAGCTGATGATGGTTTTCGTAAGCAGGAAGGTTATGTTGCGAAAATGGCTGAAAATAATTAGTAACTTTTAGGTATTTGATGGGCGTAGGTAAATAGGGTATTTTGGTTGCTTGTTTTTTATTTTTAGGTTGTTAACAAGGTTATGTAAATGGATAATTTTTTTTGATTATTGATGATGGTTTGATCTAGTTCATGTTGTTCTTTTAATCTACTCTAACTATGATGAAATATAAGTTTAAGTTTTAGCATATAATCTTCTTGTATTGTACTATTTGGTGTACTGTTTCTATCAGCAAAAACAAACACCCCTTTATATCAGAAAACCCAAACACAGTGGTTATAATGTTATATGTGTTCAAAATGAAAGGCTTTAGCATTAAATCTTATTGTATTGACAATGGTGTATTGTTTATCAAAAATATGACATGGTGTTCATGTTGACAGTGGGACTTAACAACCTAATATCACAAATTGTAACATCTTCATTTTTGACTTCCTTTAGTCAAACCTATTTAGCAAATGCCACAAATTGTAAGTTCTTGATTTTTGACTTTCCTAGGTCAAACATATTTAGCAATCCACAACCAAACACTATCATTTACATTAACAACCCAATTTTATATTCAGAATTAATAAAATAAAGAGCTTTTTATTGATCGCTTTCACTTAACATATGTTTGACTTCACTAAGTCAAACAATTTCACTTACAATATGTTTGACTTCCCTAACTTAAAAATATTTAGCAATGCCTAACGAAACATTAGCTGTTACAATAACTAAACACACACTTGGCAAGAACCACTACTTTCTGCATCATCTCTTTTTTTCCTTTCCTTTAGATATTTGAACACAACTTCAAGTTTTTGAAATCCTCCTTTTCCAAATCATCAACCTCTGGTAACCCGGTATCCGCAGCCTCTTGCTTCTCCTCAGTAACACCCAAAAGCTCTTCATAGTAGTATTTTTGTTGCCTCG
Source organism: Chrysanthemum makinoi (assembly GCA_910596185.1). Lineage (NCBI taxonomy): Eukaryota > Viridiplantae > Streptophyta > Magnoliopsida > Asterales > Asteraceae > Chrysanthemum > Chrysanthemum makinoi. The sequence goes on along the minus strand of OU343219.1, from coordinate 250,971,589 downwards.
ACCAATTCAAAATCTTTTGTCTCAACTCTTTAGGTATCTTCCTGTACGAACCATATTCAACAATTGGTTCATCGCCAAATCCCTCAAGAACTAAATCAGAGAGAAAATAGTTGTCTAAAACTTTTTCTCAGTCCTCTTCGTAAGACCCAGTGTACAAAGCCTTCCCCTTAATGTTTTGTGACATTGTTAGTGATTAGGGTTGTGTCAAAATAGGGTGTGTTGCTGTTGAGCAGAGTTTTATCACAGAGGGAAACAAATAAGGGAAACGGGTTAGGTGGATTAACTAAGGTGTAGTCATAAAAGTGATTGGTTTATTATTCCCTTGAATATAAAACTAAAAACGGACGTTGACCGAGACCAAACGGGTCAAGGGATGCAATCGGCCTCAGAAACCCAACTTTTGGATTCATGGCGACGATTTTCTGAAGTTTTGGGCCTAGGCGATGCTTTTGGGCAAGTTTAGAGACCAACGGTGTAAGAATTGTGAGAAGAGGTGAGTTATCAATTCATTCACTATATTTATAATATAACTATATTTATCGTCGTCACTATTCGCGGGTATCTAACTAGTATAGATAGCTAGAAATATCTGCATTGTAAACATATATGATTTATATAAGCGTGATACACATGTAAACAGTAGAATAGGTTGTTGGTGATTTTAGTGTCATCACTTATATTTTATATAATTGTGATCTGAGATCAAGGGTTTAAAAAGGTTTAGCTTATAGTCGAGTTAGGAGATGTGGAGTGCACACTCGTTTTAGCTAGCTTGATGCCGCCACGAACAAAGAGAACAGGTCAAGAGGGTCGCGCCCCCTTGCGGGGTCAAGGGGCTGAGCCCCTTGCTGGGGTCCTGCTAAACCTAAACGGATTTTGGGATTCGGGTATTATCCGTTTTTCTTTCCAAACGGTTAATTCACACTTTTTCCCAAACAGTCATGACCTTTCCCGCCAACTGATTTTTACTAACTTTCAGTTATGCTTTTTCATTATATATGGATCTCTTCCATAACAGAAAAGATACAACAACTTTCTATATATTGCTTTGATTTCTTGTGCGTTAAAAACAAAGTGTAATTCTCCAAATTAACCAATTGAGGATTTCGTGATACCCGAGGCATATAGGGTCGAAATACGTCAATTTAAAAATGATCTCAACATAGTTCAAAAAATATATCATGATTATTACCACGTACCTAAATTCTAAGATAGGTATCACTTATTCAAACTGCAACACTTTGTCAAATTGATAGAAATATCTGTTCCGTTATTGTTATGTAGTGCAGCACTTAGTCAAATTGCAAAAATTTGATTCAAATAAACAAGAAGGGTATAATAGGTATCACATATTATGTGTAAGTTAATTAATATTGGGTGATATCAAAAATGAAAATATAAGAAGTTAATAAATGTTTAGAAATCGACCGGTGAGCACTATATAACAAATTAATAAATGTATAGAAATCGACCGGTGAGCATTGTATAACAAATCTCGTTGTATACAGTAGTAAGTTATTGAAGAAGCTAAAGTAGTCCTTGTCAAAACAAACAACAACAACAACAATTTATCGCTCATGTGTCATGTACGTGACACTGAAATGCATCATAGCATACGTCATTTTATTTCAATTTTAGTGAAGTGTATCACAGTCATTTCAATTAATGACTTAATTGCCGCTTATCTTCCTCTTCCTATAAAACACACAAACAATCATGAACTTTTTTGAAACAATTTATCATTCTTTTCAATATTTCTTCAAGACTCTTTTAGTTGATCACCAGCATCAACATGGCTGAACCCAAGGTCACATTTTTGTTTCATAGATACGTGTTCTTCGTTTTTCCTTAAACGAGACAAGTTACCAATGCATCATTATGATTTATTCTACATCCCTGTGTACGATTTCGAGTCACGGTCTTTAACTAGATCAAGAGCTCGATTTTAATGTCTAATGATTTTGCAAGTATACGTATATATTTTACTCTTGGTTTTATCTTTTCATATATGTAATTGTAGGCTTTAAGACATTTTAAGTAAGTAATAAATTATATTATTGTTTATTTTGGTACCCTAGTACGTGTTTTCCGTATAAATTAGTGAAAATCCGTAACTATATTTAAGGTTGATAATGTAGTGTATGTCAAGTAACATATCCAGTGAGTTTAGTCCCAATAAATATTTTTTGTCCATATAACATTTGATTGCAGAAAGTGGTCTATGGAGTGGAAATATATAATGATAAATGCAAAAAGAAGGCTATGAAGGCAATTTCAAGCCTTGAAGGTACGTTTTGTGTATGTTGATTTCCTTCAATTACACTTTTCAAAATGATTTATTGTTTCACTTCATCGCTATTTGACGTGTAGGGATCCAATCCATAGATATGAACATGAAAGACAAGAAACTAACCATAGTTGGTGTCGTTAATCCGGTGTGCGGCTACAAGAAACTAACGAAAGTTTGTAACTAGGAAATTTTACTCGTTGAGCCGGTTAAGAAGAAGGTTGAAACTACGCCAAAAGTGGAACCCAAAGTAGTGATTGTTGAACCCTATAATCTTTTTCCCTCTCAAGGTCATCATGTAATTATGGAGGAAAATCCCAATTGTTGTGTTATTTCTTGAGTTATACATCTAGATAGTGTTAGACATGTTTCATATCTATATCAGGCCCATGCATTTGCTTCATTTTGGGCCTAGCCCATTTATATCATGTATTGTGTATTTATACTTTTATGTGTATTCATTATGAGATACGGGAATAATATAATTACTATAAATAACAATTACAGATCAAAATGACGTCGTTTCAATATGGCCTAAAACGACACTGTTTGGCTTTTTTTCTACTTCCACTTGCTTTAAACGGTGCCGTTTAACTTACGTATTTAGTTTTGCCATAAAACGCCATCTTTAGCGTAGAAAAAGAAAAATTTACAAACAGCTCCCCAAACTATACAACGAGTTCTTGAAACTACTCTGAACTTTTTATTATTTACGACTTTTTTATATAAGTAACTTTATTTATCAAATATTTAACAAATATCAAACAATTTCCTTAATAAAAAAATATACCGCTGAAAAGGCCTCTAGATTACGAATAAAACGAGTCCAATATTGATATGCTTTTGACATACGTATGATTTTATAAAAAATATTGAAGCTTAATATATATTTTTGAAAAAAAAAACTTTTCAAAACACACCCTTAACATACCTAATTACTTTTAAAATTACCCTAAAGTTTGTTTATAAATAGATTTAATAAAAAAAGTTACGATAACTACATGTGCTTTTATCTATTTATGTTTTTTTTTTAATAAAAAACTTTAATTATCACATATCTAACGAATATTTACCGATTTCCTTATAAAAATTATTTACCGTTTTAAACGCATTCAAATTGCGAACAAAATGAGCCCAATATTGCAATACTTCTGGCTTGCATACGATTTTATATAAAATGTTAAACTTTGATATATACATTTTGCAAAAGGAAAAAAAAAATCAAAACACACTCTTAACCTATCTAATAACTCTACTATCATTTACCATAGTAGAGGTTTGTAAGCCAATAATGATGTAGGTTACATAGATTGGGCTAAGATTTGTGAATAAGAACTGCAATTGGTCCAAGTGATAAAAAATGTGGTTAATAACCATTAATTCTAAGTATTAGAACTTTGCAAGCTTATATTTTAATGAATTTTTTACAGCTACATTATATAACTTCTACTTTTAAATATGCTTTATTCACTTTAACCAACTAGTTTTTAATTTTAACATATAAGACATTTTTTTTGTATATGTATACCTAAAATTTATTTAGAATTATTGATATCATATAAGTAAGTTAAGCATGCCTAAGTTATCCTTCATACTCATTTAAACAATTTAACGTTTCGTTATTTAAAAGACGATTTACGAGTGTAAGCAGCGAAGCGCGAACGACCATCACTCTCGTTCTACGCAATCATGTAAATTATTACCAATCAATAATAACTGATACATGATTATTAAATTCAAAAACAACGTGTGATTTTATACATAGTTGATTTGCATATACCAATGTACAAATAATTAAAACATATAAATCACAGTTTTAATGATATGTATCAATAAAAAGTGAGTTAGTGCAAATCAGTTTCGAATATTCTGACATGTCATTTTAATAACTATAAAAAGTTGGATGATATTTCAAAAGGGGTAGTTTTGTATTCATATTCATGTTACACAGCCACGTAAATAAAACGACCAGGCCAATGATTATAAATAAAATTTGCATTACGATAAAGAGAATAATTATTAGTCGCAATTAATTAAAAAGAGTTTAAACTTTAGAAATGGCATGAGTTGTTTTAAGCAAACACCATTATTGACTAAATAGACTTTTTCAATTTTCAATTTTGACGTTAAATATATTTCATTAGAAAATATAAGGACCAAAACTGCCACTGAAACGACGAGCTTGTAAAAAAAGGCCAAGAAGGTAATTTATCATAAAGTACATGGACCGAAAGTGAAACATTTACTAAAATATTAAAGTTAGGGTTTACATTCTACACTAGACACACTACTTGTTTGGCCGTTCAGGTAAAATGCTCTTAATCGTTTGTTTGTTTTTATACATCAAATGTTTATAGAAAGATAAGCATATTTAAATTGTTGTTACTTTTTTTTTTATCGAGCCACTTTTTATTGGGTTTTGGACTTTAGATCAATGTTTTGAAACCCGGGTTGACCCGGCCGGGTTAACCGGTTGGACCGGTTCCGGACAAAAAAACGAGTCAAAAAAACCCGGGTTTTAAAAAACGGGTCAACCGTTTAGACCCGGCGGGTTTTAAGCGACCCGGGTCAACCCGGGTTTTGAAACCCGCCGGGTTTGGTTTTATCATTTTTAATTTTTTAATTTTTTTTTTTTTTGAAAAAATAAACTTGTAAATCTCGTAAGATGCATGTCTTTAGAAGTATGAAACTTGTAATCTCGTAGGATTTATGCCTTTTGAAGTATGAAACATGTAATCCCGTAGCATTTATGGTTGTTTAGAAAATTATGCAAGTTTATATCCTTGTCCACCTTTGATTTGTTGTTTAGAGCATGAAAAATGGTTCTTTGCTTTTTTTTCACTGCAAAACTAGTGTTTGAACATTATGTTTGGACAATTAGAAATAGATGTTTGGACATATGCATAAAACCGGGTCTAACCGGGTTGACCCGGCGGTTGAACCGGTTGACCCGGTGACTCGGTGTCTTGGCCGGGTCGATCACAAACCCGGGTTTCAAAACATTGCTTTAGATTGCGGGTTTCGAAAGTGATTATTAATTTTAGAAAATATATACTCAGTTTTTGTTTAAGCTTATTTTTGGGTTTACGAACTTATCTCAATTCAGCTTATGTTTCATAAACCCAATTTTTCTATCTTATTTTGAAACTTATGGCCTTATACAAGCTTATTATGAGCCGACAAGTTTCAAAATAAGCCAGCAAAAAATTGAGCTTATGAAATATAAATCGAAATCAATTAAGCTCATATGCCCGCAAATAAGCTTAAACAAACACCCCTTAGGGTATCATACATCGGAAATGTTTTATTATTATTATTATTATATTTTTAAATGGTATCATACTTTTATTTTTGTGCAGTTATGTAAGATTTTAAAGATTGGTATCTTTAATGATATGTAAAAAAGTTAAACAAATTTTATAAAAATAAAGGGTACCCAACCTTATAATTGTATCATTATTGCACAAAAATATGATTTGACCTATGCATTGTTACAAATTTTCTAAATAAAAAGTAAAATACAAAATGGCCTTTGCCGTATCTGCCAAATACTTATGTCTCTGGCCAAGTGGTTGTGGGTTGAAGTCCTACGAGGGTCGAAAGTGAAAATATTGCGGTTGTATGATAATTTATATATTATAGTCGGGTGTGTGGAAAACTAGAAGGGGGGGGGGGGTGTTGAATAGTTTTGCCGATTTTAAGTTAGTTTCAAAAACTTTAGATTCGATATTATGTGAAATCGTATGGATGTAGAGAAAGTATAGATCTAATGATAAAGCAAGTAAATAAAGTAAAGTAAGGGATAGAAATGACACAACCGATTTATAGTGGTTCGGCTACAAGGACACCTTCTTTGCTCTACTCTACTCCCCGAGTCACCTACTCGAGAGTTCAAGCACTATGTCAACAAACTCCTTCAACTTGGCGGAGAAGACTTCACAACGTTGCTTACACCTTTTTCCGGTACAAAGCTAAATACCGAGTCCGTAACACGGTGGACCAAACCAACACGACTATTACACAACAAATATGTGAAATATCAAATACAAGATCTTTGCTACAGAAATTTTGTGGAGGAACAAATCAATCAAGGACCCCTTGCTTGGATGACTTGTAGAATGCTCGTGATCTCGCCTTAGAGAAGGACCTATATGAGAATCACTAAAGAAAGAAAGAAAGAAGTACTCTCTAGATCAAGTGATCTTTTGTTAGAAGAGAATGAGAGTATATGAGAGAATTAGTAAGAAGAGGGGTGAGTTAGAATGAAGAAATGGCTCTCTATTTATAGGCAAAACTTGCCACTGTTCCCCGGATCCCACGGATCCCTCCCACAAGGGATCCGTCTAGTGTAATCCTAGGGATCCGTGGGACGCTCCTCTTTGCCCATGGGTTTTTTGGTTATGGGTCACGGGTCATGGGTTATGGGTTGGTCCATGGGTTTTCTTTTAGATACAATGTATCTAATGAGTACAATGTATCTAGTCAAGTGGGTATGGATCAATACCATGGGTTGTGATGTTTACCCATCCTAATAAACTATTACAACAAATGATTTATTACAACAATTTGTATTAAATGGCTATATGTAAATGCTTTACAAAAATAACATGTATCCTTATAATTGTACTTAAGATAACATTATATTTGTTATCAACACAACATAAAGAGATCGCAAAATATTAATAAACGTTTTTACGGTTTATTTGTATTAACAATCTCCCCCTTTTTGTTGATGACAAAACATAATATTATGATGAGTAAAACTTAAGAATAGATGTATGTTTTGAAAGCCCCTAAGTTTTACTTCTTCTCCCCCTTTTTGTCGAAACAAAAAGTGAACCCATCGAAGAAATAAAAGTTTGGAAAAAGAGTCCACGTATCGCTTACTCCCCCTTGATGGTAGCTCCCCCTAGTTTGGGGCGTCAAGTGAAGAAAAATAAAAAAAAAATCCTACAAAGAGAAAGGTTAGTAATATGCTTAAATAATCTTGTGATTGACGAGAATCAAGATTGGGAGCCAAGGTATGTAAACAAGGCCTTGTAATAAAACAACAAAAGTGTAGTGGTATTTATGTCACTTACAAGCATGTAAAAATAAGAACAAGACTTGTTCTTGAAAATGACTCAAAAGAAAAGTACTAAAAATAGAAAATAGTAATAATGATTCCGTCCATGCTTGCATAAGGTTATGGATGGAGGTTTTGATGAGTAATGGTATTGATGCGATCAAGGATGAGGTTGAGTATGAATCGCATTTCTTCCCTAACTTCTAGTGCAATTTCCCTAGTGGAGTGGTAATGTTCACAATGTAAGTGATGTGGGTAATGAGTGCGGAAGTTTTCTGGGTTGTTTTGATTTGTGAGTTGCGGAAGATGTGGTGGAAAAATAGGAAAATACAGATCAAAGTCCGGAATGTTTGGAAGTGGTGGTGGAAAAGAACCTAGATGTTCTTGTAGCTTAATGGGAGCTAAGGGTGGTGATGTTTCAAGATCATTGAATATTGTGTTTGGAGAAGTGGGAGGTGTCAAAAAGGCTATTTTTTTTGTTTTGGTTGTTGAGATCTTGTTGGAGTCGTAAGGAGTTCCAAAAGAGTGACTTTAGGTGATGAAGTTGGTGTACTTGTTGGTGATGAAGGATTTGCTATAATGGAAGCATCTTGTGGTGAGTTATTTGATGGTGATGAGCCATTTGATGATGGTTTTGCTAAGCAACAAGGTCGGATGCTAATCCGTGCGGATATCCTAGAGTTTGATTGTGGTATTTTGGAAGGTGGAAGTACAAAGATTTGGATTTCATGAAGAGGATTGTTTGTACTAGGTGATTCATCTAAGTTGTAAGATCGTGTGGATGACATGGTGTTGTTTGTTTGTGAATATGAGATGAATATGCAATCATTTTGGGAGTCCTATATATAGAAAAATAATGCATTGTAATGAATGCTTGACCCAAAATATGGATTAAAATCTAATGATTAGATATGAATTTAAGGCATGTGATCATGAGAAAACAAGCATTAAAGAACATACTCCAAAAAAAATGAAAAGATATTGGAGTTTTCATCCAAAGTGAGAAAAATAGAAGATAAAACTAGCTTCTGTCTCACGGATCCCACGGATCCTTCCCTTGAGGATCCGGCCCATTAAAATTTGGGATCCGTGGGTCTGGTGATTCAGGTAGCACAAAATTTTCCTTTTGGAAACATTTTTTCCTAGTGTGTGCCTATATGCAAACTATTTGGAGTTGCGGTTATCTCGACTCCTAAATAAGAAAAGAAAAATAAACTAGAAGTGAAAAAGCATACTATTATGTGAGATAACCCGAGTGCTCCTAATTCATTGTTGCTTAAATGAATGTACCCGAAAACACATATTAGTTATGTGTTCTCTTTAGCATTCAAAAGACATGAGATGCAATGAAAACGGGTTTTTACTTTGTATTAATAATGAAAAAGCGATTTCTCCTAGACGTGAGAAATTGCTTTTGTGAAATTGATACAAGAAGAGGTATCATTTTTAGAAAACATTTCAAAAAGAGGTTTCTATGTACGAATAAAAATCGTTTTATCCTTTGAAAAGAAGATGTGTGTGTAATTATGTGTTTGCAACTTGTACTTATTTTTGAAAGAAAATAAGAAAAACTATTAGTTATAAGTGAAAAACTTATCTTGGGTTTTGAAAATTCCCGTATTGTTTGTGAGTTGTGCGTGAAATAGAGATCCTAGACTCAGAAAGAAGAAGGCTAGTGTTTACATACCTTGTAGAGTAAAAACAAATAAATTACGACGTTTGTTCCATGAGACCAAGACCAAGACCAAGTAGGTTGAATTGTTCCCGCTTCAACGGTTTGGTGAGGACGTCGGCTATGTTGTCTTCGGACGCTACCTTCTCAATAGAGATGTTCCTCTTTTGAACATTGTCTCTTAAGAAGTGATGACGAATCTCTATATGCTTTGTACGAGAATGTAATACCAGATTCTTGCTTAAATCGACGGCACCCTTGTTGTCACATAGAATGGCTATTTCACTTAGATGAATGTCGTAGTCAACTAACGCTTGTTTCATCCAGAGTGCTTGTTGGCATGCTTTGCCGGCGGAGACGTATTCGGCTTCGGTTGTTGATATTGCTAATGCCGTTTGTTTCTTTGAAAACCAAGATGTTAAACAACATCCCAAAAAAGTACATACCCCACTTGTACTTTTTCGGTCAACATAATCACCTGCATGGTCAGAATCTGCATATACAATTGTTTCTACTCCCGTGCCCTTAGGATACCATAATCCTTATTGTGTTGTACCCTTAATGTATCTAAATATTCTTTTTACGGCTTCTAGGTGTGATGTTTTAGGGTCTTCTTGAAACCTAGCACATAGACAAACACTAAACATGATATCCGGCTTACTAGCCGTGAGGTAGAGAAAACTACCAATCATGCCACGATATTTAGTATTATCGACGGATTCGCCGTCTTCATCTTTTGTGAGTTTGGTGTCGGAAGACATTGGTGTCCTAATTGGTTTTGATTCTTCTAAACCGAATTTCTTTAACATCTCTTTTATGTATTTAGATTGATTAAAGAAGATACCATCTTCTACTTGTTTGATTTGTAGACCAAGAAAGAAACTAAGTTCTCCCATCATACTCATCTCGAACTCGTCATGCATGATTTTGGGGAAATCATCACACATGTCTTGACAAGTGGATCCGAATATAATATCATCTATATATATTTGAACAATGATTATATGTGACTCTCTTTTCTTAGTAAAAAGTGTGTTGTCAACTAACCCCATGGTATAGTTGTGTTTGATTAAGAATGACTTGAGTCTATCATACCAACCTTTTGGAGCTTGTTTAAGACCGTAAAGGGCTTTCTTTAACTTATACACATGTTTAGGTTTTTCAAAATCGATGAAGCCCGAAGGTTGAGCTACATATACTTCTTCATTAATAAAACCATTTAGAAAAGCACTTTTGACATCCATTTGATAAAGCTTTAGATCATCAGCACAAGCATACTCAAGAAGTATTCTTATAGACTCTAATCTAGCCACGGGGGCATAGGTCTCATCAAAGTCTATTCCTTCTTGTTGGTTATACCCTTGGGCAACGAGTCTAGCCTTGTTTCTAGACACTACTCCGTTTGCATCTAACTTGTTTTTATAAACCCATTTGGTTCCTATTATGGTTTGATTACTAGGTGGAGGGACAAGTGTCCAAACATCATTAGAAACAAATTGATTTAATTCTTTTTGCATAGCCATTACCTAACTTTCATCTTTTATGGCTTCTTGTGTATTCTTAGGTTCTATGGTTGAAACAAAACAAAATAAGCTACTTTGGTTTTGAACTTGAGACCTTAATGTTCTTTCGTTTAACTTTCCTATGACCTTATTTACGGGGTGATCTTTGGACTCTTTAATATTTATGACTTCATCATTTAAAGGTTCTTATTCTTCATTTATCTTTTTCTTTATTACTATAGCTTCACTTTCTACAATCTCGTCATCGACAAGAGGTGGAGAGGGTTTGGGTGGACTTTCATCAAATTTTACATTTAATGACTCTTCTACCTTCATTGTTTCTTTATTTAATATGACGTAAGCTTTGCTATTTGGAGAGTAACCTAGAAAGATACCTTCGGTTGATTTAGGATCAAATTTTGTAAGGTAATCTTTAGTGTTAAGAATAAAACATTTGCTACCAAAGACTCTAAAGTGATCTAACATAGGCTTTTTGCCTCGAGTAACTTCATATGGAGTTTTACCTAAGATTGGTCTAATTAAGATTCGATTGAGTATGTATGTTGAAGTATCAACGGCATTGCACCAAAACTTTTGAGGTATGGATTGCTCATTAAGCATGGTGCGACTCATTTCTTGTAGGGTTCTATTCTTTCTTTCAACTACCCCATTCGATTGTGGAGTGCGCGGAGCCGAGAAGTTGTGTGTAATACCATTAGCGTCACAAAAGGCTCCAAATTGCACTTCATTATCGAATTCCCTACCATGATCCGTTCTAATAGACACTATAGGACTTCCTAGTTGTCTTTGGATTTTCTTGCTTAATATTTCAAAATAATTAAACGTTTCCGTTTTGTTCTTTAAGAATTTTGTCCATGTGTACCTAGAGTAATCATCCACTATGACCAAAGTATAGTAGTTGCCTCCATAACTTTGGATAGCGGATGGACCAAATAAATCCATGTGTAGTAATTCTAGACACTTAGTTGTAGACACCATGTTTTTAGCTTTATGACTAGAATGAACTTGTTTTCCTACATTACAAGCATCACAAAAGTGATGTTCATATTTTAACTTAGGTAGATCTCTTACTAGATCTTTGGATGATAGCGATTGAAGAAGTCGCATATTGGCATGACCCAATATTCGATGCCATAAGGTCGAAGTATCATCCATAGAAGTAAGACAAAGTTTGTCTTTAGGTTCATTACCAATTTTAATGACATAGACTCCATGTTTCCTAATTCCTCTTTCTATGGTTATGCCATTTTTTAATATCTTACTACCGGTTTCGGTAAAAAATACATTGCACTTTTTATCGCATATTTGTCCTATACTTAAGAGGTTAAAGTTTAGGTTTTCTACGTGACAGACATCGTTAATGGTTAGAGATTTGTTAGAAATCGTACCTTTACCGATGATTTTACTTTTGCTATTTCCAAACACCACATTACCTCCATTGAAGGATTCATATGTGGAGAATAGATCTTTATTGCCGGTCATGTGCCTCGTGCACCCGCTATCCTTGACCCATTCATCCGGGTCTAGGTTGACCTTTAAGCACACCTAAGAAAACAATTAACTCAAAAGTTTGGTCCCCATTTGTTCATGGGTCCATTAGTGTTAAACATTCCATTCATGTTAGACATGTATGGATAAGGTGAATATGCATTTCATGGTGCAAAATTTTGAAAAGGAAATCCATTTTGCATATTTGGGTTCCATCCCATTTGATGGTTACTTTTCGGGTAAACATTATTAGGTCTCCTAGATGGGTTAGGTTTTGAAAAATATGGAGCCTTGTTTCTTGCAAAAATGGGATTATATTTTGGAGGTGGTTGTCTAGTGGTGAAATGAGTTGGTTTCTTCTTATTAACGATAACAAAATCAGTTCTAGATGAAGAAGCTATGTTATTACCACTGTTTGCTACAGACCCACGGATCCTCGGCGAACACTAGCCGGTTCCTTTTTTATGAGATCCGTGGGATCCGTCACAACAGTGGCTTGTTTTTCTAGTGCCTTAACAAATTATGTTTCTTTGTTTTCACTAGTTGATGGATCAAGTTGTTGAATACCTAAACCTTTTTGGTTGTTTCCGGTTTTAACACTATCTAATATCATATTTAAAGTATTCGTACTCATTCTAGCAATTTTAGAATCTAGTTGATCAACTAGTGTTTGAAGTTGAACGCAAAGTTCACATTCACCACTTGCTATTTTACCCTTTTCTAGACGTTTCAATTTTACTTTTAATTCTATGACTTCATTATCTAAACGTTGGTTTTGACTTTTTAAAAACTTGTTTTTGTTAATTAGTTTTAAGCTAATATTGCAAAGTTTGTCATATTCATTATGCAATGAGTCGTCATCTAGTGATGAGCTACTATAGTATTCGTGACATACCTCGTCATTTGCCATTAGACAAATTTCTTCGTCCTCCTCGTCGCTCATTCCCCACGTGCCGCTCACGAACGCCTTTTGATTATCCCGTTTGGGACACTTACTAATAAAGTGGTTTGGGTCCCCACATTTAAAGCAAGCACGATCATCCCTTGGTTTCTCATCCTCTTTGCTTTTCCGGAATCCTTTCTTGTCGTCATATGGTTGTTTGATGTATCTTCCCTTCCTTCTAAAGAACTTTTTAAAGTCCCTTACCGCCATAGCATACTCCTCGTCGTCACTATCCGAAGAGGAGTTCTCTTCATCGCTTGAAGCCTTTTTGGCTTTAAGAGCAAGAGATTTGTGTTTCTCTTTCACCTTTGAGGCTTTAGAATCTTTAGCAAGGACAAGCTCGTAGACTTTTAAGTTGCCTATGAGTTCATCAAGGGTGAGGATTGTCAAATCTTTTGACTCTTCGATCGCCGTCACCTTGGATCTCCACTTGGATGGAAGTGCCCTTAGATATCTCCTAACATGGTTACGGCTAGAAAAAGATTCATCAAGTGCTTGTAAAGATGTAATAATAGTATCTCATCCGATATTGAAAATTGTTCATATTGTTGAACAAATAAATCAATTTTATTATTTTTAACTTGTTGATTACCTTGATGAGTTACAACTAAAGAATTCCAAATTTCTTTAGAGGTTTTAAGCATAGAAATTATTTCGAATTCCTTTTTGGGTAAAGCATTATACAAAACCATTTTAGCTTCACTATTTTTAGAAAGCTTTTTCTTCATTTCATCGTTTAGTTTATCATGAGGTATGTTAACTAAATTTCCTTTATCATCTTTTGAGGTAGCCTCAAAATCGCCTTCACCAATAATATACCAAAGATAATATCTTTAGACTTCACATACGTTTCGAATCTATTTTTCCAATATATAAAACCACTAGTTTCAAGTAGTGGTGGTCGTTGCATAGATTGCCCTTCCTTGTAATTTTCAGAACCCATAGTGATCGAAAAGTTTTTAAAATACGGTTTACTTTAAAACTTTTATAAACTTAGCTCTGATACCAATTGTGGAAAACTAGAAGGGGGTTGAATAGTTTTGCCGATTTTAAGTTAGTTTCAAAAACTTTAGATTTGATATTATGTGAAATCGTATGGATGTAGAGAAAGTATAGATCTAATGATAAAGCAAGTAAATAAAGTAAAGCAAGTGATAGAAATGACACAACTGATTTATAGTGGTTCGGCTACAAGGACACCTTCCTTGCCCTACTCCACTCCCCGAGTCACCTACTCGAGAGTTCAAGTACTATGTCAACAAAGTCCTTCAACTTGGCAGAGAAGCCTTCACAACGTTGCTTACACCTTTTTCCGGTACAAAGCTAAATACCGAGTCCGTGACACGGTGGACCAAACCAACACGACTATTACACAACAAATATGTGAAATATCAAATACAAGATCTTTGCTACAGAAATCTTGTGGAGGAACAAATCAATCAAGGACCCCTTGCTTGGATGACTTGTAGAATGCTCGTGATCTCGCCTTAGAGAAGGACCTATATGAGAATCACTAAAGAAAGAAAGAAAGAAAGAAGTACTCTCTAGATCAAGTGATCTTTTGTTAGAAGAGAATGAGAGTATATGAGAGAATTAGTAAGAAGACGGATGAGTTAGAATGAATAAATGGCTCTCTATTTATATGCAAAACTTGCCACTGTTCCCCGTATCCCACGGATCCCTCCCACAAGGGATCCATCTAGTGTAATCCTAGAGATCCGTGGGACGCTCCTCTTTGCCCATGGGTTTTTTGCTTATGGGTCATGGGTCATGGGTTATGGGTTGGTCCATGGGTTTTCTTTTAGATACAATGTATCTAATGAGTACAATGTATCTAGTCAAGTGGGTATGGGTCAATACCATGGGTTATGGATATGATCCATGGGTTGTGATTTTTACCCATCCTAATAAACTATTACAACAAATGATTTATTACAACAATTTGTATTAAATGGCTATATGTAAATGCTTTACAAAAATAACATGTATCCTTATAATTGTACTTAAGATAACATTATATTTGTTATCAACAAAACACAAAGAGATCGCAAAATATTAATAAACATTTTTACGGTTTATTTGTATTAACAGGGTGTTAGAGTAGGTATTGACCCGTAAAATATGTGCTAGTTACAAGCAAAAGTTGAGGGAGTCTAGAAATTGATATGGGGCTTGTCACTATCGCAATGCTTATCTAAACAGAGGTTATATATAGAATTGAGCATATGGTTTAATCGCCATAGGGAAAAAGAGCAAGTTTTCTAATTTTGTTGGAATATTATAAGGGTGTTTTATTTAGCATATAGGGGGGCTTGTATAGCTGAACTTGAGACTGTCTTTAAGGAAGTGCAAGCGGTGCCATTGCATAAGGTCATCGCTTGACGAGGGCCATAAAATTCCATATACTTCTACTATATATATACACAATATGAGGCTTGATTTTAGTTTGTTCACGCACTACTAATACATGTGTATTTTTTGTATATGATTAAGGGCCTCTTTATAAGGATGGCACGGGGCCACCGAAATTCATGGTACAGCCCTTTTGAGCTTATGAGCTTACATGAGAGGATTTTGATAGATTTAAACATTTCAGCTTATTTGAGGGATGTTAGAAATTAAAATTTTACCCTTAACTGTAAAACTTCTTTAAAAGGAGTGTTTGGTTGTTACCAAACTGTTTTATAAGCTGTTATTTTGCCATTATTAGCTGTTTTTTTGTTAATTTATAATAAGCTAGTTGTTTGGAAAAAGAGTAATTGTATAAGCTAATCCAATCACCTTAGTTTGTGAGCTTATTAAGCCTTATTTTTGGTCATTTAACAACATAAGTTAATCCATGCTTATCAGCTTCTCAAACATAAGCGAATCTAAACTCTCAACATGGGCTTATAAGCTTATAACACATTAGCCATTAGTTGTTTATAAAACATAAGCATAAGATCAAATCAAAAGCTTAAACAAACAACCCTTTAGACTTTTGTTCACCGTATTTCCAAATGTTGTATTAGATTTCTTTTTTTTCTTTTTTTCTTTTTTGTATATTAAATGTTGATTATCTTAATTCAATGGAAACAACAAACACAGAAGCAACTTATGTTGAACTTGACCAAATAATACTTAATTTGACTAGGAAAAAAAATACTTTCAAACTTACACTTCGCTCGATTTTTAATGAATATTTATATAAGTGATCCCTATGTATCTTTCTCCTTTCAAAAATTAACAAACTTATATCTCACTCACTCTCTTTTTGAGTTTAATAACATTCGGGGATGCACTGGATGTTGGATTAAACTCAAAAGTAGAGTGAGTGAGATATAGGTTTGTTAATTGTTAAAAGAAGAAGATAAATAAGGGTAACTTATATAAATATTCATTAAAGTCGATTGAAGTTTAAGTTTCTTGAGAGTATTTTGTTCCTAGTCAAATAAGGTATTATCTGTTCAAGTTCAACATGAGTGGCTTCCGCTACTTCCATTGAAAGGTAGAACTCAAAGGACCTTTGTGCAAAACAAAAGTTGACGTATTGCAGATACAATCTTAAGCTACCTTTCACAAACCCAATCATCCTCATCAAATATTTATGTTCCAGTCTAAATATATGCATCGCCTTTCATGAACTATGCAAGTGCTTGCTTGTGATTGAACACATGTTTGTTAATTGTTTGGGCGTTGAGGTAATATTATCCACATGAAACATAATTGATTGAGCTTAGGATAGAATGTAGTTTTTTTAATATTTTTTCTATGGTTCGAGTGTTCTTTTAAAGACCATGCATGGTTAGAGCTTCCAACTCCATTAGTCAACCTCAAGTACATCTCTTTGTCATGGACAGTGCTCTTTGACGATCGTCACTTACCACTTCTTTGTCATGTACTTTGAATCTCCCCGGACTCAGAGAAAATTAAGCTAACGATAAATATTATGAATCTATCTCATATCTATTGTTTAGTTAGTTAACTGACATAAGAATCACAAAATTCCTGTAGATGCATAATTACCCTTACGAATCTAAGTTAGAGTCCAATACACTGCGAGATTGTTCGGATATTTGGTTGCAGAGTTTGAAGGAATTGAAGATACCAAATTTTTTTAACTCGGAGGGTGAGAGCAGATTTGTAAAGCTTATATCGGCCAAGTCACCCATGCTCAAGAAGGTGATAATATAAGTTAGCTTTGAGGTTAAAGATATTAAGAACTCTCTTATAGTCCCCCACGTTCATCACCGTCAGCATAAATCATTGTTATGCATCATTTTAAATATTGGAATGATCAACTATTTTTTAGAACCGTTGGAAATCTACTATGGTGGAGTTCAACTTGTTGTTGAGGTTAAGATATATGATATACAAATAATAACATATAGACATCACAAGTACACAGCGGAAGACTTAGAATATAACAGCAATTAATTAACTGAAATAAATGCATAACGTACCTCTTGCAAATGGTTAGATCTCTTGGACAAAGAAGATGAAGTGGTTTAAAGAGTTGTCCCTTACCGTTTTACAACTCAAACCAATTGGTGTAACAATAGTGTGTTACACCACGTTCTTGTACACACGTACTATTAGCGATTCGATGCGAATGCTAGTTCTTGATCACAATAGCTTAACCAAACATCTTTGTTATGCTCAAGGTCACTCGCAATTCCTTACATGGGGTTTTACTCGTCGACCTAAGAACAAGAGGGAAGAAAGAAGAAGTTTGGCCTTCTATTGAAATCTAGTGTACCAAAGGATGAATACATGGGGATGTATTTATAGCCTTATGGTAGATGTCAAGATTACTATGGTTTCCGATGTGGGATTCCATAGTTTCGGCCAAAAACAAGCCCAAAAGAGGGTTCCTAAAACTTTATCTTGGCTTGTTAACTTTTCTTCATATCCCGTTGACATTTAACGACCGATAGTCACTTCCAATAAGTACTTATCGCTCGTTAAGTTGTTTATTGTGAATTTAATAATTAAACATAATATTTTATATTAATTATTTAAACATCGAGTCTCATACATAAAGTGTGCAATCCCGTGGTCTCGAGTTCGAATCCGGTCATACACATATTAAATATATCCATAAACCAACACTTGTTAATCTGCTTTTTGGTTAATCTTTAGTGTTTGTTCAATTGTCTTCAACACTGTGACAACTCGTAAATTCCTCGATGCGTCGTAATTGAAGAAACATCGATTTGAGCGATCGTTTTGATTAAATTGAGATACGAGTTGTATTTTATATCGTTTTTATTGGAATTAATATTTTAAAAACAATGGCGTAATTATCGAGTCACGAATCCCTCGTTTACTAGTCAAAACAAGCCCCGAACCTAATATAACGAAAGTTTTACGAAGTTTCACTTAGGGTCCTTTGATAAGTTATGAAACCATCCCTCACACTTTCTATTTTACAACTACAACCCCTCCTGGGTAAATAAATACCCACACCCCTCAACCTTTCTCCCATTTCATCACCTTCACTCTCTCTCTACAAAGACACACACTCTTTCTCTCACTAGAAAATCTGGCCACCCATCTAGGGTTCCGGCGCCGTCACTTTTTCCGGCCAACTTCCGGCGACCTCCAATAGCTACACCACCCATCCCATCTTGTAGATCGGGATCCCGTTGTTCCATTTTCATAAAACACTCACGCTCAATCCCTCTCACACGCCTCAAATCTTAAAAATAAGATTCGGATTATTAGGGTTTTGAAATAAAACAAGTATTAAGGGTTGTGCTTGGATGGCTACGAGTTGTACTCGTAAAGGACGCCATCAACGCTCTCGTTTCTCTCCTCTTCTTTCTCGGTAAAACGACCCACACCTTGCTCTCGTTATTATATTTTATTGTTACGATTATATTTGTTGTGTTTTCGTGGGTATGAAACTCATTTAAAACGTCCATGGATTAAATTCGTGATTAAACCGGTTAAGAGTAATTTTTGTAAAAGATTTCGTGTGGGATAAGACTTATACGAGGACATGTTTGATAACAGTTTTGGTTTCGAATTTATTTTTGGTTTCGGATTGTGTGGTAAGAAATGGTATACGGAATTTAATAGGGCTTGTTGTTGTTCGGATTTTTGATTGGGTTCAGATTCATGTGGCGCTAAGTATGAAAGTGGTGTAGGAATTTTATGAGTCTCGGTCTTGGGATATTAGATCCGATTATAGCAGATTTTAAGGGGGGAACTTGGATTTGTTGTATTCGAATGATTACAAAAGAATGGTAATAAGATGGTGGTGTGACTAACATTTCAGTTTTGAGTCTCGAGTTGACTCGGTGAGTCGAGTTGCCTCAACCGGGTCAAGAGTAAAGTCAAGTCGTATGGTGTGAGTCAAATCTAATGGTTTACCTATTCGGGTCGGGTTTGACCCAAATGATATTGGTATCTTCCTTGTTAAAATGCTTATTTATTTTGAAACTAAGTTGAGTAGAGTCGACTTGGGTAAGTCAACTCAATGGGTTACGAATTAAATTTTGTTAAGGCACGATAAATGTTATATGTAGTAAAAATTATAGACTATCGAGGAATAGCAAAACAAGTGGTAACGGGATAATTATAATTAGTTATTGAAGCTAGATGTGAAGCATAAACGGCTATTGATAAGAAATAGTAATTAGTACATGACGGCGGATAAATTGTAAAAATATATATATCTAATGACTCGATGGTGTAGCGGATCAAATATATGAATCGATACCGGAATAAAATTATTATGATATACGATATAACTTGTAAGGATCGAATACGGATTATGATTCGTCAACATTGATTATATCAGATTTGATATTGCTACAAATTGGACATGTTAGATTTATTAGATCATTTATATATTGGATTCGAGGGAATAACGATCGAGTTGGGTATAAAAAGGGGATGATAACTATTAAAACTAGATACGTGACTTATAATTGGTGTCAATTATTACGTAAACATTATAAAGTGTAACTACGGTTTATAAAGTGGAATAATGTTTACTATGCGAGTCATATTGATATTGAAATATACTATATTAAACGTCTTGGTTTAAATAAGTTTAGTATAATTGTTTTTACGATAAAGCTAAATATTCCGTTTTCACATCTAAGTTGCTATTGAACTATATGACTATATATATTATGGACGGATATGGTTTAGTCTATTATAAACCCTTATTAAATACGATGGTAACACTTTTTTTATAACACATGATAGCCTTGATAAACTTGTTTGAAATATTATTGAAGTCGTATTGATTTGGAAACGTTGGAATAAACGAACGTGTCATTTATATAGTACACTATTTACTATACCTTATATGAAGTAATTTCGGGTAAACTTGTATGATTATGAATAAAGATTGTGATACCTTTATTAATTGAGCGATAAATGGAAACTTGTCTTTTATTAGTAAACCTGTACGTTCGGGGAATTATTGGGTAACTTGCCGAAACTTATCAATAAACCTATTTATGTTACATAAATAGATGTCGTCATTTTCTAGTCTTTGACTAGCTTGAGTACTGTCTGTATTTTTTGGCTTTGTCATGTCTCTTCTTTTTGGCGTGAGTTGTATGTCACGTCTATGTTTCTTACCACCACACGAAACGTTAAAACTAAACTTTTGAGATATTAATTATGAACTTTTGGGAACGATAATGTGCTTTTGAAAGTAACGACATGAATGATCCACGAAAACTACAACACATTACTTTCTATTGATTTCTTTATCGTATGAGCAGTATTCTAATAATATCGTATACGCATTAGGTTGCGTCACAACTATTCTATTGTACTCGTCGTACATTCTTTTGGATGCCATGGAGATTAACTTTAGATGTCAGTCGTGTCAATAGTGAATAGTGCATTACTGTGCCGTGATTACCTGTTATCTTCTGCTAGTGTTTATTCGTGCATTGCTGTGGCTAAGGTGAGTTTCATAGCCCCACTTTTATCTACGTTTTTAACTATATTGGGGTGAGAATCATGCTACTGTTTTCGGACCGTGAAAACTATTTGGATTTCCTTATATGCTTGACTGTTTAGATAGATGTGTGGTAGTTATTGCCTTTGTAACACCCCCAATTTCGTGATACACAGCGGAATTCAAATTGGGTGTTACTTCATGGCACAACAGTTATAACAATAGAAAACGTTTTAAAAGATTTATCATTCGATTTATATAAATATCAGAGTTTACAGAATGAGGTCCCAGTGGTTTTAAAGTTTATTAAATAAGTTTTCGAATGATAATATAGCCTTCTTGAGTATCCGTGCCCTTCTGTGCCATCCTTGTAAATTATGAACCTGAGATAAACATGCTAAAAGTGTCAACACAAAGGTTGGTGAGTTCATAGAGTTTATAGATAAAACAGTTGAGTTCAATAGTTTTGAGTTTGAGCGATTATTGTCATAAATACAATATCGATGAAATAAGTAGTGGGTTACGTTATTATACACCCATAGTTCGTTTGTTTAGTAATCAGTTGAACACACGTTTCAAGGTTGGGTCATGTTGTTGTACCCATAAATTTAGTAGTTGCAGCATTTGTATCATTGCAACACAGTATATATTGCCTTAAGTCTCATGAACGCAAACCTTAACACGAACGCGTCATAATAATGACGCAAGTTATAAACATCATAATAATGATGTGAGCAACAATGCCCTCTGGTAGGAGTTTGCCATTCTCCTAGTATTCTCAAATAAAGTACACTTGGTTACCTATCCGGCTAACACAAATGGGGCGTCAACTGCCAATAGATCTATTCACTATATTCGCGTTCACTCGTAAGTGATTAATGGCTAATGATAGAGGGACTTTTAGTGGCAATAGTATATAACTTAGGCAATAACAATCAGGATCGCATACAGATAGTACTTGTGTTCATGTTTGTAGCAAAACGTATAAAGTGTGATTATGAACTCATAGTAGTATGTAAAAGCTTTAGAGTACTTGTGAAAGTAAAAGCAGTAGTTAAGCATGTATCTCTCCCAAAACAGTTTAAAAGCAAGTAAAGGTAGGGGCCATGAACTCACGGTAATATGTAAAAGTTTTTAGAGTACTTATAAAAGTGAAAGCAATTAGTTGAGCATGTATCTCCCCCAAAGCATTAATAAACAAGTATAAAAACGGGGCTCTGAACTCACAGATAGTTCATAAGAGTTTAAAATAAATGTAAAAATATCAAGCAATATTTGAGCATGTATCTCCCCAAAAAACGTTCAAAATAAGGAAAAGAGGGCTATGACTCACCTCGATGTTCTGATGGTCGAGGATGGAAAACAAATTAAGTAATGTGAATAAGCTGCTCAACTTCGTGACCTGAGTTAGTACGTCATGTTTTTAGTATTCGAGTTCAAGTTTATGTGATAACGATGCTTTATCGATATTTAGGTAACATGAAGTCTCTTCAAAAATTAGCAATACTTATCGTTCTTATTTTTATGGCTCGGATGATGGATAATAAATTTTATCGAAACCCAAGTTGTTAAATATTTTATGTTTCCAAAATGTTATAATTTACAATTTTAAATATTTACAGTTTGTACCCTTGCACTTTCAAAAATGACACTTTAAACCCTCAACTATGGGTTATTGACAAAATCAGCCCTTGTATAATTAACTTTGAATAAATTACATTTTTAGTCCAAGAAAACTTTATCTTTCAAAAATTACAATTTTTATACTTGTAATTTTATAAGAAAAATTCACTTGTTTTAGGCCTAAATTGACAAAAGTGCGGGTAAATATAAGCGAGGCCTTAAAAGGTTTTTACTACGTTCTTGATCCCTTCAAGAGTTTGTCCGGTAGTCGCAATGATTTTCTAAAGTAGGGGGGTTAAGTCCTTTTGTTGGTTTTGGGCGATAACAGGGCCAAACGAGGACAGATTTTACACAAGGAAAGCTAGTATTTTTACAGCGCATTTGACCTTTTAAACACTTTGTTGTAAGCTCTTCTAAATTTTATAGGTCTCATATCCTAGTCATCTTTGGTTAGGGAGAAACAAGTCCGTGAACATGGCCACTTGGCCACGACGCGTTTTAAGGAAATTTCATTTTTGACTCATTAACTTTTACGGTGTCGCCTAGGGACATCGTAATATGTTAATTAACTCTTTTTAAGTTATTATATAACATTCTATAACTCCTACGACTCAAATTTTTTAAAATGCATTCAAGGTCTTTTTATGAAAAGTTCACGAGTCACCTACTTTTTGGTTGATTATAAAAGAGACTATAAGTTCTTTTAAAGACATTATTGGGGCGTTAAAATCCTTTCAGCGAGCCCTTTAAAACGGTGTAAATCTCATACTTTGCAACCCTTTATCAGCAAGATATTAATTATAGAAAAGGGCTACTTAGGCTAATCTTGCCAAATTGAAATTCTCGTTTTTAAACCATAAAAGTTTATATCTTTTGTATGCAACCTTGTGAAATG
The DNA here is from genome assembly GCA_910596185.1 of Chrysanthemum makinoi. NCBI lineage: Eukaryota > Viridiplantae > Streptophyta > Magnoliopsida > Asterales > Asteraceae > Chrysanthemum > Chrysanthemum makinoi. The sequence goes on along the minus strand of OU343219.1, from coordinate 250,948,184 downwards.
TTGTTTAACTCATTTCTAATGTTTCTAAGATAGTTCATAATCAAATTTATCAAAAATCCCGAGTTTTTCCCATATACCTGTTGTAAAGTACTTTTGGTTTTTAAGACTTATAGCTCTAATGGTGTGCCATTTTTATGCATGACGACTAGGCTTTTCAATCGGGTTAGAGGGGCGTTTTAGAGTGTTCTAGGTGGTATTCACAAAGGTACTTTGGTTGGCCCTAATACCTTTAACATGATGCAAATAAATGGGGCGCAAGTAGGGGGCTGGGACTGTTTTTGTAACATATATATAACAGCTGTTGGGATTTTTATTAAATTATGACTTCGTTATGCGTTTTCTGGACTCGTGCACCTGATTTTTTGAAGAAAACATCGTTCCGGACAACTTTCGTGTTTTAACTTTTTCATGAAACGGACCAGAAGTGCCTCGTTTCGCGTGCCCGACCCTTCTGTCCACAGAAGGTTTTGACAGATTTTTGTAATCTTTGTTAAACCATATCTTTTGACTCGTGTGACCGTTTTAGGTGATTCAAATTGCTACGTTTTCCTTGTAAAATCCTTTTTAACAGTATGTCCTTGATATTAAAAGTTATAATGAAATGGAATGAGTTTAATAGACTTACAAACTTGGGATTTGAATAGAACTAGATTGGCTTTCAAATGGAACAAGACTATTTCCCTCCTCCTAGGCTTTCCTATGCTCTTCCTTGGCTGTTACTAAGACCTCAAATTCAAAGAGTTCTGAGTGTGGATGTTGTTTGAGGTGTGGTTCGAATGGTGTGAGCTCAAATGCATGGGAATGGCTTGCTATTTATAGGAGGGAAATGCTATGGTTTCATAAATGAAAATGGACACTTGGAAGGTATGTTGAGGTGGTAAGGGACATGGCAAGGTGGAGTATTAAAAGTTGTGTGGTGCATGTGATGGTGATGAGGGTGGCGTGATGGTGGCTGAATTTCAGCCATGGGTCTTGCCGCTAATCTTTGACCATGGTAAGCTCTTAAGGGACAAGGTGAGGTATTCCATGATGTGGCTAATCTTAAGCCTTGAGAGGCATTAGTGGCTTAGAGATTAATTAGGGCTTATTTGGTTTAACTATGGTTCGATTTAGACAAGGCTTAGGAACTAGGGTATGTTTTGACTTAGGGTGTTTGTACCTTAGCTAGATGTTGTTGTACATATGGTTACAAAGTGTAAGAAACTTGGTTAGGCTTTTAGTTAGTTTCTTGCCAAGTCTAGTTATGTAAGTGTAATGAACCATATATTTTAAATTAGTAAAAGTATAGTGCATTACTCACTTGTACCCTAAGCATTTGAATGTTGTACTTATAAGAAATACATTTTTTAAAGCTTGTGTTTAAAAGGTTTGTATAATGTGTTTAAAATTAAATACACCCATGCATCAATGACTTGTACATTGGCTTGTAATACTTGTACATGTATATTTTATAAAAATCATGTATAAATTAATTAGGGTTTGTGATTTCGTTAATATGCAGTCATAGTTTTGTAAATTAGGGCTTGTAACGGGAAATATCGTAAAGTTAGTTTTCATGCTTTAAGAACTTGTACATTAGCTTCAAAGTGTTGTACTTTAGTGTTGATGGTTTAGTTACATGAAATCCTAGTTATAATAAATTGTGGTTTCATAAAAACTCCAATAGATAGAAAACGTTTAGTTTGAATGTTTAATAATCGTACATTTATGAAATAACGTAAAGTGGTAAATAAAAGTTGAAAACTTTTATACTTGACGTATAAGGAATGAACTTAAGACATTCTGGTGTTGGTGTGTATTAAGAATGTGAGTTACGTCATATTAGTTAGTTGTTGTGATTAGATAAATTGATAACGTTTTAAAAAAAAATTAGCCGTGAAAAATGGATAAGTATTCTTTAGTTAAAATATCATACAAGTGGAAATTTACCGGTGGTTACAGCCTTAGCCTAGGTTTAACCGTGCCTAGCTAAGAATAGACTTCTACATCGACCTAGTCCAGGGTTGGCAACTGTTCTAGAGGTTGCCACGACAGTGCTGGACTAGAGTCGCGGGGCCCGAGTAATCCCTGGATGCGGGATATGATTTTGGTTGGTGATCCGGGTAGGATCGGTGTGCAAACGGTATTTATCTATCTTAGGTCTTGCATAGCAAATCAGCTCTTGTTGAACTTAAACCTATGAACTCACCAGCGTAAGCTGACCTTTTAGCATGATTTCTCAGGTGTTTGAAAGATGTTTGGAATACGTGAACGGTGGAAGCTTGGCAAGAAGGCGGGGTTCAAGGATCATTTCTAACTCTGATAAACTTTGGGGACCTATTTTATTAAATCATGTTTGGGCCTAATATTTACTCTTTTGGATTTAATGTTTTGAAATACTAAATTTGGGATTGGTTTTGAATGTTAAATGACTATCTTTTTGCTATACTTGTGTGCGATACCAATCCAATAGTAACGCCGTGAAAACTTGATTAAGTCTTCCATCTTAGAGATTTGGGGTGTTACAGATTGGTATCAGAGCTCAAGGTTATAGAGAATTAGGTATTTTATAAACCCTAAACTATAACCACTTTTAAAAAAGCGATCCTCGACCGACGCACGCCCACTTGCCAAGCCGAAGCTTCTTAATTGATTATGGTATGAACTGCGATTTGAATTATGAGATGATCTGTTAAGGGATATCATGAACTGATTATTGAAACGTTATGAATTTGGGTAAATGAGATGTGATTATCGAGATATTACGGAATTTGATTTGAGTAAACGATATATTATGATTTTGGAATTTGGAACTCGATTGATTTGATATGGATGATTGAGAACACATTAGACGAATTGATTGATAAGATGATTGATGAGATGTTTAGGGCTTATTTGATGAACGGTTCGATTGAACACTTGATTGAGCGTGTGCCCTGTTAGTAGACGATTTAAGTCTGCCTATCTTAGTAGTTCACTATAAGCATTTCACATGCTTATACACACATAATAAGCATGTCCTCATGCTTACGCATACCCCATAAGCATTTCTATATGCTTATGCCCGCCCTATAAGCATGTCCTCATGCTTATACATGTACAGAAAGCATGTCCTCATGTTTTCGCACGCACTATACTTATCACAGAGTGTGGAGTCCCAAACCTTAAATCTATAACACTTAACTTATAGTAAGCAGTTGCCTTGGGTATATCCTAAAACAATAAAGAGAAAACTTTGTATGAATATACACAAATACGTGGGATATATTGGAATGTTTTTGGGAGATTAGAGTGAACAAATGAACACAGAATATGATAACCAACAATTCAACATTATTTATCAATAATGCGGATACTCTCAAAGTATCATATTTACGCAATTTCCTTGCGTAGTCTCACCACTTGATTTAAAACTTGCACACTAGTAGTGGTCGTGGAAATGATTTGGGAATATAAAGGAATTGATACTATTATAACTAATTCAGGGAGTCACAAGCGAGACCTTTTGTCTCGTGAACGTGAGTTCCACAGTTAAGTTTTGATGAACACGAGTCTAAAATGCGTTAAAGCTAATAAAGCATGTAAACTGGTGTGTTGGTATCGTGTGTGTGTCATGTTCACATGTTTTGCATCTTATCATGTTTTATGTGCCCTTGATCATAACTAGATGATGAATTATAATGATTTTGATGATGTCGATTGGTGATGGTCTCGTGTCACGATTTTGAGTCGAAACCCTCGTAAACCGTTGTTTTATTATTTAAAATTTGTCAAACAAGTGGTAATCGGTTTTGATTACTAATAATGAATTCATGTCCGTTAATGTTATAATGATATGTGAAACCAGTAAGTGTTTTCAGAAGATAAATTGGACTAACGTGTGATTATTTGGTTAACGTTGAATCATTGGTATGAATCAGATTTTTGGAATCGAATGACATTTCAATTAACAGCTTTAATTGAATAACAAATTAATTGTGGTGTTTTGGGTAATTGGTAAGTTATTGACAAACATTAGATTTGATACCCGTTAATCGGTTGTGTTTGGGAAATTGAAAGAGTCGATTGGAAGTGTTTAATGGTGTTGGGTATGTTTAATTGTCTGTCTAGATGGCGAGATTGGTATGAGATTGCTTGGGAGATTAATTAGAATTGTGAAAATTGTTTATTTTGGATTCAATGGTATATATGTCAACTTTGCGCTACGTCAGGTGTTATCGTGACTTTCTAGTCTCGACTACCCTGGCAACGCCGTAACGTGGTCTTTAGTATTTATTTGGGGAAATTGATTGTGTAAAAGCCGAGAGTCATGGCTCGGGCTTGGGAACTCGAAACGAATAATGACTCGAAATTTATATCGAAATTTTATATCAAAATTTATATCGAAATTTTATATCAAAATTTTATGTCGAAATTTATATCGAAATTTTATATCGAAATTTTATATTGCAATGTTATATCGAAAATTTATATTGGAATTTACATTGAAAATTATATTGAAACGAATAAATTTATATTGAAATTTTTCTCGAAATTTATATATATATATATATATATATATATATATATGTACTAGTAAACAGTACTGGAAGATATGGGTGATAAATGGTTTTGTACTAAGCATTCGACAACAAGGCTCGTCTTGTTATTCGACATTTTAAAAAGGCGAACCAACGTTTAAAATTAGAAATGTTTTGTAATAAACGAGTCATTAAATGTTTCGAGGGCACGTTTATCGAAGGGTGTCATTTATGAATATTTAATGTCATTCATGTGTTGTGCGTGGGTTACGGATGACCTAACATTAATAGCGTCGATCCACGTGGATAACGGACTTATTAGGTTGGCGAACCTAATAGGCCGCTATATGCGTAGGATAACGATATTAATGGGCGAATTATCCTTATGACTCGTTAGGATGTGTTTGGTTTTGGGATAATAAGTGACATGAACAAATGGTTGAGTTTATCGAGTTGACGAATTCGATAAGATCTAACTATTTATTCCGAAACTTATTAAACTTTAAAGTTTATCATTTAGACGTCTCATTGAGTCATTATGAGTCGCATTGTGGTTAATTGAGTGCATTCATGGTATTTGTCGAGTCGATACCACACACACACACACGCGATGATACCTAACGCTAATAACTAAATGGAACAACGAGATATTTTTTAGATGAGGAAATGAATACATTTTGGGCATATAACATTGAAGTTGGGAATATATATTAAGAGTTGGTTATAAACTGGTTGTGCCTTGCTTAATAAAAATTTATCGAACCTCGATTGAATATAGACTGATCACAAATATTCAGCCAGAGACAACAGGACATGGACTGATCAACTATGTCCGTCTCAGAGGTGAATTTTGCAAATACTGGGAATTGTTATAACTAAATTGTGTTCGGATTTGAGATTGGTTTTAAGAACGATAAACTTAAGGTGGACACGCACACTCACACTTGCTAAACATCACGAAAGCCCGCACTCACACACAACACACTGGCATCGTAACACTTCTGGCATCACTATACGTCTCCGTTTATGTGAAATTCTTGTTTGTAACACCTGAGCGTAGTTCGCCATAAGTCGGGAGAGACCCGATTGGCACTATTTGCATCCGAGTTGCTTATCGACATAAGCCTCGTCGATCTCTCTAGAGCGTTTGAAATTATTTTGGGTTATTTTTGGATTTGGTTTTGACTATTTTGGATTCGGTTTTGGATTTTGGTTTTTGGGCTTTTGAATTTGAGATTTTGATCTCGTTCCGAGTTTTAACTCGTCATCTGACTTCGAGTCATTGTTTGGCCTCGAATTATTATCCGGCTCCGTTTCGTTGATAACTTTGTTAAAATCATCTCTCGACCTTTAGGCGGTATTCGATTTCGAAACGTCATTCGGTCGCATTACGATAGTAACCGTATTGGAATTATTATTCCACCGTATTTCGATAGTAATCTTGTTGGAATTATCATTCCACATCATTTCGGTAGTAATACCGTGGATTTGTCATCGAGCCTCGTTTCGTTGGTAACCCTCTTACTGACACTTATACCTCAAGCCTAGTCTTGAACCGATTGTTGAGGAAACTTATGAAACCTTACCATTCACTCGATATTGATTTTAACGACGTCATCTGGTCGACGTTGCTTCGTCAACAGCTTTCAGTAAGGTAGTACTTTACGTGCTGTTGATGTCGTACCTTATCCTCTATTTAGGTACCCCTATCGATAACGATCTAACGAATTGTTTTAGTGAAGTTGTTCACCGAGGATTATCCTTAGAAATTGTTCCGTCAATATTGCTCTAGCAACGTTGAACTCTCAACAGTATTTTATCAACTATAGTCTGCTACATCCTATTGCCGATTGCGATACTACCTACGCTAACCTAACGATGTACCTTACACACCATAGATGAGAAATTCTCTAGCATACCTTCTTAGAGCCGTTAACCTTCACTTGTATTTAGGAGTTGAATTGATATTGATCGATAGTCGAACTTCTTTTGGAGATTATGATTTTGGAGTTGAACCTTGAAACCTTTGCGTTAAGTGTTGAGTGCACCAATGAGTCAATTGACAGACTGTGGTTAGTAACCAATACTCTCTCTTAGGAGTCGCACTTTGGTCTCTAACCTAGATGTCATGCTAAGTCAACTAACCGATTGATGGTAGTAATCAACACTTTCTAAATAGAGACATACTCTGAACTTCCTAGACTTCTCATCTAGTAGAGATTCCGTACTCAGCAGGATTCTTGAAATCCTAAGGAGAAACCTGAACCACGTTTTCTAGAACAATCACATAATCTTTCTCTCATCCTTCGAGAAGCATCTGCTAACCTTTCGGACCTCTCACCAAACGATAAGCTACACTATAGACGAAACCTTGGAAGTAGATTCCCGCCTTTACCTAAGTGGTTATTAGTAGTTTTACCAACCTATTCACCTCCCGTGAATTAGTAAAAAGGAAAAATATGGACGACAATGCTTGTCTCTCCCCATAAGTTATAGCAGTAATAGAGAATCTCCCTGTCTTCTTTTAAGGAAGTGAGAGGATACCTACTCCTCAACCTTCAACTCACTCCGATACTCTTTAAAGAAAAAGTGTGACCAAAAAACTTAAGTTATACAAATGGACTTCTCCACACGTAAAGAAAACCATGTGCTTTAGGAAATGCTGATTTCTATCCTTTCCGGATTATGGCAATCGCCACACACCCATTTTTCAACTATCACTTCCTAGAGCCGAGAGAAACGATCTGGATATGCTTGCAGTGTCTCATCTCCAGACAAATGGCTGAAGTAGAGAAACCATTCGAACCCTAGTAGAACACATAGCATGCCTATCAAGTTTGGCAATAGTTGGGATAGACACCTTCCCTTGGCCAACTTCCCCTATAACCATACCTATCACTTTAGTACCTCGAAGGCACCGTAAGAGATCCTTTATGGTCGTAAGTGCCGATCCCTATGGTGGGTAGAAATGAAAATACCCAACCTACCAACTCTGAACCTAATTAAGAAGATACCAAGGAAACTGTTCTAAGTTGAGGTGGATATGTAAGTTACTCACAAGCCATTTGGAGACATAAACAACGTGAATCTCTTGAACCCTCCGAGGTAACCTAGAATTAAGCTTTCGGATCCACTATGAAATTATGTGAAGCGAGTAGTAAACGTGAAAACTTAATCCCCGCTATCTCAATCTTTTGGAAAATCCTTGCTAGATTGAGACCAGTAGCTCAGAGCCTTAAGCTACCATTGAGACTCAGTAGAGAGTTCCCAACATTTCGTGTATAAATGGAAGATAAGACTCGCCGTTACGGCAATCGTTATCCCTTTGGAAAATATAAATCTTTGGACGTTTAAATTTCGTTGACCTATCGAAACTATAGATGATGAAACCTAGCAACTTTAGTAAAGTTGCCTCTCTGTCTTCGAAGTTCATAGAAACACGCAGTAAGACCCTAGATTCACGAAGGGGACGTGAAGATAAACCCTCGTGCTGTTGCACTCACCCCTTCTAGATTGTAACGGATAATTTGGATTGAATCGCAAGGACGCGATTCCTTTTATGGAGGAGAGGCTGTGACAACTCGTAAATTCCTCGATGCGTCGTAATTGGAGAAACATCGATTTGAGCGATCGTTTTGATTAAATTGAGATACGAGTCGTATTTTATATCGTTTTTATTGGAATTAATATTTTAAAAACAATTGCATAATTCTCGATTCACGAATCCCTCGTTTACTAGTCAAAACAAGCCCCGAACCTAATATAACGAAATTTTTAAGAAGTTTCACTTAGGGTCCTTTGATAAGTTATGAAACCATCCCTCACACTTTCTATTTTACAACTTCAACTCCTCCTGGGTATATAAATACCCACACCCCTCAACCTTTCTCCCATTTCATCACCTTCACTCTCTCTCTACAAAACACACACTCTTTCTCTCACTAGAAAATCCGGCCACCCATCTAGGGTTTCGGCGCCGTCACTTTTTCCGGCCAACTTCCGGCGACCACCAATAACTACACCACCCATCCCATCTTGTAGATCGGGATCCCGTGGTTCCATTTTTGTAAAACACTCACGCTCAATCCCTCTCACGCGCCTCAAATCTTGAAAATAAGATTCGGATTATTAGGGTTTTTGAAATAAAACAAGTATTAAGGGTCGTGCTTGGATGGCTACGAGTTGTACTCGTAAGGGCGCCATCAACGCCTCGTTTCACTCTCTTCTCTCTCGGTAAAACGACCCACACATAACTCTCGTTATTTTATTTTATTGTTACGATTATATTTGTTGTGTTTTCGTGGGTATGAAACTCCTTTAAAACGTCCATGGATTAAATTCGTGATTAAACCGGTTAAGCGTAATTTTTGTAAAAGATTTCGTGTGGGATAAGACTTATACGAGGACATGTTCGATAACAGTTTTGGTTTCGAAGTTATTTTTGGTTTCAGATTGTGTGGTAAGAAATGGTATAAGGAATTTAATAGGACTTGTTGTTGTTCGGATTTTTGATTGGGTTCAGATTCATGTGGCGCTAAGTATGAAAGTGGTGTAGGAATTTTATGAGTCTCGGTCTTGGGATATTAGACCCGATTATAGCAGATTTTACGGGGGAACTTGGATTTGTTGTATTCGAATGATTACAAAAGAATGGTAATAAGATGGTGGTGTGACTAACATTTCAGTTTTGAGTCTCGAGTTGACACGGTGAGTCGAGTTGCCTCAACCGGGTCAAGAGTAAAGTCAAGTCGTATGGTGTGAGTCAAATCTAATGGTTTACCTAGTCGGGTCGGGTTTGACCCAAATGATATTGGTATCTTCCTTGTTTAAATGCTTATTTATTTTGAAACTAAGTTGAGTAGAGTCGACTTGGGTAAGTCAACTCAATGGGTTACGAATTAAATTTTGTTAAGGCACGATAAATGTTATATGTAGTAAAAATTATAAACTATCGAGGAATAGCAAAACAAGTGGTAACGGGATAATTATAATTAGTTATTGAAGCTAGATGTGAAGCATAAACGGCTATTGATAAGAAATAGTAATTAGTACATGACGGCGGATAAATTGTAAAAATATATATATCTAATGACTCGATGGTGTAGCGGATCAAATATATGAATCGATACCGGAATAAAATTATTATGATATACGATATAACTTGTAAGGATCGAATACGGATTATGATTCGTCAACATTGATTATATCAGATTTGATATTGCTACAAATTGGACATGTTAGATTTATTAGATCATTTATATATTGGATTCGAGGGAATAACGATCGAGTTGGGTATAAAAAGGGGATGATAACTATTAAAACTAGATACGTGACTTATAATTGGTGTCAATTATTACGTAAACATTATAAAGTGTAACTACGGTTTATAAAGTGGAATAATGTTTACTATGCGAGTCATATTGATATTGAAATATACTTTATTAAACGTCTTGGTTTAAATAAGTCTAGTATAATTGTTTTTACGATAAAGCTAAATATTCCGTTTTCACATCTAAGTTGCTATTGAACTATATGACTATATATATTATGGACGGATATGGTTTAGTCTATTATAAACCCTTATTAAATACGATGGTAACACGTGTTTTATAACACATGATAGCCTTGATAAACTTGTTTGAAATATTATTGAAGTCGTATTGATTTGGAAACGTTGGAATAAACGAACGTGTCATTTATATAGTACACTATTTACTATACCTTATATGAAGTAATTTCGGGTAAACTTGTATGATTATGAATAACGATCGAGATACCTTTATTAATTGAGCGATAAATGGAAACTTGTTTTTTATTAGTAAACATGTACGTTCGGGGAATTATTGGGTAACTTGCCGAAACTTATCAATAAACCTATTTATGTTACATAAATAAATGTCGTCATTTTCTAGTCTTTGACTAGCTTGAGTACTGTCTGTATTTCTTGGCTTGGTCATGTCTCTTCTTTTTGGCGTGAGTTGTATGTCACGTCTATGTTTCTTACCACTACACGAAACGTTAAAACTAAACTTTTGAGATATTAATTATGAACTTTTGGGAACGATAATGTGCTTTTGAAAGTAACGACATGAATGATCCACGAAAACTACAACACATTACTTTCTATTGATTTCTTTATCGTATGAGCCGTATTCTAAGAATATCGTATACGCATTAGGTTGCGTCACAACTATTCTATTATACTCGTCGTACATTCTTTTGGATGCCATGGAGATTAACTTTAGATGCCAGTCGTGTCAATAGTGAATAGTGCATTACTGTGCCGTGATTACCTGTTATCTTCTGCTAGTGTTTATTCGTGCATTTCTGTGGCTAAGGTGAGTTTCATAGCCCCACTTTTATCTACGTTTTTAACTATATTGGGGGTGAGAATCATGCTACTGTTTTCGGACCGTGAAAACTATTTGGATTTGCTTATATGCTTGACTATTTAGATAGATGTGTGGTAGTTGTTTCCTTAGCCTAGGTTTAACCGTGTCTAGCTAAGAATAGACTTCTATATCGACCTAGTCCGGGGTTGGCAACTGTTCTAGAGGTTGCCACAACAGTCTTTGGACTAGAGTCGCGGGGCCCGAGTAATCCCTGGATGCGGGATATGATTTTGGTTGGTGATCTGGGTAGGATCGGTGTGCAAATGGTATTTATCTATCTTAGGTCTTGCATAGCAAATCAGCTCTTACTGGTCCACTATGATTTTGTTAAACTTAAACCTATGAACTCACCAGCGTAAGCTGACCTTTTAGCATGATTTCTCAGGTGTTTGAGAGATGTTTGGAATACGTGAACGATGGAAGCTTGGCAAGAAGGCGGGGTTCAAGGATCATTTCTAACTCTGATAAACTTTGGGGACCTATTTTATTAAATCATGTTTGGGCCTAATATTTACTCTTTTGGATTTAATGTTTTGAAATACTAAATTTGGGATTGGTTTTGAATGTTAAATGACTATCTTTTTGCTATACTTGTGTGCGATTCCAATCCAATAGTAACGCCCTAAAAAACTTGATTAAGTCTTCCGCTGTACCGAGATTTGAGGGTGTTACAAACACAATCGGTGAACTCAAAGTGTATCTGATTCTGGATGTACCTCACAAAATTTGTTGGACGACTTTAACTATTGGTGTCGCATTGGCTAAGGTGTCAATTGGCTACTGCAAGACTAGGTGTGGTGTAACCTATCTTGGGTTTTCTATCCAGATTTTATGTAACTTGTTATACAATTGCTCTCACACTTTTGGGTCACTAATACGTAATTTTTACATTTTACGCAATTAAATGAGTGAGTTCTTGTCGTGGCAGGGTTTTGACATTGAGAATTGGCTTTCTCTTAGCTTATATGGGGCATGTTTGGCACGAGAGATTATAGAAGATTATGGAGGCTTAAGATTACTATTTTGAAAAATAAGCTTTGGTCAAAAAATAATCTTTGATTGGCAAACTAAGATTGTGAATTATTTTAGAAAAATAAGTTCTCAAAACCAACTTTTAAATGATTATGGAGATTATTTTTAACAATTTAACTACTTTTTCAGAAACAACACCAGCACCACTGCAAAAAAAAGAAAAGTCATGATTTTAATCTTTTTCAGCAACAACACCAGCATCAGCATCAGCACCAACATCAGCACTAGCAACAACACCAGCACCAGAAACATTTATTTTTGCCAAACATACCCATGGTATGCTATTTTTTACTTTATATTGTACTAGCAAGTAGATAAAGATAATATTAAGAGTAAATTGCAAAAATCGTCCTTTTGGTTTGCCCAGATTGCAAAAAGCGTCCCTGGGGCGAAACTTTGTGATCGTTTTGGTCCCTGATTTTAACTAACGTTAAATGAATATTTCGAAATTTTCAATATTTCGAAATAATTTTTTGTTTCAAAAAAAAATTTCGAAATATTTTTTTTCCAAATATTTTATTTTCAAAATTATTTTTCCAGTTGGAAAAAGAATTTTGAAAAAAAAAAATCTGGAAAAAATATCGGGACAAAAAAAAATGCATTTTTTTTTTGAAAAAAAAGGTATTTTGACATATTGCAATTTTTTTTTAAAAAAAATCATTTTTTTTGAATATTTTTCTTAAAAATTATTTTTTCAAAAAGAATTTTTCAAAATGTGGAAAATATATATTCGAAAACAAAAAATTTGGAAAAAAATATTTTGAATTTTTTTTTTGTAAAAAAAATTATTTCGAAATATTGAAAATATTGATAAAAAAATCAAAAAAAGAAATTTTTGAAATTTTTTTTTACAATTTTTTTTTTACTTTTTTTTTGTGGTGATTGGTGGTGTTGGGTGGTGGTGGTTGTAAGTGGTGGTGGTGGTTGGTGGCGGTGGTGATTGGTTGTGGTGGTGGTAGACGTGGGTGGCGACGGTGATTGGTGGTGGTTACTGGTGATTGGTGGTGGTGGTGGTGAATGGCGGTGGGTATTGGTGGTGCTGGTGGTGGTGGTGGTGGTAGTGGGTGGTAGTAGTGGGTGGCGGTGGTGAGTAGTGGTGGTGGTGGTGGGACTAACTTAGGTTATGTATAAAGGACTAACGGTGTAATTTTTTAAACTGAAATTATGTATTAAGGACTAACGGTGCAATTGTTTTTGTATTGAGGACTAACGGTGTAATTGCATAAATCGTCCATGTGGTTTAAAGGATGGACGCTGCAACCATCATTGGCTAAAAGGGCTAAATGTGTAACTTCTAACGGAATTCATTTAACGCTAGTTAAAATCAGGGACCAAAACGATCACAAAGTTTCGCCACAGGGACGCCGCCTGCAATTAGCCAACCACAGGGACACTTTTTGCAATCTGAGCAAACCACAGGGACGATTTTTGCAATTTACTCTAATATTAATTTGTTTTGCACCTGAAGCAGTGGAGTTCTTCAATAAAGTCCAATGAGTTATGCATAACGATGTTTTGACACCTAAATCCACAAATGTAGTTTTCAAAAAAATTGGTTTTGTTATTCAAAAATGCTAGTGATGCAGCTTGTTGACTGTTTGTCTTCCTTCTCTATGTAAATCCAAATATTTATGAATATAAAATCATGTGACTTTAAAATTTCTTAAAATCTGGAGAATGTTAATGTCATCATCTTAGAGCACTCACATTCATAACACCATAACACCAATAACACCGTCCACGTCAGCGCCACATCAGCTTTAACATTTAACATTAACATCCCCAAAAAACACTCCCATCCATAACATCCCAATAACACCATAACACCAATAATATTTCATATTTTCAATTTCAACCCCTAAACTAAAACAAACACTTCATTTATTAAACTAAAACAAACATTTCATTAAAACTAAAAACATATTACAATACGAGATTAAAAAAAAAAAAAAACACTGCAATTAAAAATACTGACGAAAATAAAACTACTAAAACTTAAAAAAACGAGTCGTCTGAGTCCCAACCATCAGAACTGGTTGGCGGAGAATAAAGCTCCCCATTAAAGTATCGACTCTCCATTATGTCGAAGAAGTTGTCTTGCAGGTACTGAGCTTCACGTGCTTCTTGCTCACGGCGAGCAACCTCTTCACGTGTCTGCTCTTCCATAATCTCCCTTACGTTTTCTTCATCTTGTTCCGGTTCTTGGGAGGAAGCCTCACTTAACCCGGGGTGGTTTTGAAAATCCACTGATTGTTCACAGTGAACTTGGAACAATTGGGAGGTACGGGATGTTTTCAAAACCACCGAAAGACATTTTACGGTGGTGTAGAGTAAACATCGAGTTCCAATAGAGTTGGAAAGCGGTTTCGAGCAACTTTTCGAAACGGGAATTCTTGAGAAAAATCTTTCGAGACATTTTTGTGTGTGAGTTGTGTGTGTTGTGTGTTCTAAACAACTCGGTAGAGTTGTATATATAAGCGAGTTGATTTTGAAATTGAATAAATCCTTTCGTATTTGATTTTTAAATTTCAAATTTGAATTTGAATTTATCCCGCCCAAAATTGACGAGTACAATTTAAATTTGAATTTGAATAGGTTGAGGGGGTGTAAGTGAAAATTTATTTGAAATGGTTTAGGGGGGTAAAATGATTTTTTTTTATTAAGTAACGCGCGTTAGTCCCTTAACGCCCAGGGACTAACGGCGTGAAGCTGCTGCACTTCCAACGGGTATAACGCGATAACGCGCGTTATTTGGCTTGATTTTGGGGTTTAACGTCGTTGCAGCGTGTAGAATGGGAGTGCTCTTATAGTTGGTACTTATAAGGATATATATGTTGCATAAGTTACGAGTGAACGATTAAAACTTCTTGTAAAATGTTTCGTCGGGTTTCTGTAGGGGTTGTAAGGTATCATGGGATACTGATCGGTTTATATTCATTAAAAACAAAGTAAATTACACCGTTTGTCCTTGTGGTTTGCTCCAAATCATTACCGTAGTTTTTTTTTTTGCTTCTTATGGTTTCCATATTGCACTCTTTCAGTCCTTATCGCTAATTGTCGTTATCTTCTCCGTTAACTCAGTAGCAACGTTAGTCCATTAACCAAACAATCGTTTGCAACGTTATTCCTTTATAATAACGACCGTTTCTAACTAACTCAAAATTTGGTTTTCTTAAAAAAGAAAAAAATTTCTATGAGGTTTTTATCGTTTTCGCCCGTTTTCTTACGTTTTCATGCGCTTTCTTACATTTTCGTCCGTTTTTATACGTTTTCGTCCGTCTTTATACGTTTTCGTCTATTTTCATTCTTTTTAATCCATTTTTATACGTTTTCTTATGTTGTCATACGGGTTTGTCCGTTTTTATACGTTTCCTCCGTTTTTCTTACGTTTTCATACGTTTTCTTACGTTTCTATACATTTTCATACGTATTTTTTCGTTTTTATACGTTTCGTCTGTTTTATACATTTTTTTGCGTTTTCATACACTTTTATCCATTTTTATCCGTTTTCATTTGTTTTTATACCCTTTCATCCCTAAGAAAACATAATAAAACAATCGAAAACATATAAAAAACGTACAAAAGTGTAAGAAAAACGTATAAAAATGCAAGAAAAACGTATAAAACAGACGAAAACATATATAAACGGACGAAAATGCATAAAAACAGATGAAAACGGATAAAACAGATGAAAACGTAAGAAATAGACAAAAGCGTAAAAAACGGAAGAAAACGTATAAAAACAGACAAAAAAGTATAAAAACGGACAACACCGTATGACAACGTAAGAAAACGTATAAGGAAGGAGAAAAACATAGGAAAATAGGCAGCGATTATAAAGGCGGACCGTATAAAAACGAACGAAAACGTAAGAAAACGCATGAAAACGGGTGAAAACGTAAGAAAACGGACGAAAACGATAAAAACCGCGTAGAAAATATTTTTTTTAAGAAAACAAAAATTTGAGTTAAATTAGAGACGGTCGTTACTATAAAGGACTAATGATGCAAACGATCGTTTGGTTAATGGACTAAACGTTGCCACTGAGCTAACGGAGAAGATAACAACAGTTAGCGATAAGGACTGACACCGTGCAATATGTAAACCATAAGAAGCAAAAAGTAAAAATAAAAAAAAATAAAAAAACAGATCAGAGACTACGATAATGATTTGGAGCAAACTACAAAAACGAACGATGTAATTTACTCCTAAAAACAAATATTATTATGATATAAGATCATTTGAGGACAAAATATTATTTACATACCAAGGGATCAATCTTCACCATCCATTTTTATTTGATCTAATGGATGAGATTAATCCCAACAATATAAAAAACCAACTTTCATTATTTTTTTTCAAATATTAATAACTTTTAAACCGTTAATCGTTAAGCGAAAAAAAAAAATATCATTGCGACGAGCATTTAATTATCTTTCTATAGATAGGCACTTTGATATACTTTCGACAAAAAAAAATCGTATTTTTCACGTTTTTTTTTTTAAGTTTTTTTCTTTTTTTTTACTTTATTTTTACGTTACTTAAATTTGTATTGAAAAATCATATATGATAAAACACTAAATTGAATATCACATGTGATATTATTGTAAAATCATATATGATATGTAATATCATATGTGATATTAGTGTAAAATCACATATGATATTACATATCATATATGATTTAACACTAATATCACATGTGATATTCAATTTAGTGTTTTATCATATATGATTTTTTTCATGCAAATTTCAGTAACGTAAAATAAACGAAAAAAATGAAAAAACGTGAAAAAAATGAATTTTTTCTTTTTGAAAGTATATCAAAGTGCCGTCTATAGAAAAATAATTAAACGCTTCGTCGCGACGATGTAAATATTTCAAATGATAAGCGGTTTAAGAGATATTTAAATTATAAAAAATGGGTGAAATAATAAAATGCTTTTAAATCTCAGCCATTGATTTTCTTTTTAAATAGATGGTGGAGTAAAAAAAGTTTGGTATGTAAAATAACTCTTCTCTATTATTATTTCTATAAATTTTCCTTGAAATGGTTCAAGAAGCCACCAAAACATTTTGACTTATAATCTTAGCCACCAAAACATATAGGCTATTTTTCACAGTTGTCGACTTCCCCACCCCACTCTTTTGCAGCCGACCAAAACATATAGGCTATTTTTCACAGCTGTCGACTTCCCCCACTCCACTCTTTTGCAGCCGTTGGATGCAGATTGGACGGTTAGGAAACTACTTGGGGTGAACCAAGTCTACATCGTGTTTAATATGCTCATTAAATTGAATGTATAATTTTTATAACTTAAGTAGTAAATGTTGTGTTTAATAAGTTTAGATAGAAAACATATATGAATCTGCTTATGTACAATTCTAGAGTTAACATCGTGGTCTACTGGATTTATATGAATTTGCTTATGTACATAAAAAAACAAAGAGGAAAATTCTCAAAGTAGCCCGGTTGGCCAACGACGATCCCTTTTTTCTAGACAACAATAATTCATTTTTCAAAATAGCCCAGAGCAACTTGACTATTGGGCGACTTCACTGGATTTGTGACACGTATCCCATATAGTACTATTTTGTCTTAACCATGTCTTACTATCAATTACATATATACCCTTCTTCATCATCCTACTTTAATAACAAACCACACCACCTACTCCGATGACCACCACCAACTTCCGGCTAGCACCACCACCAACCACCGACCATCACCACCACCGTAATTTTTATTTGTTTAAAATTAACAAAACACAAATCATGATCACATAGAAAGGTAACTAGTTTCAAAATTCAATAAAAGACACATAAAATGAATAATATATAAGTAGCCTATCCATAATTCATTAAAACCACTTGGTTGAATCTTTCATCACTTGTTTACGCGTTTACTTCACCCACATATTTCTGAACCGTTGATCTAGCTTCGTGCACCAAATCTTTTCTTGCTGACATTATAGCATTGTTTCCTAAAGATGAATAAAAAACGGTGCAATATATCCAATCTTTTAGATATTCTTTCTCATATAACAGTACCCACTCACTTCGACGTTTTTGTGGTTAATTAGCGCAATAGATTTAGGGGTTTTATTCGGAAAGTGTTATATAACACTTGACTATATCAGTTTTCATGTCTGTTCCATCAATTTTGTTAAATCGATTTTTAGGGTTCTTATCAAGAAATTAACGTTTTTAGAATTAGTGGATGTTTTTTTAACAATTGTGTTACGGGTTTGATACAAAAAACTTATGTTCAAATTTAGCTAAAGCTATTTCAAAAATTGTTAATTGAATTATTAAGGTTTTGAATAAACAAGGGTAGATTTTTGACTTTTTTTTGTTGTTTTTTTGTTGAAATTGTTACAGGGGTTTTATTCTGGATAGTATTAAGAACACTCGGTTGTGATGAATCCGTTATGATCATCTTTTGGGTGGCGGTGGTGGTGACAGCCGGTGGTTGGTGGTTGTGCTGACAGGAAGTTGGTGGTGGTCGGAGGTTGGTGGGGATGATGGCTGGTGGTTAGTGGTGGTGGTGGCCGTAGAAGGTGAAGTGGTTTATTATTAAGTGAGATGATGAAGAAGATAGTATATATGAAATTTATCATAATACATGGTAAAGATAAAATATTATTATATGAGACGCATGTCACAAATCTTGTGAAGTCACCCATAGCCTAATCGTCCTCAACTATTTTGATAAATGAATTATTTTTGGGCTAAAAAATAGCAAGCGGTCTACTTTAAGAGCAGGGGGTACGGTGAGCTGTTGGCTCGTGCCAAACCCTTTGGCGCGACGCCAAGCTTGGCGCACCGTTACCCCTGTCGCTAAACTCCCTCGCGCAAACTTACTGACAGACTTTTTTTTTTTTTTTTGAAAAACTAGCCGTTGGTGGTGGCAAATATAGCCGTTTTTTTGAATTTGTACCCAAATTTTTTTATAAAAACCTCCTTATTCTTCCATATTTTCACACACTCTTCAAACCTAATTCACACCTCAAAAACACTCATTTTTCTTTCATTATGGATCCAAACCATCCCTCGGGAAGCACTTTAGACAATTATGAAGATTTTTTAAAGGCGAGAGAGAGAGATATTCGTTCGTATCAAGAGTATGAACAATATATGAATTTGTGTAATCAAGAAGCCGGTGGATCAAGATCGAGTCCTAAAAGGAGGGCATATATACCACGTCAACGGAAAGCGGCGGAGCGTCTAATCGGCGACTATTTGGCACGAGAGATTGGTCCTAAATATCCGAAGAGAATTTTCGGCGAAGGTATCAGTATGAGCTCTACACTTTTTAAAAATAGTTAATGCTATTCTAAGTTATGATGCCCACCCTTCCCAAATACTTTCAAATTTTTAGAGATGGTTATGATGCTACCGGTCGTAAAAGTATTGATCCTATTTTGAAGTTCACATACGCTATACGGCAATTAGCGTGCGACCTGCCGATCGTTTGATGAGTACTTGCAAATTGCCGAACGAACTCAACGACAATGTTTAATCGACTTTACAAAATGCATACATGTTTTATACGTTGAGAAGTATTTAAGAAAGCCCACTTTAGCTGATATTGAAATGTTATATGAATTGCATAAACAAAACATGGACTCAGGGAATGCTCGGGAGTATTAATTGTATGCATTGGGATTGGAAAAATTGCCCAAAAGCCTTAGCCCCTCAATTCAAAAGGCGTGGCCATAAATACCCAACTATTATGTTAGAAGCGGTTGCGGATCAGCGGTTATGGATATGGCATGCTTATTTTGGGGTTCACTGTGCAAATAATGATCTAAATGTTTTATATGGTTCTCGTTATTTGATGATGAACTTGCTTAGGTACACTCGGAATGCCCGTTTGAAGTAAATGGGCATGTGTACAACAAAGGTTACTATCTAGCCGATGGCATTTATCCAACATGGTCCGTGTTTGTGAAAGCGTTTTTACATGTTGCAAGATGCGAAAAAGCGTTGAGGTTTAAAATAATTGAGAAAGTTCTAGAAAGGATATCGAAGAGCTTTGAGTCCTACAAGTCGTTGGGAATTATCGACAACCCGCGTGCTTTGAAATCAACGCTTTGACAAGGATCATGAATTCTTTGTGTAATGTTGCATAACAAGATATTGGAAGACGAAAATTACGTAGTGAATTTAAGAGATGTGTTCGTTGATCCAACGCCGGACATTGCCGCGGGAATGGACCAGAAAGATGTGATTTACATGTTGAAAACACAAAGAACTCAGAGATAGCAAAATACACAACGATCTTTGAGATGACCTTGTGGAACATGTTTGGAGAAATTATAACTAGTTTGTAATTTTTATCTTTTTAAGTTTTTATGTTTTTTTTATTGTAATGTTTTTTTAATGAATAAAGTAATTTTAGAATATATTCTTTTTACATTTATAAAAAAAAAAGTTTGGCGAAATTAGTGCCAACGGATCCCCAGAAATGTGGTGCAAACATTTTACGGTGCCAAACTCAAAACTGCTGGCGTGGCGGTTTGGCGCGGAAACAGCGAGAGTTTGGCATGTACTTGCAGTCTTCAAGAATTTTCTCATAAACAAAATCTAATAAATTATGGCATTAATCATATATACGTCATCTCGGAAACACAGTATCACGTATGCGTTTACGTCATCTACTTCAATTATATAGTGAAGTGAGTCATAGTCATTTCAATTAATGACTTAATTGCCGCTTATCTTCCACTTCCTATAAAACACATAAAACACTAACTTTTTTGAAACAATTTATCATTCTTTTCAATATTTCTTCAAGACTCTTTTAGTCGATCACCAACATCAACATGGCTGAACCCAAGGTCACATTTTTGCGCTTCTTCTATATCGATTCATTTTCAGTCATAATTTAAAGGCTACATTTATATTAGTTTCATAGATATGTGTTCTTCGTTTTTCCTTAAACGAGATAAGTTACCAATGCATCATTATGATTTATTATATGTAGGAATTCGATTCATGGTCTTTAACTAGATCAAGAACTCGATCTTAATGTCTAATGATTTTGCAAGTAGTACGTATATGTTTTACTCTTGGTTTTATCTTTGCATATATGTAATTGTAGAATTTAAGACATCTTAAGTAAGTAATAGGTTCTTATCGTTTATTTTAAGACCCTAGCTAGTACGTGTTTTCCGTATAAGTTAGTGAAAATCCGCAACTATATTTATTGTTTAAGGTTGATAATGTAGTGTGTGTCAAGTAACATGTCCAATGAGTTAGGCCCCCATTGATATTTTTTGTCCATATAACATTTGACTGCAGAAAGTGGTCTATGGAGTGGAAATATATAACGAAAAATGCAAAAGTAAGGCTATGAAGGCAATTTCAAGCCTTGAAGGTACGTTTTGTGTATGTTGATTTCCTTCAATTACACCTTTCAAAATGATTTTTTTTTGGGTAAAAGGGTTCCACCCTGGTAAAATAGACCTTTCAAAATGATTAATTGTATTACTTCTTCGTTATTTGACGTGTAGGGATCCAATCCATAGATATGAACATGAAAGACAAGAAACTGGCCATAGTTGGTGTCATTGATCCGGTGTGCGGCTACAAGAAACTAACAAAAGTTTGTAACACAGAAATTTTACTCGTTGAGACTGTTAAGAAGAAAGTTGAAACTACGCCAAAAGTTGAACCCAAAGTAGTGATTGTTGAACCCTATAATCCTTTTCCCTCTCAAGGTCGCTATTTAATTATGGAGGAAGATCCCAACTCTTGCGTTATTTCTTGAGTTATACATTTAGATACGTTCAATCTGTTAAATGTATTTTATGTTATGTATATTAGGCCAATGCATTTGTTTGGTATTGGGCCTAGCCCATTTATATCATGTATTGTGTAATTATACTTTTATGTGTATTCATTATGGGATACGAGAATAATATAATTCTACACGATCATGTAAGTTATCACCAATCAATAATAACCAATACATGATTTTTAAATTCACAAATAACATGTGATTTTATACATGGTTGTTTGCACACGTTGGTTTTCGATTTGCACACACTGGTTTTCGATTTACCAATGTACAAATAGTTGAAGCATATAAATGACTTGCAATTGTAATGATATGTGTCAACAAAAAGTGAGTTTGTGCAAATCAGTATTTAATATTCAGATATGTAATCTTAATACTATAAAAAGACGGATGATGATAGAAAATGATGGAAGGGATATCAAAGTATTTCAAAAGGGGTACTTTGATAGTTTGGTATCAGGGTGTGCATTATACGATACCTCGGTATCTCAAATCGGAGTCCCGGTGGTCATAAAAAACGAAAAAGATTAGGCGTTTTGGACCGACTCTGGTTTCGGTCGGTCGGTCTGGCTTTTAAGTTTGGTATCATTATTCATTTTACACACGTAAATAAAAGGGATTATATATTCAAAGGCCGCACAACTATTAAGCATTATATTTTTAGGCCGTCATATTTTAAAACTAATTTATGTGCCATCTAATTATGTGTTTGTTTTCTTTTATATCAACGTTGTTCAAATTCTTGCCAGATATTCATACAATTACAAGAATAAAGGTTACTTTAACATATCAACACAATAAAATTAACAATTTAAACGTAAAACATAAGTTAAATTATCTTAATTAACTTTCAACTAACTAAAGTTGCACTTAAATAATAGTTAAAACTGATATTTTACATTTCAATAGTCGTTTGTATTGTTTTAATATGTTATATTTAGCTTTATTCTTGTTGTTTTAAAGATTTTCGAGATAAAATTATTCGAAGTTGGTATAAACGAAAGCAAACCCATAAATGAGTGGCATATAAATTAGTTTTGATAAATGAATGACCTAAAAGTAAAATGTTTAATAGTTGTGTGGCCTCTCGATACATAGTCCCTAAATAAAACGAATGACCAATGATCATAAATAAAATTTACATTACCGTAAACATAATAATTAGACTAAAATACACGGTTGGTCCCTAAACTTGTCCATCCGCTTCTCGTTGGGACAAAACTGACCATTATCATCGCCACAGGTCCAAAACATGGCCTTTAAATGCCAAACTCGTCCCTTGACCAATAACGCCGTTGTCAACTTTCTGTTATCCTCAAAAAAATCCCGTTATCTTGCTACTGTTGAGGGTAGAAAAGTCATTTTACTTGATGTATTGTAGCAGAAGTCTTGTCCACTTTCCCGCCATTATGTAGAATATAACAAAGCTGTGTACTCATTGCTCATCCCCAAACTTATTTTGGAAGCCTACCCAGAAACCCTAATGCAATGTCAATCATCAAATCAAATTTTCTAAGTAAGAAAATAACAAACAACCACCTTGGATTTACTATGTGGCGAGTAAGAGAATACCCTTTGTATGATGATCGTGAAACGGAGGAAAAAGCTGCAATCGGGGAGATATTGTAAGTCTTTTTGGTTAGAGCCTATTACAATCATATGTTAGTACATTTGTTTAAGTTATTCCCTTTTAGGTAACTTTAGCTTAACATTGTTTTTGTACATTTTTATCAGTGGTGAACCGGGATCCTTTAGCATGATGTTCCATTATGAAGGTACATTCAAATACTTTCGGGTAGGATATATCAATGAGGCAAGAAATGCCTTGTTGATCTTGTAGAAATAAAAGAGGTATTCGTTGATGAAATGGATGCTCTCATGACCCAAATCGATTATGAGACCGGACAAACCAATTATTTCTACTTTCTTATGCCTGGTTGTACATTGGACGACGGTTTGTTTTCTTTGCGTGAAGCTGCTAATGTTGACTTATTGAAAGATGTTGTCATAGAGCATAAGCTGATAGACGTCTATGTGGAAATAGGGAAGACTAGATTAGAACTTTCTGAAATGTCCCCATAATCAATTAAGACCGTGTTTTGGGAGATAGATGAAGATAGGAGAAAAGTTGCTACTGTGGCTATTCAATCTTGTTGTAGAAGGTTGGTATTAAATGATCTATATAATGAACACCCTAGATACTTTTATCCAACTTACACAAGTGCCCATGGAGGTGAATGATATTGGTGAATCTAGCAATTTGCCAAACATTGATCCTCTATTTTCCACCTTAGACTGCTCATTTGCTAGCCAACATGTTCATAACGATGGCGTGCTTTAGTACTTATTGATGAGGACAATGCTATAAAGGAGCCTGATAATGTTGAGGTTAATCTGTTGGAGTGACTCGGGGGTAAGCACTTAGACAAAGTTGGAAGAGCACTAGTTGATGTGAATAACATGTTTGAGGAGCACGATAATTTTGAGGTTAATCTGTTTCAATTGACTCGGGAGAAGCACTTAGACAAAGCAGGAAGAGCACTAGTTGATGTCAATAACGAGTTTGAGGAGCGATGTGGATGTAACTCTGTTTCAATTGACTCGGGATAATCATCTTGTAGGATGCGCTTACGTTTATGACAATAACATGGAACAAGATCCTGTTGTTGATGTTACTCTGTTACAAGTGAGTGACACTAGTGACTTAGGCAATGCAGTTGATGATTCAATTGAAGCAAATGAAGAGAACACTTGTCAGGAGAATGATGCACAACTTGGTATGGTCCAAGTAGGTCAGAGTAATGAGTTAGATGAAGCAGGAACAACCAGTAATATAAGTGATGACATGCAGTTCGAAAATGAATTACCTGTGATGGTTGATGGTTGATGATGTCTTTTGAAGTGACTATGTGTATGTCCAACAGGCAGACTCCGCAAATGGAGTCTATACCACATTCTTCTATTCTGGTCAGGAGTTTGCTACTGCAGGGGAAGTCAAGAATAGAGTAAGAGAGCATTCAATAGAAACTAGGAGGAGTTGTTTTTTGAAAAATGACAAAACAAGAATAAGGGTCAGATGTAAGGGTTGTGTTCCACTTTCATGCCCAAGTGAAGGTCTGGATGGATATAGGCCCATCTAGAAGTCCATTAAGCGAAGGGGTATAAATGCATTGCTTTACGGCAAAATGACCCTTCAGAAATACTCTGCCCATGGCTATTGTTTGTCGGCAGGAATGGTGATGCAGGTATCTGGTCAGTCAGAACATATAATGAGCAACATACTTGTTTGCAATCAAGGGAAGTCAGAGCTTTTGACCTTCGATATATCTCACGGAAAATTACAGCACAAATTGAAACTAATCCACAGCTTCCTGTTAAGTCTGTGCATAATCAACTTACCAACCAATACGAGCTTTAAGTGTCCCTGCAGAAGGTTTTAAGGGCCAAAAACCTAGCAATAACAGCCATCAAGGGTCAATTCAAGCTACAATTTACCATGTTGAGAGCTTATGTTCAAGAGTTGCAGAAGACAAACCCTAATACAACAGTTGTGATGAATGTGGAGCGACACGTAGATGAGGCTCTTCCAACCAGAGAATTTAAGAGAGTGTCTGTTTGTTTAGGTGCACTGAAGGAAGGATTTAAAGCGTGTGGGAGATCGTTGTTGGGGCTGAGTGCTTTTCCAATTCGTGGTCCTTTGAATGGTCAACTGATGACAGCTGTGGGACTTGATAGCAACAATGGTATATACCCTTTAGCTTATGCTTTTGTTGAATCAGAAAACATAGGATCATGGACTTGGTTTCTTCATTGTTTATCCGATGATATAGCACTTGAGCCAATCTCTAGCGTCACTTTTATTACTGACATGGAAAAGGTAGTCCCTTAATCTGTTCATGAATTTAAGTCTCTCTGTTTTGAAACAGACAGTAAACATATTTGATTTTGTGCAGGATATAACTAGAGTTGTAGCGAAGTTTTTCCAAGCGAACACAAATTACGTATTAGAAGCATTCATTAGAAAATGAAACTGCAATGGAAAGGTAGGGCCTACAAAGAGCATATGTGGAAATGTGCAACCTCAACTGTTATGCAGTTTGAACTATGGATGATTTCAAGAAACTTAACCAACCAACCCATGATTGGTTAAGTAAGATACCACCGATCCATTGGTCAAGGTCACATTTTTCATGTAAGTCATCTATCTTTTCGATTACATTGTATTCCTTAATGCAGTATAAACAATTATAATTATCTGAGGTTTATTTGTAATATTTAGGGAGAGCTCATTCTGATGTGTTACTTAATAACATGTGTCAAGTGTTTCATGACAAAATAATTGAGGGTTTAAACAAACCAATTATTACGACCTTAGAATACATCAAGGAATCTTGTATAAAGAGGATAATGCATGTTATTATGGTGATTGAGAAGAGTTATGGGCCACTAACACCAACTACACAACACATGCTAGAGGGTATTAAGAAGAGGTCATTAAGTATAATGTTTTATGGAATGGGGGAACTAAGTTTCATATTAGTGGACCATGGGGTGACCAATGTGTAGTTAATGTTGTACACAAGTCTTGTACTTGCAGAAGATGGGAGATAACACGTTTACCAAAAACATGCTATTGCTACGAATTGAAATATGGCTTTAAATGGCCAACAAGTAGGAGTTTGTAGAAACATGGGCCAATCCTTGTTACTATCTTCTCACGAGAGTCAACCTACGTCACCATGTCCACCTATAACTAGCGGCGAACATTGGGAAAAATCAACAGTGCCAACAATAATTGTTCCACCAAAATCCGAAACAAACACGCCTAGTGCAAGAGGTAGAAAAAGAGTTAGGATAGCTCACGAAAGTGAATAGATTGTGAAGGATGGTAAAATGTCAAGGGCTTGGAAGAGTGTTAAGTTTAGTATTTGTGGCATTCTTTGGACACAACCGGAAAACATGCCTAGGGTATGGTGGAGTGAAAGTAGTGGAAGCGCCAATAAGGGAAATGTCAAGCAGTGCGTACTAAAGTTGCGACAAAAAGACACATCCTAAAGGTAACAAAGTAACAGCGGATAAAGAAGGCAAGGTACAGTGTTGTTGAAAGTCAAGTTAGTGCAGTTCAGCGAAGTGGTGTTCAATCTGAAAATCAAGGTCCACAAGAATCGAAGATCCCATAATACACGATGCATCCTGTCACAATCGGCAACATCAAGATGAAGCAATTGCCGATCCTAGCATGCATGAGCAAGCCCATTGTCAATCCCAGCAACATGATCAATCTCGGTCGATTCTCAGTAGTCAAGTGATGTTCAAGCGGTTTCGCTTCAACCCGACTGCTACAAGAAGAATGACTAGGCGGCGGTACCTGGAAAGAATGATGGCCTCACCATATGTCAATTCTGTTATGCTAATTATCTAGACAATGTTTCATCTAGTTTATTTCCTATGGAAAAGTTATGTACTCTAAAAACATATGTGTCTGTGTGTCTAACTGCAGTTCTCATGCTTTGAAAAGTATGCAATTTTATTCATTTGGAATTATATCCATTTGCATTAACTATGGAACCATGTCCTTATTGTGTATTTTTATAGATTGACTATGCTTGATGTGTGAATAATTTGCATAAAAAGTAACCAAAGCTAAACAGAACCTCATAACATTGTTGACATTTAAAAGTCAACCCTAAAGAAATTGCTAACCATCTGCATACCCATAAGGCATTGAAAATCAAAAACAAACCAAAGTGAATACTTCATAACAACCTTAATACAATTCAAGATACTGAACATTAACCATCTCGCCTCATTACATAAAAGTTAAAAAAGTTATCCCAATGCATAAACAATCAAGAACAACATCCAACTTAGAACCAGGTAAATCTTCCACTCCACACATTACCTTGACTACTAATCTTGCCTCAAGTTCATTTCTCCCCCTCAAAAGTCCTGGTATGATCATTCTTGAACGAGCACGATTTCGGATCATACCATCTTATCCACCGACAAAGAAGACCCTATTCATGATTACGACAAGTCATTAAACAACCACCATTGTTACAATGTACTTTCTGCTTGAACAAAAACTAACACAATAAATATTAAGACGCACTAATTACTTCAACAGGACAAGCAAAGAATCGACGTACAGGTTGGCAGAGGTCCACGAAGTGCGAATAATAGCTTGCTTACCACACCAACAACGTACCATCTTGAAACGATTATCGATTTGTAGAAGACTGTTTTTGTAAGATAGTTTAGGGATGGATGCTAAATGTCGACCAAACCGTGTTACACATACATATACTAGCTGCAAACACTGTACAACGGTTTCTATTAAGTACGCTACAGTGAAAGACGGTTTTGCCCTCACCAACATAACGTTGACAACGGCATTATTGGTCAAGGGACGAGTTTGGCATTTAAAGGCCATGTTTTGGACCTGTGGCGATGATAATGGCCAGGTTTGTCCCAACGAGAAGCGGATTGACAAGTTTAGGGACCAACCGTGTATTTTTTAGCTAGTGTTCACACTTAATTAAAAAGAGTTTTAAACTTTAGAAGTGAAATTTTTCCACATGAGTTGTTTTAAGAAAATAGCATAATTGACTAATAGGCTTCCCCAATTTTGACGTCAAATATATTTCATTACAAAAATAAGGACTGAAACTTAAAAACGACGAGTTTGTAAAAAATAGGCAAGAAGGTAATTCACCATAAAGTATAGGGACCGAAAGTGAAACATTTACTCGATTGTTAAAGATTTGGGCACATTTAGCCCAATCTTTTTTTTGAAATGGGCGTATTTAGCCTATTGAAAAGTTAAAAGTACACCAACGAGCACATATTTTTTCTTAATTGTAAAACATTATAATCGTTTTTGAAGAAAAAACTTATATATATAATATATTTATATAGCGACAGATCGTTTTGTGTTAAAAAAAGTTTATGGGTTCTTAACGAAAAATAATAAAAGTTTGAAGATTTGGGGATTAAACATAATGTTTTGAAACCCGGTTCGACCCGGGTGATTCAACCGGTTGAACCGTTCCCGTCAAATCGATTTAAACCGAGTCAACCCGACGAGGTTGGGTCAAAACGGGTCAAATTAAGCGGTCAACCCACGGGTTTGAGGCGTCGGGTCAACCGGTTTTCGATATGTATTAATAGTTTCAAATTTTCACTTTTACTTTTTGGTTTTTCCTTTATATATTGTATAACAAGGTACCTGTGCGTTGCGGCGGCGGGTACCCTGTGACGATTAACTGGAGAAATAGATCTCGGTGAGACCTGATTCACCAGTTTGTATCGGTTTCAACGGGTCCTCTCTAGTTCGTTTTCGGATGGCTGTTATTGGTTAGCCGAACCGGTGGCGACACCTGTTTACGGTTGAACCCGTTGGTCCGGTCCGATTTTCAAAACTATATGTACCATAGGGCTGAGCAAATGACCCGAGCGGACCGGACCGACCGTCGGACCGACCGAGACCGGACCGGACCGGACCGCATTCGGTCCGGTCCGCGGTCTCGGCTTTTGAGCTAATTCGGTCCTCGGTCTGGTCCGGTCCGGACCAAAACCGACGAATTTGGGCTAATTTGGCCTTGTTGGACCGGACCGAGACCGGACTGACCATATTCGGTCTGGTCTCGGTCTAAGATGTTTACCGAAATCGGGCTCGGTCCGATCCGGTCTTGGCCGGTCCGTCCGGTTTTTGGACCGTGCACACCTCTAATGTACCATCAACTTGTTAGCTTGTATGAAGCTTTTTGTGTTTTATTATTTTGTATAATGTGTATAATAACATATATTTTCATTTTAGGGTGTTTTAAAAATAAGAATAATTAGTGTGTTTAATTATTTTATATTTAGAATTATGTTGTAGTTTGTTTAAATTGTACATTGTAAAAATTTTTTTATACTTTTTAGTAAGGGTGTTTTAATTGGTTGTTTTTAATTTGGTAGACATGCCTTTTAATTTGTTGTACAATATGAATAAATTATTGTACTTTTAAGTAATGAGGTGTTTTAATAAGAGTATTAATTACACAAATTTCTCTCACCTTTGACTTTTAACTTTTCAGTTTTCAGGTTTGACCGTTTTTCTATTATATATGTAGTATAGATAAGCATTTTTTTTTCTTTAAAAAGTGAATTTATATTAATAGCAACCATGAACCATGATTTACAAAGCAAATAGAAATTCACTATTTGGACATGCTTAAATAGGATACAACAGATATACAATACATATCAGATATCAGATCTAATTAGCACCATCTCGCACAAAGAAACTCAGACAGTACAAGAAATTCACAGCATAGCTTGATATCAATTGGATAACAGCACATCCAAAATCTTTTTTCCAATTCACCCAAATGCACCAATACCATAGCTCCACAACTACATTTCCAAACCATCGATCATTCAACCAACATCCGCAATAATCACAAGGACATATGGGATGGCGTCATTGTGAAAGCTATAGCACCCATATCCTCTCCAATCAAGAGCTATACTAATTACCTACATTTCCAATCAGAACCTAAGTGGCATCAGTAATTAGGAACACATACCTTAATTGAGAACCACCCATTACCTCCTGTAGCAGTGCATAGCATGGACCAAGTAGGTTCATCTTTCACTCCTCAGTCTTTCATGCTTCATGCATTGCTCACCAACTCACTTTACCCTTCTCAAATGGGAACCTATTTTATGGATCTCTAATAGGTCAAAACTTAGCTATAAACATTCAGACTAATAGTACCTAACAAAGGCCAACTAAAGTCCAAATGATATACACAGAAATTTGAGCTATCAGATACCAAGTTACAAGGCCATCATTTGAAAGTGAGTTTGTAAACTCAGACCATTTGACAGTCATTCAAATAGTCTGAGATGGTTAAAAACCATAATAGCGCAGACTTATCTTGAACCTCAACGTCTGCTTAGCATGTCAATATGAAGGAAAATATCTTCCTTCAGTGAAACTCTCAGATCCAATCTTATAGAAGGTAAAGCTGTTTGAGACCATAATAAGCCAGAAAAAAGTTGAGCTTATAAAACATAAGCCAAAATCAGATAAGCCCGAGAATAAGCTTAAACAAACACCCCTTTAAGGTATCATACTTTTATTTTTGTGCAGTTATGTAGTATTTTAAAGTTTGGTACCTTTAATGATATGTAAAAAATTTAACAACCTTTTGATAAGAAAAAAAAAAGTACCCAACCTTAACATTGTATCATTATTGCACAAAAATAGGATTTAACCTAGTACAACTTTTCTAAATAAAAAGTTAAATATAAAAGGGCCTTCGGTGTATCTGCCAAATACTTATGTCCCTGGGTGAACTCAAAATGTATCTTGCGTTTTCTATCCAGATTTTAGGTAACTGGGTATACAATTGCTCTCACACACTTTTGAGTCTCTAATACGTAACTGGTACATTGTACGCAATTGAATGAGTGAGAGTTGCTTGTCGTGGCAGGGTTTTAAGCATTGAGAATTGTTTTTTTCTCTTACAGAAGTTTATATATTATGCTCTTTTTTACTTTATACTATTATACTGGCAAGTAGATAAACAGTAATTTGTTTTGAGCAAATTAATCGTCTTAAACATGTTACTGTAAAATGTCTTTAAATCTAGAGAATGCAAATGTCAGGTTGGTACTTATGAGGATATATTAGTCACACAAGTTACGGGTAGATCTGTTATTCGGGTCAGACAGGCCGTTGGATTTATCAGGTTTCAGGAATGCAAAATATACGCGAACTGATTAAAACTTCTTGTAAAATGTTTCGCCGGGTTTTCGTAGGGGTTGTAAGGTATCATGGGATACTGATCGGTTTATTCATGAAAACAATAGTTTATTAGTTCTATAAATTTTACTTGAAATGGTTCAAGAAGAGTTTAACCTGCCTTTTTACCAAATCATTTTAACTTCTAATCTTAGCCACCAAAATATATAGGCTACGTATCACAGCCGTTGATTTCCTCCCCACTCCCTTGCAGCCGTTGGATGAAAACGTGGTAACTGTTCGATGGTTAGGAAACTACTTGGGGTGAACCAAGTCTACATCGAGTTTAATAAGTTCATTAACTTGAATTTATAATTTTTATAAGTATAACTACTGCTTTTGGACAATACCCCTTAATATAAAACCTCTCTCCAGTCAGCACATGTGCCACATTACTTGCATCAAACATACTTAAAACACCCACAGACCAACTTGTGCTTTGCCTAAAGTCACTCCAAAATTTCTGCATCATTCCCAGAAGAACCACATGACTACTTACTCTCTTGTACTATTTCCAACTCAAAAAGTTAATGCGATAATGTCTAAAATGTTATCAACTATGTATAAAGTAATCAATCACCCTTTTATATAGAATATTGTTAGAAACGACGGCTTGACATTCAGTTGAAGTCATTTATACCAAATTATGTGACTTTGTTACATGGAAACTAAATTTCACAAACATATATAACATATACCAAAAATATTACAGGATGCTGAAGCACTTCACCTCATGTACGGATACTAATCACTAATGGTATAAACCCCTTGATGCAATTTTTAAGCTTATAAAATAACGAATCATATTAGCGTGAGCAGCATCAAACATGCTCAACACTCACAGAACAAGTTGTGCTATTGTCAACAAAAACTAATCCAATTTTTGTGTCATTTCCAAAAAAAAAAAAGACACATGACCACTTGTTCCCTGAATCCTATTTTCAATACAAAATAACTGGCTGTCAAAACCTAAGACCATGCAAAACCATTCAATCAAAACCTGAATTCAAAACCATATATAGCATAAAACTACTGTAATCATAGCATTGAAAATTGTACAATGATCAAAATTAATGAACATATTACCTATGACTTAGTCAGTCACAATTGTTGGACAAAAGGAATCATGGGTGGAAAAGTATTTGCTGGCATTGTCACTTAACCACCTACCATATCACCTATCAAATCATATAAAATTCAAGATCTTGTACAGTACACCACCAAATATTGGGCTATATAACCCAAGAAACATAGCTCTAAGATCATATTCATATCTAATCCTCTACTACATTATATCAACAACAAAAAAGTTTAGATTTATTTTTCTGGATTTTAAACATGCAGAAAATACTTGGAGCAAGTTTAACAAGCCGAAGGCAGATACCAGTGAGAGGGCAGGTTATGGTGAGGATAGCTGCAACAGCTTATCATTCGGTGGTTTCTGTGTTCTCAAAGCTGCCACGTGCCGCCACTTCTCCGGTGACTAGACGTACCTAGAGAGTTCAATATGGACACAAGGAATTAGTATGATGCATTAGATGTATCTTGATAATGTAGTATAGTTTGTAGATTTGTTTTTCTACTTGAAGCTTTGTTCTGTGTTCTTGAATGTCAATATGTTGTGTATCTGATAATTTAAGAAAAGCTTTCTCCGGAACAATTATGTTATAACTAACTTGTATCTTGTGTGTTAAAAGCTGTGTATTTATGATGCAAGTGAGCACCGAAGAACACATCTTAACGCCTACTCTTTCTGATCTCACCCATGCACAAGTGAAAAAGTGTTGTAGTAGTACTTTGTAGCTTTGTGCATGGGCATTTGTACTCTTACCATATATCAACCATTGCATAAACCCTCTTAAAATCAGTGAAAAAAAGTCATTTTACTGTTTCATTTTCGTCTAAACAGTGAGAAATATGGAGCCTTAATTAGTGGAATCGATATGGATATGGAGCCTTAATTGTGTATCTGATAATTTAAGAAAAGCTTTCTCCGGAACAATTATGTTATAACTAACTTGTATCTTGTGTGTTAAAAGCTGTGTATTTATGATGCAAGTGAGCACCGAAGAACACATCTTAATGCCTACTCTTTCTGATCTCACCCATGCACAAGTGAAAAAGTGTTGTAGTAGTACTTTGTAGCTTTGTGCATGGGCATTTGTACTCTTACCATATATCAACCATTGCATAAACCCTCTAAAAATCAGTGAAAAAAAGTCATTTTACTGTTTCATTTTCGTCTAAACAGTGAGAAATATGGAGCCTTAATTAGTAGAATCGATATGGCATGTTCATGGAACCATTAACTATGGATTCGCCCTAAACACATTTTCTACAGTAGTTTATGGATAAGAAGTACAAATAGTAAGACTGGAAAGCCAAACTCCTGGTAACATATACAGTTTAATCTATAAGAACTTTCGTGCCCTGCATATAATCGTCCAAGACGACTTTATGGTAGTAAAAAACACATATAAAAAATTCTGTTAGTGTAGATTGCTAGCAAGTTTGGAGTATCACATTACAATTTTTTTTAGGTAACCATGGTTTCCGACCTTTTGGCCGACTAATCCACGGGGTTTGAACCCACCGCCACACAGACTCAAACTGGGTAAAGCCCTTCCTTTTCAGGAGGTTGGTGTGGCCACTTCAGGGTTTAGCGAGAATTGAACTTGAGGCCTCACACATCTTAGAGTGATACTCACATAGAGTATCACATTACAATTAGGCATTACAACGGTTGATTCACCATCATTATGGTTGCAAATTAAACTGGTCTTTGTTCAATAACGTGATTTGCGTCATTTCTTTCATGGGTCAGTCAGATCTTATTATCTTGACAACGAAAACATTTTGAGCAACAATAGCACAATAGTGAACCAGTCACCTACCAGACTAAAGGAATTAAAACTAAATCACACTACAAGTTTAATCTTATATCAGTCAATACAATGCTGACTTTCCACTGGTCAAACGTCAGCTTCTTCCTAGATGGCCCAATAGAACTTTAGCAAATTTATTGGCATTGTTTACCAACCCAATTCAAAATGAGAAAACATGTACTAATTGTTGCACTTTTATAAACACCAAGTTGCAAAAAGTAAAAGGCCAAAATTCAGATGCATCATCACTGACATATTCCTATGCATAAACTATGTTTGTGCTCGTTGTCAATTTGTAATTTTTTAATTTCTAAGCAAATCATCTAATGGATTCAGTTAGTGGCTATAATGGGAGACTGCTTTAAATCATAAAAAGAAAAGTAAAGACTGATTATAAATTGATTGAATTCTTTACATAAAGGCTTAGCATAGTGGTTTATGAACCGCTTGATAATATACTAAAGCACAGATCAATGTATCCACAAAAGCAGTTTGCTTTTGATTTGAAATATACAAATATCTTACTTTTCAAAGATAACAAGCATTATGATTGTTCTTAACTTTTAGTTTTATATTGTGTTATTCGTGACATAATCTGATGCAATAATCATATTTCCTCTAGAAGCAAATATATTC
Source organism: Chrysanthemum makinoi (assembly GCA_910596185.1). Lineage (NCBI taxonomy): Eukaryota > Viridiplantae > Streptophyta > Magnoliopsida > Asterales > Asteraceae > Chrysanthemum > Chrysanthemum makinoi. The sequence goes on along the minus strand of OU343219.1, from coordinate 250,913,139 downwards.
TTATTTCATATATTCTATTCACCTTTAAAGTAACAACTATAGTTCATCCATAGTATTAGCAAGTAGCTTTACACAAGAAATTTTTTATATTTTATTTCCCCTATTCGCCTTATGCTAACGGTGTCTGAATTTTAACAAACTACCCCACAGAGGCTCAGGGTTCATACAAAACAAATCTAGTATGATTGTGCACGCAATGTATACAACCATGGAGGCAAAACACGAACATGTCCCAAAATAGCACATAAAAGTTTCAGAACCATCACACATGTGTACAAGTTACAAGGCAAGGCTGAATTCTTAATCTTATATCTCTTGGAATAATTTTGACATTCCCAATGCCATTAACTAATATAATTAGCAGTAAAAGTTGACACCACCAACTTAGTGTTTTTACGCCATGTGAAAGTTACTCCCTTTACTATACTGTCATCGCTTTCGAGTTAAAAATGTTACTGATGTCTTAGGAAAGATTTAAGCTTACGATTTAACGATTATAGATATCGTAGGCCCGAGCTTACTAGGTATTTATTGCCATTAATTTTGTCCCAAGTTGGTAGATAAGAAATATTTAAGTAGTGAAGCAAGGAAGGTAGTAATTTGGCATGTAGTTAATACTGGAGCCAATTTTGACTTGTTCAAGCAGATGGTCTTCCCTAGAAAAACAATGGGGAACAATTCCAGGCAAGCAGATGCTCCCTCATCCAACTTTAATTGACCTTTTCAAATATTATTTAACTATGTGTTCACACTAGGCTATACTGTGTGTTCACACCTAAAAGACTCCACTCCTCAACTCTTGAAAATTCGAGAATGGTCTTCTGTTTGGAACCATTCACTGAAAACACTTAACGGTTTTCAAATGCGTCCATTTTAACCCATTTACATACAAGTGACCATCTAGCGGGTCAGGTGGATTATATAAGAAAATATGGCTGAAAATGAAGCAAGTCAAATGTCACCCTAAATAAATCACTATCAAAACAATTGGATCATTATTCTAGTTATAGCGCTTTTATAGTAGCATTTAATACATGTAATAAAATTAACAAAAACTAGACTATACGATAACCTGTTTTGACCCTAACTTAAAGTCTCTGTATTGACATGAATCTATTCGAAACAGTACTAAATTACCGGTTTTGACTTGAACGCATTTTTAAGTTGTTACCCGACCCACTCATTTTTGTTCACCTGTGATTCCACAGAAACATTATACCAACTTTGTTTCTTGTATCAATGAACAAAAAACTAAGGGAATTCGGTTTGTCCCAGGCATTAGACAAAAGAATCTTATTTTATAGGAGACAATTTGTTGGCATTGCCAATGCCATATATCCCACTCCTACCAAGAATTTAAAAAGAAATGACCAAAAGGAACCATAAATTTCTTCTTAAAGAGTCTTGAGTCAAAGTTGAGTTCCTATATATACCCCCTTATACAGATACCATCACAAACACAAATCCAGTGACTCACAGACCAAGTGACTCACAATTCAAGCGACTCATAAACCAAGTTTTCTGTCTTGTCAAAGCTTTTCTTAAAACTAAAAATGTTGAATATGGAAGACAGATACAGAGAGAGCAAAAGAGTCATACCAAAGAGGGGACTGATAAAGTCGAAGATAGCAACAATGGCTTTCCATTCAATGGTTTCGGTTTTCTCGAGATCTAGAATGAATGCAATTCATTAGTGTGTATGTTAGATGCCATAATGTACATTGTGTTGATTTTGGTTTCTCAGTCATGTAATTTCAGTTGAGAGTTAACTAAATTACATTCATGATTTTGTATGCCGGAGTTCTTATTCTATTGATAGTTTCTTAGTTATATTACACATTCATGAATTCAGACACGAACAACAAAATACTCTAATGAAAATTTCCCTACCAGAATACGAGAATTTCCACATAAACTAATTCACAATCGCAGAATAACTCAAGAAGTACAACTCTACATTTAACCCACCCAATGGTTGTGTTCTAGAGTGTTTGGGATTGCTTATGAAACTGCTTATGTTATTTAATCAGATCAGATAACTGTTTGTAACAAAACGCAATGCATAAGATATTATTTGGATTTACTTGTGCTGTATCAAAACACAATAATCAGGTAAACAGATGTATGAGTACGTGTTTATTAATTCTGATTTTTAAGGACTTAAAAGGTAAAGTAATCGGGATCAGATAATGAATATGTAAAGCGGCTCTGCAACTGATTGTTTCCCTCAAATAATCTGTTAACCATAACCAGTTTGTCTCCATCTAAAAACTCAAAACTGGCTATAGTTTGTGTGAAAACGCAATCACTAGATAAATAGTTTCAATAGGCAATCTCAAACACGCTGAATCGTCGATATGGGTAGACGGGTCATCAACGTTTTAGGGATAAATTTTGTTAATTATTGGTAAAAGACCATTCAATCCTATAGTGGTAGCAAGATGGTTGAATCAACTATATGGGTAAACGGGTCAATGGGTAGGGCCAGGCTGTTTTGGCTCGATCAGCATACACTTTATTATCCAGGATAAAAATATTTAGCATGCTCAATATTATTAGATAAGATAGTAATGTTACAGAAATATTAGCTAACGTCTTTTAGTACAACGGTTATTATGCAATTCAAAACATTTCAGATGAGTTTAACCTGTTTTCTTTTTGGATCCTTTAGGCTAATCCATCTGTCCCGTTAAAAATAAAGTATAACCCACAACAAACAGTTTATAGGTAAATTAGCGGCAATTATCACCTCTAAATCTGGATGAATCTAACAGAAAATTAAGTATGGTTTTGTATCTTACTCATTTTACACTTTTCTTTCTCCATAGTGGCCAACCCATATGCACACCATAAAGTGTATCTGACCATGGGGCTTAAATCATCTTCCAACATGATACTAAAAGATATGAGCATATTTACCAACTTCACCTTTTTCTCCCCCTTTTCCATTCCTAAAACGTGTCCCGATTCTCTTCTACATACTTTTAAAATAAATGAAGCAAGGGCCAATGGATCGTTATAATAAAATCTTCAAAGATTCAGTCCATAAAAAAGTTGTTTCCTGAATCCAATACCAATTGCTTATTTATTCGACACAATTAGCTGTCAATATTGACACATCACAATTATCTTAAACCTATTGTACTCTACTCTTAATCAGTGTCCAAAACCTACACTTTAAAAAAACTAATGAACCATATCAAATTATAGATTCAGTGTGCCTAAATGTAATGTTAAAAAGAGTATCTTTGTACAGCCAAGAATTTGCTGGCGTTGTCTCTCAACTCCTCACCAGTGAAGAAAATAATATTCAAATAGAAGTTTCTTTCCTGCCCGTGGTATTCTAATAGTTGGTGTGTCCCCTTTATAAATACCCCATTTTGTACAAGAACATAACAACTTACTTAATAACAAGTACACACACATATCAAACATATATCGTAAATTACTGAAATATGGAGAACATTGTTAGAGAAAGTTTCACAAGCAGAAGGGTTATACCAATGAGGGGCCAGATAAAATCCAGGATAGCGGCAACTGCTTTTCAGTCTGTGGTTTCTGTCTTCTCCCGAGCATCTTTGCATCGCAACGTTTCACGTCGAAGAATCTACTAGACATAGAGATCAGGATGGAACGGGAATTATAGTATCTATTAATTGGGATGTATGAAATATATATATGTATATTCTTACTTCCCCTATGTCATATCAGTAGATAGTCTGTGTTTAATGTACTTGTTTATAACTCCAAAATTTTAATAGAGTGAAGTGATCTCCTGCACTTTTTTGCTTTATTTATGTCATAAAACACGCAAAATTGTTTTATTTTCATTTTCTGTGTGATAATCTGCTGAGATCCTTGCTTGATTTATCCCATGAAGTCTGTTTATTTTATGTTTTAGATTATACATTTTGATTTAACATTTATCGGAATTTTGTATTTTCATAATTACAAATTTAAAGCAATACAAATGATGGCAAGGGGTATATGAACTCTTACTTTTCAATATGGGTTATATGTTGTGCATATGTCCAAGGATCACTTTACTACCATTAGCCACTAGATTCAGAATGGTAAATAATTCTTGGCATTTGGACAATGAGTATGAAAGTAAAATGTTGAAACTATAATTCGAAGTTGGCAAATAGTCCTAGGAAGTATCTTTTCTAGTCCAAATTTTAGTACATAGCAAGTGCAGCAAATCTTAATATTACTTTTAACGCAAAGGCTGGACAGGATAAGAAACCGCCCCATATTTCTATTTCTCTTTCTGAAGCAACTATAATGGATGGGCTCTAAGCATGGTATACCATGTTGATATGTTGACGATAGCTTAATGAGCAACCCATAGCATCATGATATAAAAGAAAATAAATTTGATCGCATAAAATTTTAATGCTTCAATGTATCTTACAACAATTTTATGCTTTTGGATGCAACACAAGGAATACTAGATAAACCATTTACATGAATATGGTAGCCCTCTTACCTCTTGGTAGTGAGACACCGCTTCTTACATCAACCCTTCACTGGTCTAGAATATATAATTCAATATGAAGTTTATTTCTAGCCCCTAATCTACTTATAGTGAGTGAGTCACTGACCCAAACAACTGACTCACACCAACCATGCATCAAACAATCTACAACAAACGGATTTTCCGTACTTCAATATGGAATCCATTTTCAGAAACCAAAAGCAAAAGGGTCATACCAAGAATGGTGCAGATAAAACAAGTATAGCAGTAACTGCTTTTTGTTCCGTAGTTATTGTGTTCTCTCGAGCATCTTCCATCAATTTTCCCCATGGGATAACCTACTCAAGAAAGATCAAGATGAAACAATTTTAAGTATATAGTTGATCATGCATGAGCGCTTTTAGTAATATTGGTAGGAACGTAAGGACTGTTCAACAGAAAACTTAATTTTTATAGATTCAAGAATTTGAGCACAGTAGTTCTCTCGATAACATACTAGTTTTTGAAGGGTGAACACACACGTGCTACTCTAATCTTATATACATCTTTTTTCCCTCAGTAACATAGTAGGCTTTAATATAACAGCTAAAGTTATATTCACAGTAACGAGAAGTTAATGCACACTAGTTATAGATCAAAGGTCAAATCCACACATGTTTGTTCTCATTCAACACTTACAAGTTACAACCAACACACTCGCTCGACCCATTGTATGTTTTATTCTTCTTAAAAGTGACCAGCTCATATGAACAATTGTACGAGTAGCATAAAGTGTATCTAACCATGGGGCATAAATCATGTTCAATCATGGTACCAAAAGATATGAGCATTATTTACCAACTTCACCTTTTTCTCCACTTCTCAATTTCTAAACGTCTCTCGATTCTCTTCTGACACACTAATATAATAATTGAGTAAATTACATCGTTCGTTCCTGTGGTTTAGCCAAAATAACATCGCAAGTCCCTCGACTTTTATTTTTGCATGGTCGGTCCTTGTTATGAAGTTTTGTAACATCATTCGTCCTTATCAATTACACCGTTCGTCCCTGTGGTTTGGCCTTAATAACATCGTAAGTCCCTCGGCTGTTAATGATAAGGATGAATGATGTTACAAAACTTCATTATAAGAACCGACCATGCAAAAATGAAAGTAGAGGGACTTATGATGTTATTTTGGCCAAACGACAAGGACCAACGGTGTAATTTACTCATAATAATTTAAACAAAAACTAAATTCTAACAAATAAAATCTCCCAAAAAGGAACAAACAGATCTAGCCTTAATGCAATTGCTTTTTTATTCAACACAATTAGCTGTCAATATTGACACATAAAGTTATCCTAAACCTATTGTACTCTACTCTTAACCAGTGACCAAAACCTATACTTAAAAAACTAATGAACCAAAATAATTTATAGATTCAGTGTGCCTAAACATAATGTTGAAAAGAGAATCTTTATACAGCCACAAATTTGCTGGCATTGTCTCTCAACTCCTCACCAGTGAAGAAAATAAACTTCAAAATAGAAGTTTCTTTCATGCCTCCTAGTATTCTAATACTTGGTGAATCCTATATATAAATACCCCATTCTGTTCAAGAACATAACAACCAACATAAACACAAGTACACACACTACACACATATCAGACAATTCTCATTAAGTACTGAAATATGGAGAACATTGTTGGAGAAAGTTTCACAAGCAGAAGGGTTATACCAATCAGAGGACAGATAAAATCCAAAATAGCAGCAACTGTTTTTCATTCTGTAGTTTATATGCTCTCTCGAGTATCGTTGCATCCCAATGTTTCCCATCGGCGAACCTACTAGAGATAGAGATCAAGGTGTAAGGGAACCATAGTGTATATTCTAAATTTCTTTGTAATATCAGTTGAAAGTTTTGTGAGTGAATGTTACATATTAATAACATATATTTGCATAATTTACCTCTTTTATGATATATATACTCTCAACTCTTTTTGCCAACACGAACATATTATATGAAGCCGATAGCCATTAGTAATACTATTTGCAGTATTATAAACTCATGCAATAAACTGCGCAAAAAATGCATCTTGCTCCTTTGGAATTTGTATCATCTGCATCTTCAGTGTGTTCAGCTCCATGTAAATTTCTTCATTTTGTGAATGTGATGTATCATCCGCAAAAAAATAGTGTACGAATCCTTTCACTTGAATCCCGCTGGAACCAGGTTCCTTACAAACAACTTTGTCTTTCATCTCCCTTCTTAACTGTCTTACATCACCCCACATACCAGCAGAAGCATAAAGATTCGACAAAAGAACAAAACTAGACTCGTTTTCAGGCTGCAAAGCCACAAGTTCTCTTGCAGCAACCATCCCGATATCAACATTGCCATAAATATTACATGTGGATAACAGAATTTGCCATATTCGGGCATCAGGGATCATGGGCATGTTATCAATCAGTTTCTTAGCATCATCTAATTTTCCAACTTTACCAAGCACATCAACCACACAAGCGTAGTGTTCTAAACATGGGATAACTCCATGAAGATCAAACATAGAATTTAAATAATAACGTGCTTCATTTACTAATCCTGCGTGAGCACATGAACTTAAAACCCCCAGATAAGTTATCTCGTCAGGTTTCATTCCAAATTCGGGTATTTTGGTTAACAGATCATAAGCTTTACTGTAGCAACCAAACTGAGCATATCCCATAATCATAGCATTCCAGGCAACTAAATTGTGGACGTTTGTTGCAGTTTGAAAAACGTGTTCCGCATCCTCTATGCTACCACATTTACTGTAAACATCTATGACAGCACTTTCTATAAACTTATCGGTACTAATTGCGGTTTTAATAGCCAACGAATGAAGAGATTTTCCTTGATGAAGGTCTGATAATGCAGCACAGGATTTTAAAACTATGTTGAAAGTTGTGATGTCAACATTTAAGGATGAGTTCCATCTTCTATAAAACAAAGTTTGTACATCATTATAACATCCACATTGATCATAGGCTCCCAACATTGCATTTACGTGTACCACATCTACACTATCAATCTCGCTAAATAAGTTTTTTGAATAACTAACTCCGTTGGATTTCGCATAAGATGTAATCAGACGACAGAGAATTGAATCGGTATATATAAGTCCAAGTTTAAGGATAAGTGAATGGATCTGCAGTACCCATTTCGAGTCGGATAGTACTTCAAGAATGCTTAAAAGGGTGTATTCGTTAGGTTGTAGCAAAGAATTTCGCATCTTAGAGAAACACGCAATAGCTTGGTTAGAAAGACGATGCTGAGAATAACCACTAATCAGCGAGTTCCAAGACACTGAATCAAGATAAACCATCTCATCAAACACACACTTAGCATCATCCATCTTCCCACTCTTCGCATACATGGAAATCAACGCATTACAAACAGACGTCACACCCAAAAACCCACCCTTCAACGTCATCGCATGCGCCTGCCTCCCCATTTCCACCATCTCACCACCTTCAACACTCGCCAAAACATTAATCAAAGTAAACTCATTAACCTCGCAACCACTCAAAACACAACACTTAAAAACCTCAAACGCATCCCAACAATCAACCGCCACACCAATCCTCCCCGTCCACGACACAACATCCCACTCACACATTTCCTCAAACACCTTCACCCCGTCCCATCTCCGCCCACACCTCCCGTACATAACCATAATCGCGTTACACAAATGCATCGAGAATCCACCCAACCACCCTTTCTTCACACACCACCCATGAATCACCTCACCCTCCCTCACATCAAAAACGCAACCAACGACACCACTCAAACAAAACTCGTTAAACTCAAACCCGAACCTCACCATCTTAGCAAAACACTCTCTACCCTTATCAAAAACCCCATTCCTAACATACCCATTAATCACAACACTCCATATCACATTATCCAAACACCCAATATCACACTCATCAAAACACTTAACACCAGAATCCAAACACTCACACATCATAAACCTCTGAACCAACCCACTAACCAAAACCACTTTTCCACTAAACCCGAACTTATAAACCAAAACCTTTAACACATTTAACATGCTAACATCATGACAACACTTGATCAAGCTACTAAATGTAACACTATCAGGCTTAAGGTTTTGTACCCTTAGCTCGTTTAAAAGGCGAAAATCGGGTTCGGGGTGGTTCTCACGCGTGCAGAGGGCGACAAGGGAATTGAAAACTGCGGTGTCGGGGTTTACAGTGAGGCGAAGGAGGTAGGTGGCGCGTGAGAGGGGTATTTGGGCGCGTGAGATTAAGGAAGAGGTTTGGTGTGGGGTTAAGGATGTGTTGGATTTGATGAGGAGTGTTAAGATTGTGTTGTGGTTTTGGATTAAGGTTTTCAGTGTCTGCATGTGGAAATGTGTTTGTAACTGTATGCAGGACAGTTGAAGCCTACCCGGTTTTAAGTTTAACGGTCACCAAGAGAACTGAAAGTAGGGTTAAGCATATAGGGCAAGGAAAGAAGAAACTTAAAACGAGAAAAATGCATCTTTATTCATTTAGATGCATCATAATTAGTTTCGAAAGTTATTTTGAAGTGAAAACGATCCAAAATAGTACTAGCAACAAATTTGACCCGCAGATGATGAAAAATACATAGAATTCGTTTAAATTGAGAAAACGCATCTAATATATGTATATCCATATAATTATTAGTTATAAAATATATTATAATGCATCTAAAAGATTAAAGATGCATCTAATTCAAATTGATGCATCTAAAATGTGTAATTATAGTTATTTTTCATCCTTCTTATTTTATGAATTCTTCTCATTCGATCCTTAGTCTAAGTATATAAATTAGAAATGAACTTTCCAACTTTTACACATGTTAAAAATGCGGTCGAAAATATCTTATTGTTAGATACAAAATTTGTTGGTATTTGTAAATGTTAGAAATATGATGACTGGCTACCGGCACGTCGTCAATATGACCGGCTATTTCATTTTAATTATCGACATGTCTTTAATGTTTTTCTTTCAAGCTGACTAGGATTGCAATGTCATTAAATGTGGGGTATATATTTGTTTGACTTCACAACTAACACATTAACACTTTGACCTAAACCCTAATTTTCAGCTTAGACTCACTAACCCTAATTTTGTCAATAATTCTAAATTCCCCAATTGTTCATGTGAAATCGTTTAATCTTGGTCGCGATAGTGAGAGGTTAGTCATTTGCCAACATTGTTTTACTTCAATTCTTTAATATCATGGTTTAAATTTTGATTATTTTTGTTGACTTTTTCTGAAACCCTAATTTGCAGGTTGATTGTACAATAATTCGTACGACCAGGCCTTCGATGGTGATCAAAGGGTATGAGGGGTGATATGTTTGCGTCAAACTTGTAGCCAATCTGCAATAAGAAATAATAGACACTTCGTTAAGTGATTGCGCAGGTGTTGGACCCTGCGAACCACCTCCGACGTGAGAGTATGTATGTGATATGTGTTGTAAGTAATGTAGAGTATATGAAATGTTGTGTTGAGTGAACATACCATTGAAATGACTCGTACAACCTACTTATAGATCGAGAAATAAGCTTGGAGAGTGTCGGCGCACGTTTCGGAGATCATGGGGGCATCCCATGATTTGTGGTAACCGCTAGGGGTTTCATCCCCACTCTCTCTGTCTTGGCGGGGAAGCTAAGGAGATAGTGGGAACGTGGGAGAAGACCAAGTCAATGTTCTCCTATGTCTTAGTGTCTTCAAGGTAAGACCTCGAAGGGCATAGGCCTTCGGTTGGCGAATTCCCAACTGGTAACCATATCAAGGATGAATGATTTTACGCCAACGATGACTTAGGAAGATAGACTTGGTCCTTCGTAATGCAAATTCAACTGAGGTCGAAGGGGAGTCCTTCGACCTAATCGGAGGGTACGTCATCAAGCCCCCCAGTCGAAAGTGATATGTACGAACGAGGATATATTGCTTACGACTCAAACACATATATGAAACTGTTGGGTTCAGTAAATACCCAAACCCATTAATCTAGGATTTGAATAGAAAATAGCCCAAGTATTTAATCCGTTAACACTAATCAGGTCACTGAGTGCATAGCCTCTCAGTGAGTCATCTTCGATACCCAAGACGAGGCGAAGGAGTCTCTCCACTCAAGAAGGCGGAACTTAAAGGGTGAAGACCGAGTCAAGAAGAGATGATGGATTCATGAGTGATGACAATAACTCATCAATCCCTAAGATTCCTCTCCAACTTCTTTCAATCAAGACAAACTGAGTAGAAGATCTGAAGGATGTAAAGACTGAAGAAAGAGCGGGACAAGGCGGGAAAGTTTGAATCAGATAAGACGAAGTCCTTATCAACCAAAGTCAACTTTCCCTGAATGGCAAAGATCGTGCCTGTCATCACCGAAGTTTAGGAAAGTAGTCTTGTCTCTTACCTAGAATAGTCTTTAGAATGAGACAAAATACATCAAGATTTTTGTCTTCAGTATGATGTCGTTGTCACTTAGGAAATAGTCAAATATCATACATGTATAAATAGCATAAGAGATGGAGTGAAAAGGTTAAGCTTGTGAATTGTAAAACACACATACACGCAAGCCATCTTTTCACTCCTCCAAATACAACTTAGTTCCCGAGATAGCTTAGTGAGCTTTAAGAGTTGTGCTCGACTTAGCTTGAGCTTAGAGAGGAATCACCCAACTTTGTCATTTCAATCCCAAGTACTATTCCGCAAGTACTTGGGTAACGATTCTTTGTTGAATTATTTCTAATAAGAATATGACGTTGAAAATTACCAAGTGTGTTTTCTTTATGTTAATTTCAGTCATAGTTCACTTTTAACTTGTTTTATAAAGTTAAACTGTTTTAAACGATAGTGAACGGGGAACAACAAGTGGTATCGTGAGCCGGGCTAATTATAAAACTCATTTTTTAGGCCTCTAAAAGTTTTAAATTATGATCCTTAATGGTGAAATTGATGTACCCCAACTAGTCGATAAAAGGGTGGAGCTTATTCACCGTTGCCCTAGACTTGAAGTTGGCAAATTCAACAAATGGAAAAGCGAATGCTTTGCTATTTGATTGGGATGGAACCTTATTATATCAAGTGTATAAATGAAGGTCCATTTGTCCCAAAGACTCAAGCCAAGGGTTGCCCAAACTCAAGCTCAGTGGACCAGGATGAAAGGAGAGTGGTCAACCAAGATCAAAGACTCAAAAGTATCATAATATCTTGTCTTCCTGACGATATTATGGAGTCTCATTATAAGTCTGTAGTACGCTAAGCAAACTGGGATGACCTAATTCATAGTCATGAAGGACCATCTGATACCAAGGAAAACAGGATAATGGACTTGAAACTTGAGTATAACACCTTCGTGGCTAAGGACTCGAAACTCTCTCTCAAACTTACACCGGATACAAAACTCTTTTAAATGAACTTTCAAATGATGGTGTTAAGTTGTCTAAGCATGAAATCAATGTTGGTTTTGTAAACAGTCTCCCTGAGAAGTGGTTGAATTTCTCTCGGGACTCGTGAATGCTAATCATATCCAAAATCTTGAGCTTCCTGAAATTTATGGGAAATTTGTCTATGAGGAAAACCTCATCAACGACGATACCCTCGACTTAAAAAGTCTCAGAAGTCAAGAAGTCCCGACCACTACCTCATCACCAATATCAACCGCTTTTCTAACAATGTAGTTCAAGATTTTCAAGAAAACTCGGATGATGAGCCCGATGAGAGATCAAGTGAAGAGTACCTAAATGACTGAATGCTGAATTTCAGGAAAGGGCACCTCGCTAACTCTCGAAGGTTTATAAAAGAAACAAAGGTTTTCAACTGCTAAAGCAATCAAGACACTCAATGCTATAAGTGTCATAAAAGAGGCCATTTTGCAAAAGATTGTTTTTCAAAACAACTTCAACCCTCTTACAAACCATCGGATCCAATCACCTTCGTGTTTTAGCAAATTTCAACCAAAAATCTATCGGCCTCATCAAAATGTTCTAAACAAATCTGATCTTAACAAAACCATTGATTATGAAGCTAAGTATAAGAAAGCAAAAGCTAAGCTTGCATTGCTTGAGGCCACCCTCGAAACAACAAAAATTGTTCAATCTGCGGGTAAAACAAAGGCCTTGTTGTTTGAAACCTTTGACTGGATGAAGAGCCAATCTCATCGGATGATGAAATGGTGCATGTCGGTGCTCTAATGGCTCTCTCGAAGAAGACAAGCTAGTGTTGGGAAGAATCATGCTAGGAAACGGGAATGGGTCAACATCACAATGAAGAAGGTAAACATTTTACTTTCTATGGATGATGACTCGATTGGCAGTCTTATATGAATTATCTAAATGTAGACCTTAAGTTTGTAGAAGAGCAAAGACCTAATCTTTTTCTAAGTACAAACAAGTTAAGTTTTGAATTGAATAAGTGTAGGGATGAATTGCTTATTTTAAAACAAGCTAAGCTTGAGGTCGCCACTTTGCAAATTCAAAACACCGAACTAGTTAAAAGAAATCAGAATCTTCAAGATGAACTTAAAAAGGCAAATGATGTTCTTAAAAGTTGGACCGCTAAGAATCCTGTGGTCTTTGATACTTGGGAGCCCCGAGCAAGAAGAGAGTCATAGGTGAAGATCATCTCCCGACTCTCTCAACAAAGACCGCTCCTAAGCCATTTGTGTCCGGTGGCATGATTACAAGTATGTTGGCCGATTCCAGTTCCATGAATGGATTGAACGAGTCAATCCGAGAGTAAGCTTCCAAACTTCGATTCGGAAGGATTCTAGAGCTCGAAAGTCAAGCTCTAAAGAGCATGCTTGGACTCCCTCGATGTGCCCGGTTCTTGAACACATCTCTCGAAGTCAAGGCAGAATCTCAAGCACCGCTTCCACCATCAAACCTCTTTAGAGTGCTGCTCCAAGCTCTGAGCTTACTCCACTACAATTCAATCCTCATTCACCAAAAGAAAGGTCCGGACTTGGTAGAACCATCCTACAAAGACAAGCAAAACTAATCCAACAAGAGTCTACTCCTACAAACTTCATCATCCATCGTCCCCATCAAGTTTACCAAATCCAAAGAATCGACCGAACTTGTGAGGAAGCTTATCAAAAATGGAATCCATTGAAAAGGTCCCCGAACCAATCAAGGAGACAAAGTCGCCTTCCGCCTCAAAGTCTAAGTCAACCTCCAAAAATAAACAAAAGTGTGAGCTGTGTCATTACACCACCCATACCATCGACAACTCGCTATAGAATCCTTTTTGCATGATTCGCAAAAGGATGATCACAGACGCAGATCATCTACAAGATGACAGTCAAGCAAACTATACCAAAGTTGGTCATCAAGATGCTTCATCCTCTAAAACCGCTCCAAAGAATAGAGCAAAACCTTTTCCTCTCTCGCCTCACCTGTGGGTTCAATGATCATCATCAGGATGATTGTCTCATGAACACATGCTGTGATATATGTGGTAATCCAGCTCATGAGACATCCCAACATGACAATATCATTCATGCAAGGAGAAATTCCAAACAACCAAGAGTCACTGAGTCATCCTCAGCCTCTAAATGCAAAACCTGTGGTAGCACCATGCACACAACTACTGACCATGAATCAATTGCTAAGTTCAAAGAGACCTTGAGATCCAAGCCCACTAGTAAGTGGGTCACGAAGAGAAACTAATTCAGTTTACTACTTGTGCAGACATGCCAGGAGCCTATCTCGCATCTAGACAAGTGGATGCTCAAGAAGCATGACTAGTGTGAAGGAATATTTGCACAAGTATGTAAAGGAACCAGGGCCCAAGGTAGTATTTGGTGATAACTCATCATGTCCCACTGAAGGTTATGGTTCAAGAAACTGCAATGGAATAGTTTTTTCTAGAATAGCCTATGTCAACGGTCTCAAATACAATCTCATCATGTCACCAACTATGTGATGCAAAATTCATTGTACAATTCAATGATAAACAAGGTACCATTTTTAATGCCAACAAGGAAGTTGTGTTGATAGCTCCTAGGAGAGATGATGTTTATGTGCTTGACATGTCAACTCTCTCCCAAGATGGAACTTGTCTCTTTGCTAAAGCCACTGAAACTATCAATTGGTTGTGGCATAAGAGACTTTCACACTTAAACTTCAAAAACCTCAACAACTTGGCAAAACAAAACAAGGTCCTTGGCTTGCCATCACTGGTCTTTGCAAAAGACAAACCATGCTCTTCCTGTGAAAAGGGTAAACACCACAGAGCATCATTCAAAACCAAACAAAATTTCTCCATCAAAGTCGCCTTCACCTCCTCGCACATGGATCTCTTTGGACTGTCCCCCAGATCAATCCAAAGATGAGAAGTATACACTCGTCATTGTTGATGAGTTCTCAAGATACACTTGGGTATACTTTCTTTCCAAAAGAGTCGGTGATACAATAATGTCATTCATCGGGAAGATTGAAACCGTAATGACATAATCGTTAAACAAATCCAACCGACAATGGCACCGAAGTTCGAAATCAAGAACTTGAGAGTTTCGTGATGAAAAGGAATTTCTCAAAATTTCTCATCTCCTTATAGCCCTGAACAAAATGGGGTTGCTGAAAGGAAAAACAGAACTCTCATTGAGGCGCTAGAACTATGTTAAATGGCTCACCTCTCAAAACATTTTCGATGAAGCGGTCAAAGCCTGTTACACTCAAAACAAGTCAATCATTGTCAAAAGACATAATAAAACCCCATATGAGATCTTCAAAGGTAGACTTCCGGACATCAGCTATTTTCATGTGTTTGGATGTCCTGTGTTCATTCACAACCACAAGGATCATCTAGGAAAATTTGATGCAAAAGCTGATGATGGATATTTTTAGGATACTCACGATCTCCAAAGCCTTCGTGGTCTTTAACACAAGGAGACAACAAGTTGAGGAAACCTTTCATGTCACCTTTGATGAAAGTAATCGAAAGCATCAAGTTCATCAACACCTCAGTGGAGGAAATAGGAATTGATAACTCATCAAGATATCCTCCCGATGAGTACAACATCAACTCAATTCCTCATATCAAGCCGATGCGTCGACATCTCATATTATGTCTTACCTCACAACCTACCCCAACCAACTATCAATGAGTTCATTGAAAATCACCGTCCATACCGATATGTAACAATGATCCAAATGATCGTGAACCCAGAACTCACGTCCTCAACTGATCAAGACATCTCTACGATGTTTTAAATGATTTTGTGGCCCTTGCACTGAACTCACATCCGACTCCAAAGGTGACATCTTCAAGCTCGGACCCACCACAAAGTAAGTGGACAAGATCTCGTGACATTGAGCTTGTAAACATCATTGGCGAACCCACCGAGGGTATGCTCACTAGAAGCATGGTCGCTAGTCTAACTGCAGCTTCAACCAATGAATGTCTATATGCTGATTACCTATCAGACATTGAACCCAAAAGTGTCACTGAAGCTCTAAAATACCCAAGCCGGGTTCAGGGCTATGCAAGAAGAAATGCAACAGTTTGACAAAAACAAGGTCATGACCTTGATCAAATGTCCTCAGGATGTCGTAGTCATAGGAATGAAGTGGGTTTTCGAAACAAACCGATGAAAACGGCACTGTCATTAAAACAAAGCCAGACTTGTAGCCAAAGGTTACAGACAACAAGAAGGCATTGACTATGATGAGACATTTGCTCCTGTTGCAAGAATGGAAGCCATCGGGATCTTCCTTGCATATGCAACATACATGAACTTCATGGTCTACCAAATGGATGTTAAAAGTGCATTCTTAAATGGTGATCTCAAGGAAGATGTGTATGTTCAAAGAACCACCGTGCTTTGAGAGTAGCGAATTCCCTGACTATGTTTGCAAGCTTGACAAAGCTCTTTATGGACTTAAACAAGCTCCTGGCATGGTATGAAACTCTCCCTTCTTAGATACAAAACAAGTTTGTCGAGGAAAGATAGACAACACAATCGCTTGTCTATAGAACCCAACAGGATGTGATACTAGTCCAAGTGTATGTTGATGATATCATCTTTGGCTCAACAAACTACAAACTTTGCAAACAGTTTGAAAAACTAATGACAAAGAAGTTTGAAATGAGCATGATGGGGAACTCACATACTTTCTTGGACTACAAATCGTGCAAACCGATAAAGGTATATCCATCACCAAGAGAAATACACCAGAAATCTCTTGAAGAAATATGAGATATTTGACTATGCCTCGGTGAAGACACCAATGGTTCCACCTAACAACCTTGGACTGATCTCACCGGCAAATCACCAATCAAACTCATTTCGGGGATTGTTGGCTCACCGATGTATCTAACCGCTACTAGACCGGACATACAATTTTCAGTCGTCTAATAGCAAGATATCACCTAATCCCAAAGAATCCCACCTCATGCAGCCAAAAGAATACTCGTGTACACGAAAGGAACCCCAAACCTTGGACTCTACTATCCAATATGCTCAGGGTTTGATCTCAAGGGTTACTCGATTCGATTATCTGGCGCAACATGGACGAAAAAGTACCTCGGGTCCTGTCAATTTCTTGGAGGAAAAGCGGTGTGTTGGAGTGCAAAGAAGCAACAATCGCTGGCTATGTCCTCACCAGGTGAATATGTAGGCTGCAGCAGGATCTTTGTGCCAATGTATTATGGATGAAAAGTCAACTCGGTGACTATGACATCCATTATAAAATGGTGCCCATCTTCTGTGATAACACTAGTGCAATTGCAATCTCCAACAACCATGTCCTCCACCAAAGAACCAAACACATAGATATCAGATATCACTTCATCAAGGACCACATAATGAAAGGAGACATAGAACTTCATTTCATCCCTACTGAATATCAACTGGCAGATATCTTCACCAAACCCTTGGATGAACCTACCTTGAGACCGAAAGCTTGAATTGGGAATGCTTGACATTGAAAGTCAAGTATCGAAAACCAATCTCAAGAAGGTCTCAAATGGTTCATCCTCCCCTAAAATCCAAAATAAACCTCTCACTGAATGAGTAAGACTCATTCAGGTCCCTGACACTTGACAAAGAGCATTGAATGAGTAACTAAATGGTCCAAGTATCGCTTACTTTAATGTCCTATGTTGGTAACTATGCCAATTTAATAAAGGAATATATGTCTCTTTGTCTTACTGTCATCCCACTTGGCATTTAATGCCTCTCACAAAATATCAAATTGATATTTTAATCTCTGCAAAAGTGCACTTTTTATGCGTGATCGCAATCGCTCCTTGAAAATCGGGATTTTTAATGCGGGTAATGGAGTGGTAGCATTAAATGGGAAATTCAAAAGTCTTTCAAAAACCTTCTCTTAGTTTTTCCATTTGTGCACAAAACACCCCTCTTATCACTCTATAAATACCCACATCTCCAACACAATCAACACACACAAATCTTTTCTGCAATTAAACTCTGTCAAAATCATTTCAAAAACTTCAGAAACATTTGTGTGTGCTCAAAATCTCTTTTGGAAAACCTTCCTTGTAAACATTTACAAAAGTTTTTCTCACAAACTAGAGAGATCTAAACATTTCGATTGTTCTTGCCAAACATTTTTAAACCCTAAAAACTTCTTTAATAGATATGGCTAGAACACAATCTCTCGGTTTGCTTCTCGATGGGTAGGGGATCTCAAAAACGTTGAATTCAAAACAAACAATGTCATAGGTAATTTTGAATACCCTGAAAATGTCCCAACCTATAAAGACATTGTAAAATTTTTGTTCAACTGCCCACTCAAAACGACCTTTGTAAAATGTCCTTAGTGGTGTACCCAAACTACCTCGGGGAGTTTTGGGCTCGCTAAAGCCTTTGACCCGACACCTTCAACTGATGAGAATAACCTTAGACCACTCGGGAGTATCTCATCGGTTCGGCCTTAATGGGGCAACAATATACCCTGGATTACAAAACCTTTTGCACTTCAACAGGGTTAGATTACAACAAAGGTGTTTATGTCGCCCATCCTGAACCTTCCACAGTGAAGGATGGGTTAAAACAAATCGTTTTGGATCCCACATTTTTGACAGACCCCAGTCACTAAAAGTTCATTCCCCGTGGCTTGGAGGATCATTTTCACTTTTGTGATTCAGGTCCTCGGCGGGAACCACTCATCCATCGAACAAGTTAACTCCATTCAGTTGATGATGGCATACTGATGAATGGGGTCACTCGACATAGGGAGATCATTTACAGTGATCTTGTAACGAAGATACAGAGCAAAACTAGGACGAAGTATATTTCGTATCCTAGGTTTGTCTCTTGTGCTTTACAATCGCTACTGGGTGCCAATTATACTCGTGGATGAAAAATTTGGAGATTTACCTGGCATCCTGAGTCCTTCAAACTTTCAAAAGGACCCATCCCTTGTCACACCTATAGAATTGACGGCCCATATGGTTGCTGTAACAACGTGAGGGATCGGTGTCTCCAAACCCCGCTCTTAAAAGAAAAAGGGAAAGTCTCGATGGGACTAAGACTAAACCAAAGTCCTAGGGCCCGAGGCTTCGGAGCACCGCCTAAGAGGCACAAAAGGCACGAGACCAAAAGACACCCACCGACTGTGCAACAACCACCCCGTGACAACGAAGGACACGATACATCACGGTCGCTGCCCTTTGTCACACCTACTACTCCCCAAGATCCAGAGGGAAACAAACAACTCGTGGTAGGGAGCCTTCCACAACGCCTGATGACAATAGCAAATCAAAGCCTTTGTCCGAGGGCACACCGATCGATCCCAAAGACTCGAGGGAATCAAACAACCCCGATAGGGATACAACATTCATCGACTCGCTAAAGGCACGGAAACGCCCCACCGTGTCTCGTGGGTTACCGGGGACAAAGACTTCGGAGGAAAGAAACAACCCACCGATACGGAACCCAAAACCAATCCCGACTCCCGAGAAGACAGGAAACTCCCACCTGTCCGAGGGGTCCACGGGGACAAAGACTCGAGAGGATCAATACCACCCGCTAATATGGAACCCATTCCCACTCCCTTGTTAACGGTTGCTGAGGTTACTGAATTGCTACAATCTGATGATGACCTTGCTGAAAGTGATGATGAAATCTTATCACCGGAGAAGAAATGGACGCCGAGGTTCAAGTTTAACAAGAACCTCACCTGATCCACGAGAGAATACTAAATCACCGATGATAGGCGCCAATGATGACTCCTCTTCATCCACTCGATGAATTTGCCAGATTTGATAATGTTCTCCCACTCACGAAAGACACGTTCGATGGATCACCAAAGCATCAAGAAGGTTATATTCGGGGTCATGACACATTATGGGAGCAACACACCGAGGCAGCTGCGAGTTATGCTAATCTAAAGGTCAAGTACATGGTTTTGATGCAAATGTTCATGAGCATAGGGATCTGATGTATGACAACATTCACCGACTGGATGAAAACATGGCTAAATTCCTCAAACATCTTCGTGGTGTAGGAACCACGATAGGTGAAATCCGAGTTTGTCAAAGAAGACCCAAAGACTCAACTCTAAAGTGCCGGAGGCTACTGAGAGCACTTGAAACAATCCTCAAACCTCACCGAACCGCTCAACATGCTCAAGTCTCAGCAAATGTTCGGGTCTTCCATCCTCATTCCAGTCTCTTCAAGCTACATTGGACTCTATAAATACGCAGGTGACTACTTTAACTCAGGCCTCGTCTTCTATGGCTTGGAATCTTGGTCCAGGAATGACGGCCTTGGAGTTATCTCATGCGAACTTGGATGCAAAGGTCACTGGTCTTCAAGAAGATACTTCAGACATAAAGGCCATGATGATGAAATCTATCAGCCTTCAAAGGTCAAGCTGGTCATCCCCTCAAGACCTACTCCAACTCTTGCCCTCACCGACGCCACGGCAACAGTTGAGGGGAGAATATTGTGAAGAAACTCCTCAACACACCGAGGGGAGCAAACACCACCGCCTCAGGCTCAAACATCATCATCATCGACCAGTCTTTGCGGTACCAATCTCATCACTACCACCTCCAGAACAACAACACCGACAGTCTTAGCACCAATCTTGACAACAACACCTCCCATCATTGCATCATCTTCCTCAGGACAAAGCAAGGGCAAAGGCATACCGACAACTACTGAGCCCGAGAGGATTCCCTACAAAATCGGTGACATCAATATCTCTTCACTCCTCAACAGCTAACCAAACACCTTGCTAAAAAAGAAAGGAAATTGAAACAAGCTGAGGATGAAAAGAAGACAAAGGAGGCATTGACCAAAGTGATTGCTGAAGAAGCTGAAAATGTGGGAATAGATGCAAGCAAGCTCAAAAAGGGTCAGCAGACGAAGTTCATGGAAGCTCAGTCGCTCAATGGCGCAATGAGAGCTCGATGAAGAAAAGAGAAAGAAAATCAAGCTCTCGTGCAAAGCGAATTAAAGAATATAATCGACAATGACCAACGAAGGCTTCTGAAAAAATCGATGTCAAAATCATTCCCAACACCAAACCTTTGGCTATGAATGTCTACAGAGGGGATGACAAAAGACACTTTGAAGTTCATGATCCATTAAAATTCAGTGACTTTGGGATCACCGAACTTGATGAACTTGGTCCGATCATTGGAAAGAAGCAAAACAAGGTGGTCAAGGAGCTGATGAAGATGCTTAGCAAAAGATATGAAAGGCTAAGGGAAGCACCAACCCAACCGAGAATTCAGCTGCCTTGACGCACCTCAAGGATCTCAACTACAAGCTTCCACGGCAAAAGGAAAAGAGTTGATTTCCAACCCGAGATCAAAGTACCCGGCCTTGAATGCAACAGAGAACCGCCTGAGGGAATAAAGTTTGTAAACCGTCTTGTGATTGAAGAGCCCGAAGAGGGCTATTCCACATTGATGTCTATGGGAACCCTGCTTTTCAAAGATGGAGTGACATTGATCAGCCGAGTGGCCGCAATGATCGCTATATTCTGTGGCCTCTCGATCCAATCCCCAAGAACGCCGTTCTGTCAAGACCGAATGCCAAGATCGAGACCATCCCGACAGGAAACACTCATCACCAAGAAAGTGAAGCTTGAAGCACGGGTATCCATCCGGATTGACATCATTTTGTTTTATCTTTTGTACTAGTGATAGGAACTATGTAATCTTATCAATAAACGATGTATGTTTTATTCATTTACTCAGTGTTCCTTATTGTATTCATTAGTACATTCAATGTAAGAAGAAGCCTCTTGCTCACTTACACTGATCAACCACTTAGGCTATTTGTATATCCAAATAGGGGAGACTGTTGGGTTCAGAAAATACCCAAACCCCTTAATCTAGGATTTGAATAGAAAATAGCCCAAGTATTTAATCCGTTAACACTAATCAGTCATCGAGTGCATAGCCTCTCGGTGAGTCATCTTCGGATACCCAAGACGAGGCGAAGGAGTCTCTCCACTCAGTAAGGCGGAACTTAAAGGGTGAAGACTGATTCAAGAAGAAGATGATGGATTCAGTGAGTGATGACAATAACTCACTGAATCCCTAAGATTCCTCTCCAACTTCTTTCATCAAGACAAACCAAGTAGAAGACTGAAGGATGTAAAGACCAAGAAAGAGCGGACAAGGCGGGATATGTTTGAATCAGATAAGACGAAGTCCTTATCAACCAAAGTCAACTTTCCCTGAATGGCAAAGATCGGCCTGTCATCACCGAGTTTAGGAAAGTAGTCTTGTCTCTTACCTAGAATAGTCTTTGTAAACAGAGACAAAATACATCAAGATTTTGTCTTCAGATGATGTCGGTTGTCACTTAGGAAATAGTCAAATATCATACATGTATAAATAGCATAAGAGATGGAGTGAAAAGGTTAAGCTTGTGAATTGTAAAAACACACATACACGCAAGCCATCTTTTCACTCCTCCAAATACAACTTAGTTCTTGAGATAGCTTAGTGAGCTCTAAGAGTTGTGCTCAGACTTAGCCTGAGCTTAGAGAGGAATCACCCAACTTTGTCATTTCAATCCCAAGTACTATTCCGCAAGTACTTGGGTAACGTATTCTTTGTTGAATTATTTCTAATAAGAATATGACGTTGAAAATTACCAAGTGTGTTTTCTTTATGTTAATTTCAGTCATAGTTCACTTTTAACTTGTTTTATAAAGTTAAACTGTTTTAAACGATAGTGAACGGGGAACAACAGAAACCTCTCCTCCGTCACAAAACTGAACGAAGATGAAAAGTTGGATAAATGTTGAGTGCGTATTAAATGCATAATACTTATCCTAACCACCCTTTATCTCGGTAAATCCAAACGTCCTTTCAAAGTTTAAAAAGGGTTTGAAATCCGGAAGTTAGGTGACCCCAAAAGACACGTGTAGGGCTAGGATGAAATATGCAATAGGGTATATAAATTCAAAATAGTAAAACCCTAACTCATTTTTATCCCTCGCCCAAAAATTACACCTACTAATCTGTCTTTCGAGCAAGCTTTCGAACAAAAAAGGTAAAGTGTTCCTTCGTATCACTACATTTTCATTACTTTTATGTTGATTAAAAGTACCATGGCTGCCAATTCTAAGTTCGTAATCAGGCAACAATGTTGTACCTTGACCAAGGAAGAGCTCAAAGCCTTCCTTACTGATTATCCCATTCTCAAACAGTTTAAGATCATGTTACCCAGCAAACGCCAAGGTATTTATGATGCTCCAAAAAATTATGTAGGCTTATATACACATGCATTCACCACCTCCAACTCAAGGATACCTTTGCATCCCCTAATTTTAGAACTCCTTCAATATTTTGAAGTACACATATCTAGGTTTAACCCGTTTGGCCTAGCCAAGCTCACAACATACATTGTCATGCGTAAAGCGTATGGGTTTGAACCATCTTTGACTGTGCTTAGAGGGTTTGTAAATCTTTACCCTGGAGGAGACTGGCTGACTTTGGCCAAAAGGGGTGAACATGATGTGCCCATTCTGATTGAGAAGCCTTTTACAAATATCAGAAACTTGAAAGGGAGTTCTTTTACATTCAAGATACAATTGTACCTCCACAATACCCTGCGTTGTTAAACCCAGAGTTTCAATTTGATGAGAAGAGATTTAACGATCCCCTGCCCTATACTGTGAGGAGGAATCCCATGTATCAACGCCTAGCTCGCCATCCAGCTGATTGCCAGACCTTTCCAGAGCCAATATTGTTTATGGTTGGCCTTGCTGAAAGTTGGGAGGGGTCTCCGTTACATCCTGAAATTATTTGTTGTGGAGAAAGTATGTAAATTTTCAATTAAAATAAGATATAGGAACTTATCTTTCTGATATTTATCTGTCTCCTTCCTTTTTGCAGAAATGTCTTTCCGTAATTTCGTTGTTGCTGGTGGTGCCAAGGAAGTGAACTTCTTTCCAAAGGAAGCCAAGGAAGTTAGCTACGGCGTAGGTTCTCCTTCAGTTTTAGTTAACAATAACGATGTTGATGCTCAACCAATTGAGCCTGTGTCATCTGCTCCTCCTACAAAAGAAAAGGAGCCTGTAGAGGTTGAAGACCAGTTAGTGGAGAATGTTGCAGACTCATATGACCCTGCTTCGGAAGATCAGCTGGCGATCGTAGGGTCCTCCGGTATAGCGGATAGGGTCCGAAGCAGGAAAGGTACAAGTTCAAAAGCTGCAAAGTCTGCCTCGAAGAGGAAGCTCATCTTGCCCACTCCTCCATCTCGAACTACCCGGAAAAAGAGTGCTCAGGGTAAGGCTGTTGTGTTTACAGCCATAGAAGGGCCCAACACTGATGACATTCATGGTAAATCTTCTTCCTTGTTGCAAAAAAGTTTCTGCATATTGTGTTATACTAATAAGTTTATTTCTATTGCAGGTCTTCCTGATACGAAAGAGCTTCCGTCCCCCCTAGCTTGTCACACGCTCAACACCTAGCTGGAAGGGGGTGATGGATAATATGTCCTTGGAGAGGCTATGCGACCTACTCGACAAGAGCTATGTAAGGCAATGCATATTGGATAACCAGCTCAATACTCGGACAAGGGAGCTTCTTCGTGTTGTCACCAAAGCTAGGGAAGAGATGGACGTCATGCTTGCCAGGGAGAAGGCCATAGACAAGCAATACGCATACCTGCAAGAAAAATGTGAGGATGCTATGGAAGATTTCAACAATAATCCTCTGGTCCAAGATCTCTGAGCAGATGTGGAGAGGCTCAAAGGTCTGTTAGCCGAAAGCCAGGCTGAGTGCAGCAGGCTATCTCTCGAAGGCACTAAAGTCATAGGCTACAAGGAGCAAATTTCCGTTCTGACTACCAAGTGTGGAGGCCTTGAAGAGGAGAGAGCAAAGCTGATTGACCAAGAGATTAAGCTCAAAGAACAGGTGGATGGGTTGGATCTTCGTCTCAAAATGCTCAAGAAGGACAGGGTTGATATCGTGACCAACGTTATCCCATACATTACTATGGAGTTGTATCACAGTGATGATGTGGGCATAATGATTGGGAAGTTGGTGAATGCAGCCATTTTTTATGGTGAATGCACTACTCTTGAGGAGGTGGCCAAGACAGGTAAACCAGTGGATCTTGCAGGTGTTCCATATTACAGGGCAACCCACGAGAAGGAATACGATGATGCAGGCAATGCCTTATCCATGCAGAGTTCCCATTCCTTGCTGAGGCTACGAAGGACCCAACGGCCTCCATTGAGGACCTGTTGTCAAAGAAGCCAAGGAAGGTTCAACCTGCTTCCCCCTCCAAGAAGACACCATCTGCAAAAGTCCCATCCCTAGGTTCTACTGATCCAACTCATTCGAAGGTATGATGAAGGCTACCATGTGGTAGTTATTTGATCTTCCAGGGTGGTATGTACCCTGTTAAACAATTTGTCTTTGTGTTCCTTTCCAGTCATGATGCCTGATGAAACAATTTATTTTCTGTATGTGGTGAAGGCTACGGCCTAAGACAATATTTGCTTTATGATCGTTAAGGCTTCGGCCTTTAGACTAGTCGTTAATGAATATCTACTGATGGCCACTAGGGCCTTGATGATGTAGAAGGTTAGAGATATTAAGAAGTCTCTTACAGTCCCCACGTGCATCACCATCAGCAGAAATCATTGTTATGCATCGTTTTATATCTTGGAATGATGAACTACATTTTAGAACCCCTGGAAATCTACAATGGTGGAGTTCAACTTGTTAATCTGCATTTTGGTTAATCTTTAGTGTTTGTTCAATTGTCTTCAACACAATCGGTGAACTCAAAGTGTATCTGATTCTGGATGTACCTCACAAAGATTTGTTGGACGACTTTAACTATTCGTGTCGCATTGGCTAAGGTGTCAATTTGCTGCTGCAAGAATAGGTGCGGTGTAACCTATCTTGGGTTTTCTATCCAGATTTAGTATGCTCTTTTTTACTTTATATTGTACTAGCAAGTAGATAAAGATAACAATAATTTGTTTTGAGCAAATTAATAGTCTAAATCATGTGACTGTAAAATGTCTTAAAATCTGGAGAATGCAAATGTCATCTTATAGTTAGTACTTATGAGGATATATTAGTCGCATAAGTTACGGGTAGAACTGTTATCTGGGTCAGACAGGCCGTTGGCTTATCGGGTTTCAGGAATACAAAAGATATCATGGGATATTGATTGGTTTATTCATTAGAAACAATGGTTTATTAGTTCAATAAATTTTACTTGAAATGGTTCAAGAAGAGTTAACCTGCCTTTTTACCAAATCATTTTAACTTCTAATCTTAGCCACCAAAATATATAGGCTACGTATCACAGCCGTTGATTTCCTCCCCACTCTCTTGCAGCCGTTGGATAAAGACGTGTTAACTGTTCGATTAGGAAACTACTTGGGGTGAACCAAGTCTACATCGTGTTCAATAAGTTCATTAATTTGAATGTATAATTTTTAAAAGTATAACTACTGCTTTTGGACAATACCCCTTCGTATAAAACCTCTCTCCAGTTAGCACATGTGCCACATTACTTGCATCAACCATACTTAAACACCCACAGACCAAGAAACATAGCTCTAAGATCATATTCATATCTAATCCTCTACTACATTATATCAACAACAAAAAAAGTTTAGATTTATTTTTCAGGATTTTAAACATGCAGAAAATACTTGGAGCAAGTTTAACTACCCGAAGGCAGATACCAGTGAGAGGGCAGGTTATGGTGAGGATAGCTGCAACGGCTTATCATTCGGTGGTTTCTGTGTTCTCAAAGCTGCCACGTGCCACCACTTCTCCGGTTACTAGACGGACCTGAGAGAGATCAATATGCACACAAGTGATTACTATGGTGTATTAGATGTATCTCGATAATGTAGTTATAGTTTGCAGATTCAGTTTTCTAGTTGAAGCTTTGCGCCATGTTCTTGAATGTCAATATGTTGTGTATCTGATAATTTAAGAAAAGCTTTCTCCGACACAATTATGTTATAATTAACTTGTATCTTGTGTGTTAAAATCTGTGTAGTTATGTACAAGTGAGCACCGAAGAACACATATTAACGCCTGCTCTTTTTTTATCTCACGCATGCACAAGTGAAAAGTGCTGTAGTACTTTCTAGCTTTGTGCATGGGCATTCGTACTCTACCATATATCAACCATTGCCTAAACCCTCCCAATACCAGTGAAAAAAAAAAAAAGGCACATTACTATTTCATTTGGTCCAAACAGTGAGAATGGAGTCTTAATTAGTGGAATCGATATGGCATGTTCATGATACTTGAACCATAAATCTAATTATGGATTCGCCCTAATCCCATTTTCTACAGTAGTTTACAAATAATAAGTACAAATAGCAAGCATGGAAAGCCAAACTCCTGGTAACATATACACTTAAATCTATAAGAACATTCGTGTCCTTAAATCTATAAGAAAGTTCGTCCAAGACAACTTTATGGTAATAAAAAAACACATAAAAACTTCTGTTATTGCTAGCAAGTTTAGAGTATCGCATTACAATTAGGCATTACAACGGTTGATTCACCATCATTATGGTTGCAAATTAAACTGGTCTTTGTTCACTAACGTGATTTACATCATTTGTTACATGAGTCGAGTCAGATCTTACTATCTTGACAACTATAACATTTTTGAGCAACAATAGCACAATGCTGAACCAATCACACTACAAGTTTAATCTTATATCAGTCAATACAATGCTGACTTTCAACTGGTCAAATGCCAGCTTCTTCCAAGATGGTCCAATAGAATTTTAACAAATTTATTGGCATTGTTTACCAACCCAATTCAAAATGAGAAAACGTGTACTAATTGTTGCTCTTTTATAAACACCAAGTTGCAAAAGTAAAAGGCCAAAATTCAGATGCATCATCACTGACATATTCCTATGCATAAACTATGTTTGTGCAGAATCATTGTCAATTTGTAATTTTTAAATTAGTAAGCAAATCATCTAATGTATTCAGTTAGTGGCTATAATGGGAGACCACTTCAAATCACTGAAAGAAAAGTAAAGACTGATTTACCGAATATATTAATAATTAATTCTTTTCATTAAGGCGGATTATATAAGAAAATATGGCTGAAAATGAAGCAAGTCAAATGTCACCCTAAATAAATCACTATCAAAACAATTGGATCATTATTCTAGTTATAGCGCTTTTATAGTACCATTTAATACATGTAATATAATTAGCAAAAACTAGACTATACGATAACCTGTTTTGACTCCGGCTTAAAGTTTCTGCATTGACAGGGATCTATTCGGTACAAATTACCGGTTTTGACTTGAACACATTTTTGAGTCGTTACCCGACCCACTCATTTTTTTCACCTGTGATTCCACATAAACATTATACCAACTTTGTTTCTTGTATCAATGAACAAAAAACTAAGGGAATTCGGTTTGTCCCAGGCATTAGACAAAAAGAATATTATTTTATAGGAGACAATTTGTTGGCATTGCCAATGCCATATATCCCACTCCTACCAAGAATAAAAAAAATAACCAAAAGGAACCATCAATTTATTCCTAAAGAGTCTTGAGTCAAAGTTGAGTTCCTGTATATACCCCCTTATACAGATACCATCACAAACACAAATCCAGTGACTCACAAACCAAGTGACTCACAATTCAAGCGACTCATAAACCAAGTTTTGTTTCTTGTCAAGGCTTTTCATAAAACTAAAAATGTTGAATAAGGAACACAGGTACAGAGAGAGCAAAAGAGCCATACCAAAGAGGGGACTGATAAAGTCGAAGATAGCAACAATAGCTTTCCATTCAATGGTTTCGGTTTTCTCGAGATCTAGAATGAATGCAATTCATTAGTGTGTATGTTAGATGCCATAATGTACATTATGTTGATTTTGGTTTCTCTGTCATGTAATTTCAGTTGAGAGTTAACTAAATTACATTCATGATTTTGTATGCCGGAGTTCTTATTTTATCGATGGTTTCTTTGTTATATTACACATTCATGAATACAGACACGAACCACAATACTCTAACGAAAACTTCCCTACCAGAATATGAAATTTCCACATAAACTAATTCACAATCGTAGAATAACTCAACAAGTACAACTCTACATTTGACCCACCCAATGGTTGTGTTCTAGAGAGTGTTTGGGATTGCTTATCATATTTAAAATAATCAGATCGGATAACTGTTTGTAACTAAACGCAATGCATCAGATATTATTTGGATTTACTTGTGCTGTATCAAAACACAATAACAGATAAACAATTGTATAAGTACGTGACTCGTCTAGTTATAAACTTATAACACATATGGCATTAGTAATCATCACAGTATTATAGCGTAAAGTGAATATCATATATATCATTTCATAATGTGTATAATCAATATTCCCCAATTCGGCAGGACTTAGCATAATCATTTGTTATGATTCATAACATAAACTATGGTAAAGTAAACTAAGAAGTATAGCTTATAATTAACAATATCTCTCTAGTATATTCTTTAAGTCATAATGTGGAAAAGACTACCAACTATCTCAGAAGGACTCAGTTGTGTTTCTTTCAGCTCACACTTCATTGACTTTCTGGCGTTTCATGCTGTACTGCAAGAAAAGATCGTTCACCTACATATAAATTCAAGTGTTACCAATAAATCCAGAAAATGATAAATTTTAACTTAAGAGATGGTATCAGTAAGGATGATTGTTTGTACCGTGCTGGCTTTGCGTGAACGTTTGCTAAGGGTAGACTGACCACTACAAACCACTGTATCCATTTTATCATCCTTAATGACTTCCTTTATACCCATATCGGGCCCTGCTGCATAGCTCTCTACTGAAGCAATTGGCTGAAAAACACATATTACGATAAACTAATCAAAGAAAAGTAAAAAAGGTAAATAGACATTTTTCCAACTTATAAGAAAGTTAAGACAACCTGATTGTTGCTTGTGTTCTGCTGCTTCTCTCTCATTTTAGATAATATAGGCTCACTGCTGTTGGAAACATTCTGTTGCAAATCAGATTTGTCCTTTGTGCGTGTGAGATCTGATCCAATGGACTGGACTGCACCAAGATTGGACATCTCATAGCGATTGGCCCCTGATCAAGTTGTCCAATAAGTTAGGCCATGACTTTCGATTTTCTGATTACCATTTTCATAAAAATGCATACCTGTTTGGTTTTCTGAGACATTGGATTTATTAAGTGTCTCATGTGCATCCTCCTGACCAAAGTGAACACGAAAATAATAAGATAAATAGCACTTGATAACCCACAGAGAGTAAAAATTTATTACCATAGCATCCATGTCCAAGACCTTCTGGACTTCAGCAGGTTGTTTCTCGCAAGGCTCTTCATCATAAAAACCAAAACACCTTCCATCTGTTTCAAGCATTTCTTAATTTATATCCTCAAGAGGGTCCTCTAATAGGTACTTATTACTCTGCATTGCAGAATCCTCAGCTAATTCTTCCCAGAAGGATTCCCAATCGAAGGGTTCCAAAGATTGTTCGCCTTCAATCAATGACCCTGAAAACCCTAGTTCTTTATAATCAGAGATACTTAAGCTTTCACACGGGTTCTCAGCCATCATTTTCTTAGCAGAATCCTCATCATCCAATGCCCGTGTTTCATCTTCATTACTCTCCTTCTTTGTAATAAGCCTACTAAGACCTAAGAGAAAGGATGCTGCAGAAGCACCCATATACATGTAACATTAGAGATGGCAACGGGGCCGGGTATGCGGGGAATGGTTGATACCATCCCCATCCCCGACGTTCAAAAGCTATCCCCATCCCCGTCGGGGGTCACAATTACGTCCCCATCCCCGTCCCCGATGGGGAACGGGAATCCCCGATGGGGAATTGGGGATTACAACACAAAAATTTTAAATACAAAAGATACATGTTCACAGAACATATTAGTATGTCGAATAATCAAGTTTTAAAGCTAAATATTCAAATGTAATCTTTAGTGATTATTTGAGACACCATGGTAATCAAAGAAACAAGTAACGCAAGGTTAACTAACCATTAATTTCAGGGGGGCGTGAAGTGGGTTCCTTGTCATCTTCATGCTTAAAACAAGTAAGACCCGCTTTCCATAGGACCTCCTGTGGCAAGGGTGCTATATTAAATGTGTAACCAGTGAGTATTTCTGCGGCTGTTTCTTCATATGTTCCTATTTTTGGCATTCGATCATGCACAGGGCCCAGTTTCCTCATAAACATTTCACAATCTGTTCTGATAAAAAAAAAATTTTTTTTCCAAGTATGAAGCTTCGTTGTTCCATCAACAATGAGACTTTGATGCTTTCTATTACTAAATGTGAACCATTCCCCATTAGGGGCAAGATGCAAAAACTTCCTGAATAACGGAACAGTTGGTTTTAAGTTCAGAGCCGCACACAACAACTCAAATGACACCATTTTGGCAACCCCTTTCGGAGAAAGTTGACAAATATGAAGGTTGTAGTAGCCTAATAATTGCTTAACAAAAGGTGAAAAAGGTAACCGGAGATTAGCAAACTCGAAAAATGACCGGTAAACCCCAATCATTCCTTCGGGAGGTTTGTTGACAGATTGTTTTTTTCCAGGTAGTTTAGGATTGTATAAATTTATTTGATACCTTTCACAAAATGGACCTAATTCAACTTCGAAGAGATCCGAAAATTCTTCATCCATTTTTTTTTTGGGTAAAGGGTCTTCCATTGTTCACCTACAAACAGACCGGGGGCATTAGCCTTCAAATTAGAGATATGCTATGGTTTGGCAACCTAATTCTACAAAATGGAACTAATTCTACAGTACTTAAATTATAAAAAAAAAAAAAATAATAATAATAATAATAATAAATAAACGGAATTCAAATTTGATATTTAATTGAAGTAGGAATACCTTTTGACCTGGTTGAACAAGAATACGACAAACGAATTGAAACTGAACTTGGAGTTGTAAAAGTAATTGGTATTTGGTGGTTAGGTTTAGGGTTTGAGGGTTCTATTGCGAGTAAACTGACAAACTTTGATAAAAAAGTAGTAATACTCCAAGATCAGTTCAGTTCACTGAAAACCTAAACCCAAACAAGCCAAACCAAACCGTTTGCGTTGACTAACAAGCTTCGTCCTTTAAGTGAACACGTTGTTAGTCCCTTAGAGCAGTGGGTACAGTGGTGCCAAAGTGTGGTGCCAAGCTCGTGCCACGCCGCCAGCTTTTGAGTTTGGCACCGAAACTGTTTGGCACCACATTTCGCAGGGTATCCGTTGGCACTGAATTTCTGTGCCAAACTCAATTTTTATTTTTATTTTTTATAAAATTTAAAACAATATATCCTAAAATTACTTTATTCATAAAAAAAAACATTACAAGAAATTAAAAAAACAATAAACTTAAAAAAACATAACATAATTATTCTTGTGAACATTTTGCCCGGATCCGTGCTTGTTGGGCCCTCACGATTGACGCGTTCATCGGATCGAGCGTGCTTGTGTCCATAGATAGCACCCGCATATCTTCGGCTATCCTTTGAGTTTCGATTAAATCGACCCTCGCCGAGACTCCCGCCAAGAACATCTTGCTTAATTTTTCGCTCCAACTCGTATTGTTTTTCCATCATTTGTGAAAACATTTCCGGGTTTGAACAGGAACTTGCGGTCGAGTTAGACGAACGTTGGCTCTTTGCGATCCGGTACACCCCGTCCGCCCTTGGCAATGCGTCGGGTCCAAAATGCTCGGGTTCCTCTTCCGTAACCCGAAGACGATTACGTCTTGCATTTGTTGAGTCCGGATTTTTCCACTTATGCTTGTCCTTCAAAACCTTCCAAGCCGACGAATGTTTAAAATCGCCATGATATCGTTTGTACAAAGTGTGGCAACGTTCCATGAAATCCATATCGTTCTCCCCACTCATAACAGCCGTTTCATTCACAATCGAATTAAACTTCCCGACACAACGATTCATCGGAGTCCACTTTCCGGTAAGCATGTTCTTGGTACGAGTTACAAACTTTTGTTTTTTTGCTTCCTTGTTGTAAGCTTCCAAAACTTTATACCAAAACGTTTCATTACCTTGATCCGCACCGACTTTTGGATCCTCGGATACTTCAATGTAAGTTTGCGCCAAAAGTAGTTCTTCTTGGTCGGTCCATGCTTCGCGATCGTTCTGGGTCTCGGCTTCCTCTTCGGTTGTTGGTTGCTTTTTCGTTTTCTTTGCCTTCGCGGTTCCTTCATTTTGTTTTTTTGGACGTGGGGGTCGGGATGACCGCTTACTCTTCGGATTCGGATTCGTCAACAAGGTGGAACGATTGGTGGGACGATCTTGGTTGTGATTCGTTTTGTTGTTGTTGTTGTTGCATTTTCCATTGAGAAAACAAAGCGTATTCGTCGGGATTGACGCATGAGTTTTGTTGAGAAAACGAAGGAAAGTATTGTTGTTGGGTGTTCGGATTCGAAGACGAACCGATCATTTGGTTCGATGGATCGTTAAGCATTCGATTGATCCAAGGGGTGTTGTTGGGATTCATTTTCTTGAAAAATATTGAAGTTGGGATGTATTTGAAGTGTGTGTGAAGTGGTATAAGTGATAAGGTTTATATAGGATTTGAAAGTGGGTAAAAGTGGTAAAAAAGAGGTCAAAAATTCAAAAAAACCAAAAACTAGCCGTTTGGTTTAAATTCCAACGTTTAAAAAAAAAAAAAAAAAAAAGAAAAAAAAAAACCTTGGCTGTTAGTTTTGGCGCGAGGGACTTTGGCGCGACAGGGGTATCGGTGCGCCAAGCTTGGCGTCGCGCCAAACTCGTTGGCACCAAGTTTGGCACCACCGTACCTCCTGCTCTTAGAGCATCGGGTATGTTCACCTAAGGTTAAACTTTCACCCAGTGTCATGTCAGCGTCACATCAACTTTAACTTTTTCATCTTAACTAAAGAAAAAACACTTTTTATCATAGCTCAACCTTAACTCAACATTTTGGACATCACTTTTTTCTTCTTTTCCAATTATTTAAACAAAATACAAATTAAAACAAATTACATTTTTATTTAAACAAATAACTAAAAATAAAAATGTTATTTACTGAAAACCACAAGGACTGAAAATGCAAATTTACGTTAGTTATCTTCTTCCTTGAATGAAAACCTGCACATTTTACAAACACTAAAAACATACACACATATAACACACACACTAAAATACCCATCAAAACCCATTTAAATCGGAAGAAAAAAAAGAAAAGAAAAAAAAAGTGTTTAACGTTGCGTTAAGCTGTTAATGCAGCTCCTTAACTAGCTCTTTAACGCAGCATGGTGGTGTGGTAACGCAACCTTAACGTGCGTTAAAGACAGTCTACGTAGGCCATAACGCAAGCCTTGTGTTAAGACGCCGAATGCTCTTACTACAAAATTCACATGAAAAATTCAAGCAATCCATATAAATTTAACGAGAAAAGGTTTTAGCGTTGTTATTATGTGACTGAGCGAGTACTAGTTAAAATTATGAAAAATAATTACATGTTTCATCTTTGTGGTTTATTCAAAATCACACTCGTCATCCTTATTTGATTTTAATTTCATAGATGATCTCTAATTTTCCAACTATATTTACATTGATAGTCCCTTTTTTGTGTAATAATGATAAGGATTATATGTGTAATTAAAAACTATAGATTCATTTATTACACCAATGACCCTTATTTTTTAAATCATGAGCCATCAATGTGACTAGTTTGAAAATTAGGTTTCACCGGTGTAATTAGAATCGAACATGGACAATAAGTGTGATTTTGGGGAAACCACAAGGATGAAACATGTAGTTTTTTTTTTCCTAAAATCATTTAAGTTTAACTGGTGGTTTGCACGGTTAAAGCGTCGAACATCACTTGATATACATTTAAAAATGCCAAAGAAAGGGCATAAACAGCCACATGAATATTTCAGTTAGATCGCATGTCAAATATTCGCACTTACAAGTTAACATGAACAAAGAAAATTTCATAATAGGCGGTTCAACCATCTTTGTCATCATAACTAAAATCTTTCGCTATTCGGTTACACAGTTATCCGAATAAACGATTTCCTCGTTGATAACGTTGATAATTAGTTAAGTAGAACATAATCTAAAAATAACATAATTTCTAATCTATATCTATATCCATAATCTCTAATCTATCTATCTATCTATTCTAAATAATAAAACACAGTTTTTTAACATAACTCTTCATAAATATTTTCCTAAAATACCTAAGCATCACAATATGCCACATGTCTTAGAAGAGTCTTGAGGGTTTTTAAAATTAGTCCCGCTTTTATATTTTGATTGTGACTTTAGGAAGCAAATCTTGGACTAATTTGTAAATCCATTCATTATTATAGCTCACAAATAAAGTAATTGAAAGTTTCCATTTAGATAAAAGCTTGATAAAGGTTTATTCCCACTTTTACAACAAATTACGTCACTATTATTAAAAGAGTAAATTGCATAAATCATCTCTAAAATTTGGCCAAATTATATGTTTCATCTCAAATATTACGAAAGTGCAAAGATCGTCGTTATGAGAAAACCTTTGGTGCAAGTATTGTCCGGAAAACTTGCAATTTGGCCAAATTTTAGAGACGACTTATGTAATTTACTCTTATTAAAATTTTGACAACCATTACATCTCATTAATGGACCTACTAACCACCGTTACTTTGCATTTACACAAACGTAATTTAATGTTGGCAAATCTTTATAGTTAAGCATTATAAAACCTTTCATGGTTATCATTAAATTGAAGCCTTCCTTCTTCTCAATATTTCTTTCTTCACTAATAGGTTTGACATTCGTTCAAAAAAAAAAAAAAAAAAAAAGTTTGACATATGTAGTAGTTTCAAACCTTTAACTTTTAACGTGAAACTCAATTTTTTTTATTTTTTATTATTATTATTTTTTTTTAGAAAGACAACATTATATTAAGGACTCAAAAGAAACCGAGATAAAAAAAGACATCTCACCTTAATTAAATAAGTTGGTTAAAAGAGGACAGAACCCAAAAAGATAACTTAAACATCATATATTAATGACTTCAAGTTTGAAGTGAAAAATATTTGAAGAGTAATGTCATGTGCATGCTAAGTGCCGATGTAGTTAATGAGGCCCATGCGAAGTGATCGTGTAGTTATTGAGTCACGGATTGATTGGAGCTGTTACATGGAATACGAATAGCGATTATCAATCATGTTCGTGTCCTTCCATTTGCACCAAGTAAATGATGTCAATGATCGATTAATGTCGTTCCTATAGATGCATTTGTGCAAAAATAAAATTTTATAGTCTCATTATATTCAATTTTGATACATTAAAGTTATGCGTGTTTTGAACATAGTAATTTGTTAAGAGAATTGATAGTATTGGCTCAAACTGATATCAAGTCAATCAGTTAGGAAAGTCATTTGAAACTGGCAATTGTGTTTTAAATTTTGGAATCATTTACATAGAGAATTTAAGGAAAAATGTTGCTCAATAGTAACGTTAAATATTGGAATCATTTATGTAGAGAAATTAAGAAAATGAGCATTACCTTTGTTATTGCTAACCTTCTAAAGGTTTTCTATTTTTATTTTGGGTTTTGCTAAAGTGTGCTCACTGGGTATATGATTGAAAACAGTTAATGAAGATAAAATTTCTTTTTATATCAGAAAATGCATTTAATGAACATTTATTGAACTCTAAAATTACCGTAATTAATCATCATTTTGATATTAATTAACTCAAACATTCCTTATATATATAACCAAACAAGTGCTCGGTGGGCACAAGTTAGCAAACCCCTTTTATTTTTATTTATTTTTTGGGTTTTGTTAAACACAACCCTATGGTTTGTGTGTAAACATTTCAAATTTATGAAACTGACAATTAATGAACTCATATAGTCCATAATTATATAGTTTTAATCATTATAAAAGAGGTAAGTAATGTTAATTATGAAATGTTTAGCATTCTTTGAGTGTTCATTAAATGTTAACTATGTATTTAGGTTGGATGGCAAGGCAACACCAAGTTCAAATTTTACAGCTCAATACCACCTTAGCTTTTTGTCTCCTATCACTTCCTCTCACTCTCATTCACCTTTTTGTGGGCAAGGTCAACTTATCCTCACATTTTATTAAAATACTCACTTTGTAAAAATATACCACACTAAATACCCCACATATATTCACAAACTAAATAAAAAAATTATAAAACATTTTAGTGGACCCGGTTTCTTTTTCAAAATTGCAAGGTGAGCCGTTCACCTTATATTGCTTTAGGAACACAAGTTGGCGCGTGAGAGGGGAAGGAACGCAAGGAACTCACGAGTGAGATGGAACTTAAGGTAAGGAGTTCACCCTCCGTGCCGACTAGCCTTACAGAATACTTATACATAACCCATTAAGTTGTGTTTAACAAAACCTTTATTTTAAATAAAACTTAATTGTTTGACGATTTTTAATTCAATTCACTTGGTTGTTGTATTTGGTTTCGTTTGTTAAAGTTTATAAATGAAAACTCATAGGATTTATTAAGTCTTATTATTAAAATTTTAAACTATGTGTCTTTTTTTTTTAAAGTTCAATTGTCAAAGTTTATAATTTTTTATTTTAGTTATTTTCACTTGATTCTTTTATATGCTCTACAGTAGCATCATAGATTCACTCGATTGTTAAAGAGTTTTTATGCTTCGCTCAAGTGTTGTCAAAAATTAACATCGTTTTTATATATGAAAATGATATATAATCATGTCATGTTTGAAATATATTTTTGAGATGGTTGAAATCGTATCATTAATAAGAAATCATATCATTAATTACTGTGTCAATGCAATCTCTTAAAATTATAACCTTATTTTAGATAAAATGTTTTTTCGGAGTGACAAATTACAATCAATTATAT
The DNA here is from genome assembly GCA_910596185.1 of Chrysanthemum makinoi. Taxonomy (NCBI): domain Eukaryota; kingdom Viridiplantae; phylum Streptophyta; class Magnoliopsida; order Asterales; family Asteraceae; genus Chrysanthemum; species Chrysanthemum makinoi. Next base: position 250,875,281 of record OU343219.1, on the reverse strand, counting down.
AAATACATTATGCTAATTTTGTCAATGGAACACCTATAAAAACCTCTATTCATGAAATGTAATATCACCATTTAGATGCGTATTACATCTTTACAGATACTTTGCTTCCTTCTTATCAATAGCCAAATGGCTATTAGGTTTGCCAATGGTTTCATCTCGGGTCTCACTGCTATAAAAGACAATATTATATTACATGGTCGTATATCGTTAAGGCTTGGATGCAACAGTTGCACAGTAAACCCAAAATAATCAACATGAAACTCATCGTAATGGACGATATGTATCACATAAATAACTCATCATCCATTTATGTTTCAAAAATTATGTAATATTCTCTATATTTATCACCTATTTGGTTATTAAGTGTCAATATTTTCTAAGTATGTGTATTTTTTTTTTAAATGTTAGGGCGCCAAGATGCAAGCTACGATTAGGATGGGTCTGCCCGTGTGTTTAAACAATAATTGAATGAAGGCGATGCAGTTGTGTTGCGGATATACAGTTTGGGTCAAATCCAACCTTCATATTGAATTGTGTCTAACCCGACAAGACCAAACTTTAATAGCAAGACCCACATCAGTATGTGTGTTGATTTCCAAGAATCCGTTCACGGCTTTGACTTCAATCCCTTTAAAGAGATTTTGTAACGTGAAACTAAAGCCTCTGGCCAATTTGTTAAATTTGAAACTTTAAATGTTTGTAGGATGATGTTTAACATGGTATATGTTTTCTTTTAGATTTCATAGGGCAAGTAATCTCTTTTTCACGGGGCAAGAAAAAGATAACTCTCAAGCTTATTGACCTTGAGTAATTCCATGAATTTATTTTTGAAAATATGTAGCTTCTGTTAAACCAAGTGGTAGTGAATGTTCAAAAAAAAAAAAAAAAAAAAAAAAAAAGTGGTAGTTTCATAAAGTTTCTTGGCGATCTAATAAAACATTATGATTTTAGGCCATTAAAATACCAAAGTTTAGATAATTTTTTATTGGAAACTAACTATACATGGTGTCAGTTGAGCTATTTAATCTTTTTCAAAATTCAAATAAATGAATATTTCATAAAACCTCTGAAGTTAAATATGTGGATTTTGGATTAGACACTGCAAAAGCTCTATAAATAACTTTAAAAATATAATAAAATTGGATATTAAATGGATATGATAAAAAAAAAATGATTGTAACTAATAGGTTGATGCGTGAGAAAATGGTGCGATGTCATGTAAAAGATCTTTAGTTGCAAAGTGTTGCGGTTATACGCAAATATGCATCTAATTGTGGTTGTTGTCATGAAGATGTCAATGGGATCAAAATACTTTGTTTACTTACCGAATATGCTGGATAACCTTAACGACCACAAATGTTACGCAAAAAAAGCCATACTTGCCCTTACAAACAAGGTTTTTGACAATATAAACGATCAAATGTTGTTGGTTATTCTAGGCGAACAAGTCACGTACTTCAGAACATTGTTCGTACGTCAGGTACAAGTATAAATGAAGACGTATACTATACATAGTTCGTTCTTGGTCTAAAATTTCCTGGTTTTCAAACCACAAACTTAAACTGAAAGTGGGTGTTCCGATCATATTGTTATAGAACATTGATCAATCCAATGGTGTGCAATGGAATAAGATTTCGTGGTTATCGGTTGATGTAAAAGTTGCATTGACGGGTGCGTATCGCAAGGATGAAAATATCACCTTATGATAAACATTTGCAGTTGAAGATTGTAAGGAAACGATTTCTTGTGTCCGCTCTTTCGCGATGACAATAAAAAAAAAGTCATGGGCAATTTCTTTGGAAAGTCGGTTTGTATTTTCCACGACCTGTTCTTACACATTGCCAACTATATGTTTATGTTCCTCGCATTAAGAGAAACAAATAAGGGTTGGAGATGGCTATTTGTGACAAAGACGAAAATCTCACTAATATCACCACCAACGTGGTCTACAAAGAAGTGTTGGATTATTTGACTATTGTGTTTCATATAACGTAGGTTTCATTATTACCAACCGCATACTTTACATTTGTATACCCATATATGGTTCTTTCTAACTTATAACTTCATAATACGCAACGTTATTAACTACTTTTTTGACGTTTTTTAAAAATACCCGTGAATTTCACGGGTCTTTTAGGTAGTCTCTAATAAAAGAGAGTTTTTCTACCTCCATCTGCATCAATTTTTTCCAAATATATCCGTTCTTTTCAAAACATAGGGCCAAAATCGATTATTGAATTATTCTCTTCAATTATCATTTAAATCCAGGATCATGCATTAATACATTGGTCAACTATCATTATAGTTGAGTGTATAGAATTTTTGGAAGTTTTTTATGTGTGTAATAGAAGTTTATTTGAGTTTGCGTTTGAGTTTTGGAAATTATTTACCATACCATTAATCAAATCTTTTTATATGATTCTTCTTCAAATCATCTGTAAATCTCTACCCGAAATAAGAAACTTAATTGATACCTCTAAATCAATTCATGAAAAAAATCGTGTATATCATGGGTCACTTGGGCTCTCATTGTGTTATATACATTCATGAAGGTGAATCACTAGTCTAACAATTATCACTCCATTCCCTAACAACACTTCACCTCTTTTGTACATAACCCAATGGCGAGAGCGGGCTCATTTCCGATCTGAGTGTTGTAGAAAAGGTATACGTAAATGTATTACGGAGTACTATGTATTTATGTTTTTTTTAGTTTTATTTAGTTTGGATATTACTCATTTTAGTAGATTTCTACGTGTTTGATTTTGTAGTTACAGATTACAAACACCAATTGAATGAATAGTGAAGCTATTACTTTTTAAATGTACGATGCGGGCATGATTCAACCTTTTTATCCAATAATGCCTAGCCCGATGCGTCCCTAACTTTAATAACAAGACAATGGTTGAGAAGATGGACGATTTTCAAGGTTCATTTCACGGCTTCGACTTCAACCCGTTTAAGGAAATATTGGAACATAGTATTGAAGCACTTGGTCAATTCGGTGAGTTATATATTTTCCTTGATAATGATAATAAATGATGTTGAACAAAGTGATTTAGATGACTACAACTACTGAACATGATCTCGTATATCTTCCTAAACTTTCACATTGAAGCGACAATTTTAACATTTAACTTATAAATGGGTTCATTCGGGTTACGTTCTACTTCCAATCTAGACTATCTAAAATGAAAAAATGGTCAAAGAGGAAAAGTGAAAACTTGAAAATTGAATGTTAAAATTCAATATTCTTGAAACACTTTGTTGAATGTTGAAATTGTTGAAAAAATTAAATTGTTGAAAATGGTTCACGAATTTAAAATTTGAAAATGTTGAAAATGGTTCACGAAATTACTGTGAAATGCTAGGGCAAGGAAATTTGAAAACATTATGCATGTCAACTATCATACCATACATAACATGCATGCCAACTCTCATACCATTTATAACACATATTAGACCAATGAAATTTGAAACCATTATGCATGCCAACTCTCATACTATTTATAACACATATTAGGCCAATGAAATTTGAAAACATTATGCATGCCAACTTTCATACCATATATAACACATATCAATACCTATATAAAGAACACTCTATATGGCAACGATTCAATACGCAAAACAACATGGCAACGAGTCAATATGTAAAACAACCTCTTTAAACCATGACGCGAAATTGGAAAATTGTGTTCATCTCTTCATTTCAAAACTTCAAACATTATATATGGCAAGGGTTTTCCAAATGCCTATATAAAGAACACTAATTTATTGATTTTGTTCATCTTGTTTACTTTCATTCGCATAGACATGGCAATGCAGAACGAAATGAATATTCACGTATCTTTGCATTCGAGGTTGGTTATACGCGTATCATCTTGTTTACTAATAAGGGATTTTTTATTTTTTTCCTGCAACTTCATCCCCCCTTCTAACCATGCTCCACATCCTCCGTTTTACAACCCTAACTTGATAAACTGGAATTTGGATGACGTTTTTGTCATCTCAAGCGATGACGATGATGATGAAGAAGAGGAAGAAATTCCAACACCAACGGTTGCGCCTCGAGTAATCGGTCGCAAAAGGGTGTATAGTTTGATTGATGAAAGTGACACCGATGAAGAATAGAGTTTATGTTTTTCATTTTAGTATCTATGTCGTTTGTTTCTTGTTATAACATCTTGTTTAGACTAGAAATATAAACGATGATGTCTTTGTTTCCTTAATGGGTTTATTGTTTTATAAATCAAAATAACAATGCAAAACGAAAAGAATAATATTTTTTTTTTCTACAGCAGCATTTGCTTTAGAAAATTTTGTCACTTTGGCGTTTTCTTAGAAGCTTGAAAAAGAAATTCGTTTATAAACTTTGCAGTTGAAAATGAGTCTCATTGACCTCAAAAGTCAACATGTATTGACCTTATTTGGCATTTTGAATTGTGCTTACAGAAAGAATTACCAATAATTTAGTACAAACTAATGTATGTTTATGTGTAATAAGTTTTACTCTATAAACTTACTTTGTCTTTGAATTTAAGTTGTGATATATGAACATTTACGTTAAGTATGATTGTGATTATTTAGATGTGAGTATATATAACCAAATTTTGATTTTGATAAGAAAAGACAAAACTTGGCCATTGTTCGAACTATCAAATATGTTGAGTGTCTACAAAGGTGAAACATATCCATACTTAACATGGGAATTTTAACCCAATTACGTATTTAAAATAAATTGATTTATGTTTTTTTTATCTCGAATGAGTCAAAGTTGTAATATTAGTCAATTCAACACATGACAAGAATCATTTTATTCAAAGATGATGTTTACCTTGTAGTAAAGATTGTTTTTGTAATCATAAGAAACGTATATAATTTATTTAGAAAAATAAATTGAAGAATCAATACACATTCGACAACAAGAAGATACATATCGAAACTAATTTAGGATAATATTGGGTATACGTACGTGTTGTCATTTTGAATATTAGCCAATTCAATGCATGACAAGAACCATTTTATTCAAAGATTTTCTTTACCTTGTAGTAATATTGTTTTTGTAATCATAACATATGTATAAAATTTATTTAGAAAACTAAATTAAAGAATCAAGACATATTCGTGAACAAGAAGACATGTTCCCTTTCAAACTAATAAGAACACAATTCCTTATTCGCCTTAGCTTTGTGATGACTATCAATAAAGCTCAAGGCCAAACAATTCCAAATGTGGGTGGCTATTTTCCCGACTCTATTTTCTCGCATGGTCAGCTTTATGTTGTTTTGTCTAGAGGGATATCACGTAGAACTACAAAGGTCTTGGTGAAGCCAGTAAAAGAGGAGTCTACACCTCAAATGTCGTCTACCAAGAAGTTTTGCGTGACGAGTAACATGCATTGTTAGTTATTATCTCATAATTGATGTAATGTTTTCTTTTTCAGTCTTACAAAATATTTTTATAGTTTGTTTGATACATGTTACGAATTTTTGCTAGAATTGAATTATTACATGTTACAACCGTTTGCAATTACATTTTGATCTTTTCACGTTCTATTTTGAACATTATACGAAACACTTACCACAATATCACATATCGTTAATTGTCTGCCGCTAGAAACCAACGCCGATAGGCACGAGTACTCGCCTAGTATGTCAAACATGTAAAAAGAAAAGTATAAATAAATCGGGCCAAATGGGTCGAAAGTCTCTGAAAGTCTATTGTTTTAATGCCTAAACCCGTTACACTCATTTTCTTCACAAATTTTGAAAACAGCAATTTTAATATTTATACTTGGCACAATAATTATTATTTAAATTTATTATAAAATTTTGGATGTAAAACACATAGCCAATCAATTTGAACGATGAAACCTACACTGAATTAACAAAGACAATAGAATTGACTGACCTGATTCGTAAGGGAAAAAGTCAACTTACTGAACTAATGAAAACAATAGAATTGAAAGATAGATACTGAATTTGGAAGTATGCATTGTTTGGTTTAAAATTACACTTTTTGCATGCAATTATGAACAAATAGCATTAAGGCCATATGTATTTTCGATTTTTTTTAACATGCGAATACAAAAACGTTTTCTAAAGTTTTTTAAGCAAATTCACTTAACATGCCCGTTAAGTCTATAAAATTGTTGTGTGATTACCTTATCAAGTGTTTTTGTTGCAAAATCACCAATTCCCTGTAAATGTGGATAAGGATAGTGGTTCCCGAACAAAGATGTCACGCGGGTTGTTTTTCATGCATTTATATTTCTAATATTTGTTAAAAGTATTGTAAACTAAAGGTTGTTTTACCATTTTCGCAATAATGATGGCAAATTAACAAAAACCAAGCATATTCACTCTTGCTTTCGGGTAAAGGACTTACAAAATGTTATTATACCTAGTTTCACCACATTAACTTTATATGAAATCTTGGAAATTGTGTACCAGCAGGGACTTTGGACGATAGACATTCCATGCTCCTAGCCTAGAGGAATGACATCTTGTATGTAATAGTAATATTTCACCAACCTTGGCAGGCTTATAGAAGTCCGTATGTCATGTTAAGAAAAAACAAATAGATTGTATTAGACTAAATCTTACCTAAGTGCCACTAATAGCTTATAAATGTTTTTATAGCATGATAGTAGGATTGCAATTATTGACATGTTTTGGTACAGTGGTATGTAAAACTAAAAGATCATATACAAATTTATCACATATACAACAACCCTTTTGTTTAGAGAAAAACTTCCAACCCAATCAACATTCACAACAATTCACATATAAATCCAATATTTTTGTGCAATCTAATCTAACATAAAAATTATATTATCAATCTTGGCACAAACCCATATATATTCTTTAATCACCAAACCCTAATTTCACATAACTTACACCATTAATATGAAAAAAAAAAAAAAAAAACTTTTTATTTATTAGAATCTATGTACGGATTTACCCTTTAGCTTGCCGAACATAGCAACGGAAGCTTGCTTAAGACATCAAAAAAATGTTTACATACGTACTGAAATAGATTGGAGTCCACAAAACATTGATTTTTTCACGTAAGTCACTCGTTTCTTAAGCTTTTTTCATACCTTGTGGCCTCTGACTGGTGGTGGGCGGTGGCGAAGGTGGAGGATTGGCTAGGGTAGGAGGAGAGGGTAGAATATGTGATACTTTTTCTTGTGTGAATGCATGCAACATTTTAGGACTTAATATTTACAATTTAGTCTACAACTATATGGAAGAGCCCGCAAGTACATGTGTGATTTTGCATTGGCGAAAATATGCTCTAGAAAACGAAATTGGATGGATGTTGACTATTTTTTACTTTTAATAGCCAATAGGAGTGCTCTATTTCGCCTACGTGTCAAAATCGAGCTCTTTGATTAGCCTAAAATTTTTTCAATAAGAATGTTTTGGCAAAATACCTCTAAAATGATGTAATTCTTTTATTATAAAAAAGATGGCTTTAAACAGCGACATACGTACATCATATGAAACAAAGGTGATATTTTTTTAAGCAGCAATTACAATTACAAAGCATCAAAAGAAATCGGAAAGAAAGACACCAAAACCTAAAAAGGAGCACCGAAAACCTAAAACCACCCTTAAACGAAATACGCACCAAATGAGAATGAAACTAAGAAAACATCCTCGATCACCAAAGAATAAAACATCTATTAGTTCAAAAAAATTCTAACAAATAACAAATAACTCCAATCATGTCTAAGAAAACACTAAACCTGACACAACACCATGAAGAACCCTTTCAACCGATCTTTAATTAGATGTCACAGTTACCAACATTCGTAAAACTTTATATCAACACGAAGCCTAAAATACACATCTCCTTCAAATGCATCAGTCATAATAGTCGCGACCCCTCGATGCATAAAAAAGTCTCCAGTTCCACCAACGACTGATATGTCTCTAGTTTTGATCATTATTGGATGAGCCCCAACAAAACTAATGCTTCCTTGATAATCTGTACTATTTAGGACAAACGAAAAGGCTAGCCATGCAGAGAATGTGTTCTTGGTATCATACATGTATTGACCATGAGCCCGACCTACTGGAGGCGAATGAAAATTGTTGTCTAGAGTAATGGGGTCATCGAAGACCACAACATTACCAAAATGAAACTGGTTAGCTAAAATTGTGTGGTTACCCCATTGTGGTGCACCTACAATAACTTCGGTTGCATTAACTGCATTTTGACCATTATAGACAACATCATGGAAAAACAAGACTAGGTTTTTGCATGGCTTGTATTGTTTCTTGATTCCTTTGTGGTTTTGCGATGAAGAGACCGCAAGAAACATGAACGTGAGAGCAAGTGCAATCGAAACTCTTTTTGCACCCATTTCGTTCAAAAGGGTTAGAGTTAGTGAGGTATGAGGTGATGATTAGAAATTCATGCACCTCTTATATAGGCATGGAAAAGATTCTATCTATTGAATAAAACTTTGCATGTACATTGAATAATCGATTAAAGACAAGTCATGGACCAATGAAACCTAATCGGACTAGATACGTCATTTTCTCTTTTGTTAATAGGCATGTTGCTTGAAATGATCTTTCTGTCAAATATAATAGAAAGTGTCCTTCTATGAAAGGGCGTCTCAACATCATAATTAGGAAGGAGCTCTCTCAAGTTGAATTACACAATTTGAGTCAAGCTATGTAATTGTTAGCCATTGGATATTAAATCCAATAGCTCACAATCCACAACTTAACTCAAATAATGGAAGAGGATCCTCACCCTCATAATTATGGCACCAAGTTATGCACAAGTCTTGTTTTCTCTAGTACACTCATGCTCCTAGAAAACAAACACTTAGGAAAATTTACAAATAATGATTACAAAACGATAATACAAAACAAGTAATGCAATATCTTATTGGAATTGAGACATAGTTCGCTAGCATTCAATGAATATTGACGATTTTTTTTTTCTTTTTTTTCCTTTTTTTTTTGTTCAATATAGGTTGTGTTGTGAACAAGAGTTGAGGAATAAAAACAATTGATCATAAAGTAAGAGTTACAAGAGTATATATCAGATACATATTAGGTAAAACCCTAATAGCTAACTGGGTCGTGAGCTTCTTATGGGTTATATGTTATCAATAAGGACATCCACTAATTGCTGTTCCTTCACTTGTAAATACATATCCAGTTTGAGATCGACCATTGTGAGGGTCAGACATATAGCATGCATCTACAAAACCAATTACTAAACTTGTATTTGATGGGTTAGTGAAATATAAACACATATCCTTTGTACCTTGAAAATATTGAAATATTATGCGGTTCAATTTGATCAATTATTATTCTCGAGAACTTTAAATCATGACACGTGATTCATGCATTCTATATTCCTTAAGGAATCTCAACATAAAATGAGCACTTGTATTATTATGTTAGACGCATACTAACTTATTTCTCATATATTGTCAGACATTTATTTTGCTTTCTCATAACATGCATGTGTATGGATTCCATGTCTCATCATAAGATACTTTCATAGTTCATTAGCTACTTGCGTCTTTGCATTATTTGGCTATTCATTTATACAACTGTACTTCTTGTAGGTATCCAAGATCCTCACCTTTTATTTATCATGCGCATTATTATATACAATAGTATTATTGACGTCGATCCGTTTCTAAATACGTGTTATATTTTAATTTTTGAAGTTTTTTTTTCTAAACTTTGACCTTAAGTGTCTTTTTATGTGTTATGAAATATTTGATGTATAATATATGAATGTATTATGTTTTAAATATATTTTTACTGATAAAATTTTTATCAAGTATTATATAAGACAAACAAAAATATTTAAGCTAAAAGTTGAAAAATAAAGAATTAAAAAATCAAAAGTTGACGCTTATTTATTCTAGATGTAGTTTTCTATCGTTATTGTAACACTAATAGTAATAAATAGGATAAAGAAAATTCTAACTTCTTGTAATAAGTTGCTTTCAAGAATTTGTTTTCTAACGCCGTGGTAGTCATGATTTCATGCCTCTCTCATGCTTCACCACCCATCAATAATATCCTGCATTTCATTTCATGCATCTCTCATGCCTTACCATATTTTTTTAGTGACAACCATGATTCCATGCCTTACCCATGCCCCATGCCCCATGCCCAAAAAATAGCCGTTCAACGGCCCCATGCCTCACCCATGCCCCATGCTTCAACGACATAAAATGCCAAGAACACTCATGCCGAGCCCATGCCAAAGTGGTGGCGGCGATGCGGCATGCCCCATGCCGAACTCACTGCCACCCCTAATGCTTCGATTTAAGTTAGTAATTATTTGAATTATTATGTGATGATGACTAAGCCACACAAAGAGACTTGATCATTTCATGGGCCATATTCATGTTTATCTTCGATCTTGTCATTACAGTTTGCGAAGAGTCGCTCTTACAGCCATTTTTATATAGATCATACAATAGAAATTAGTTAATATCATATATGATTCTATCACATTCTTTGTTAAAAAGTAGATAATATCACATATCTTTGGCCTTTCAACGTAAAATTCTCGAACAACGACCAGAAACATGATACCGGTAATTACTGTATAATGTATATGAGATCAAATAAAATTCATGCAAGTCTGTTGTTCGTAAAAAAATGAAACCTGCCGATTGTACATCATTCCTTTTTGCGCCATCACAACTCCGGGATACTATTTTTTTTCTCCGACAAGTGACAACTAGGAAGGTTTAAGATGCAAGGTTTGTATTCCATCTAATAGGTAAAGGAATGTTTTTTGGTTCTGCATTCTTGGTCAAATTTTAGGTAAAAAGAAATTAATAAACACTTGAATACTAGTAAGAGATTTGTACCTAAAGCGTGTGGTCCATTCTTATTATACATGAAAATGATTTATATACAGTATAGATTCGATCATGCTTCATTTAATATTTAGTTTTAATGTGATCTTTATTGATATCATCCCCGGTCATAGTATGTTAGTAGTCTGTTTTTTCAATTCTAGTATCCTTTTCAAATTGCAATTTCTTTCCTCAAAAAAATTCTATATTTAAGTTCTCGTTGTAGGAAATAGGATGACCCAGTTGTCTTTGCATCCATTAGAGCATGGAGTATCATGGCTAAGCCATGACTTTTTATTTGGGCCCCACATATGCTACATCACTTCAACACACCCACTTAAAACCCTCATTCACAACTAAGGCTAAATACAATGGCAACTTAGTTCACCCATGTCACATCAGCTTTCTCTCTCCGATGACCTGACGACGACCTAGTTGCCACTATGAGTATCAGTAGGGTTGGGTTGACCCGACCCGACCCCGAACCAGATAAGGCTTATCGGGTGGGGTTAAGTCAGGTTTAAAAAAACTTATCGGGTTGAACAATTTACATTATCGGGTTATCGGGTCAACTCGATAAGACCCGAAAAATATTGTTTGACTTTGTTTTTACTGCGTAATGCATTGTTTTACTAAAACTTAAACTTCATTTACTACATTATGTACCAACAGTAAAAACCATTCTACAAAACTTATTATAGTATCTCAAATTATGTAGAGCGTTCATATGATTGTGATTCATATTAGCTTATAGTAAATAGTAAATGTTGATATGATGTCATCTTCCACATAATTTGGAAACTGCGTATAAGTAAGATTGTATATCATCTGATAAATAACACAAAGATAAATAGATAATAAAGTCATTTTCTATCCACATAATACATGATCATTTAGATAAATTCTATTTATAATTCATACATCATACGTAGTATATAATTGTAGATACAAAGTCATCATCCACACAACAGATGTACAGAATTATGGGCACCTCACAAGGAAATATCATTTTATTTGATCCATACTAATTTAGTGAGTGGATGTAAAATCATCCTTTACATAACAAAAACAATAAGCAAAATCCGTATGTGATTCATACAAAAACACTGAACATGTAGTGATCTGAGATTTATTTTATTTATTTATTTATTTATTTTTTAAATAATTCAAATATTTTTAACAACAAATTTAAAATTCACTAAAAATAAATAAAAACATTACAATATATTAAAAATAAAAACGATACGAAATACATAATATATAAATCCTAAATCCTAATCTGAATACTCATCGTTCGCAGAATCATACGAGGAAGATATATAACCGGCAAATTCCTCGAGGCGAGCCAAAGCTCCTCGTCTACCGGAGATTTCTCACCAAAGTTGGCGGTCGAGGTTGATGCACCGTCATCTTTGTTCACCCGATAGCTCCAATTGATTTTGGTGCTGATGTTGTTCGTTACCGTTTGAACACACCGCCACAACTTGTCAATAATCTCGTCGTCTTTGTGGGCTTCCTTCTTCAGAAATGTCTCGATCACACTTTTTCGTTCAGTGCTGATGTCGTTGCAACTCTTGTAGTTTTCTCTCATCTGTAGCTTCTCCGTCCTCGCCTGCTCAAACAATTCGATTACGCGTATAATAGCGGTTTTTCGAGCCTCATCGTCGTTATTGCATTGATTTACCACGTACGTTTGCATATCTTTAGCGAAATGTGGGAGACAGCAAGCCATAATAATCTTGCGTAAAGAGAAGTGTGAATTTTGAAGTTGAATTGTGTTTGAAATTGTGTGTTTAAAAGTGTGTTTGAGTTAGTATTTATAGGATGTAAAAGTGGTAAAGTTTAAAAAAAAAAGTTTTTTTTGTTTTTTTTTTTGTTTTAATATCAAACGGTCAAAATAGTATGCATTCGGTTGGACAAACGAACTAGGTTGGCAAAATCATCACAACCGACCGGTCACGACCCAACTTCCACAATGGAACAACCGATGGTTTTGGTCGGTTGACCTCTCCCCCAACCGAACCATTGTGTTTCGCTTAACCTTGACCTCTTCAATTAGGCCCCACCCACTCAAACTACACACACTCAATCAAACACAAAACATAATTTAAAAAATAATAATAATAATAATAATAAATAATTTTTGTCTTCATCTTCGTCACTTCCCTGGCGAGCCTACTTCCGACGAGAGATGGCGAGCCATCTTGGTATGGTGGCGAGGCTGCCGCCTAGGAGTGGCTAGCCTCCCTCGCCATGATATTTTATGCTCTTATTGAGCCACAAATGCGTCAATCAATTAAAAAATAATCTGATATGATAGAAACTTATGAAGTCCAAAATATGCAAATTACCATGTTACCATTTAGACAATTTCCATTGTACAAGACATAGTTCTTTTTTTTTTGTTTATCATCATTTTATCATTCTTATTATCTTAGGTTCTGCTAATTAAGTTTTTATGTGCATAGTTAGGGTGCTTCAGTTTCATTCTTAAAAACAAATTTACAAGACAATATTTGTAGATATTAGGCTTTTAATTTGTGCATTGGATTCCAAAATGCAACCTAAATTTTACACATGCATTCATCAAATCTTTCATTGAGTTATTGCTAAAAGAAGAAAAAGTACTTTATAATTTACAGGTACTAAATTGATCAAAATGACTTCAATAAGGTTAAAACAGTAATTCAACTACAACCAGTAATCTTTTCAATTTACAACTTTACCCTTTTCTTTTCGCTTTATATACCCGAGTTGAGATCAATATAGAACACATATTTGCCATAGAACAAATGAACCAATCATAGCCCTCCATCTTTTATCTAAATTAATAAAAAATCATTTTCCACCTTTTTTTTTAAAACAACATATCTTACAAACGGTAAGTTTTCAAAATATAAAAAATACACCATCGCGACGAGAATTAAATTATCTTTCTATAGATATGCACTTTTATATATTTTAAAAACATTTTTTCAAAATTCCGTCGAAAAAATCATATATGATTTTTACGAATCATATATGATTTTCAAAAATCATGTATGATTCGATTTTTATGAATCATATATGATTTTTACGAATCATATATGATTTTTACGAATCATATATGATTCTCAAAAATCATATATGATTCGTAAAAATCGAATCATATATGATTTTCACAAATCATATATGATTTTTGTTGACCGAAATTTTGAAAAAAAAATGGTTAAAAATATATAGTAGTGCATATCTATAGAAAGATAATTTAATTCTCGTCGCGATGGTATAATTTTTATCGCGTAACGATTAACGGTTTGCGAGATATTTAATTTTTTAAAAAAAGGTGAAAGTTAATGATAATAAAAAAAATAAATGGCTATTATTGGTTCATTGGATCTATGGTAAATTTGTGATCTATATTCATGCATCACTTTCTTAATGACAACATACTCAAACGATAAAATGGCGAGTAAAAACTCTGGCAGTAACGTTCGCAACTCTCGTGATGGTTCTGGTCCCGGTTCTGGTGGTGGGGGTACCAACCACGGTCGTGCTGGTTCGAGTACCTACGATGATGACAATCTCCCATCATGTTTCAAATGTGGTTCGCACGACCACATTGCTGACCCTTGTCCTAATGAGGATCGTGTGGATATCAAGTGTTTTAACTGTAAGAAAGTTGGACACATCGGTTGGGTGTGTCCAGATTCTTGTTGCCTGTGTCGAGAGACGGGGCATACGGGGGAGAAGTGTCCCAACGCTGAATGTATCAACTGCCCCGAAAATCATGTTTCACTCTACTGTCCTTATATGATAAGGGATAATGTACGTTGGGGGTACATTGTTGCTAGCTAGTAATGATATTATTAGTTGTAATAAAGTGTTTGAGGTAATACTATACGTACTTATTTATATATTAAGAATGGAATGAAAGCCAAATTGCATGTGGCATAATATGATGTGCGTTTAAATTAAACATCACTGATTAACTTTTAATTTGAAATCAATTACTATGACAACTATTCATACACACGTACACATGAAGTGAAAGTAACTAAGTCATGGCTCAAACAATGTATAGTTTTACCTATTAATAGATGAGTCAAGTTTCATAACAAATTCCATAAAAGTAATACACTCTTCTTTGTGATGATTTCTTTGTTGCATTCCATGTTCAAACCCATTTGTTTCTCTACAAACCAATTGCGCATTTCAGTTCATTGTTTTCGATTACAATAAATCGTTATTTGAGACTGCAATAATCCTGGGGGTGTATGGTGCATAGGCTCGAAGCGATCAAACGTTCGTGTTTCTGTTCTTATGATTCAACATGAATCATATATAACTCACCATCAATAAAAACAAGTTGAATACTTGGCAACAAAGCTAAAAAAACCATCGTTCTAAGTTCTAACGGACCAAAACAGTTGAATACTTGGCATGAAGACGCCAATTTAACGAATAACTTAACAAAAGTAGTCAACAAGGAAGTGCTTCAAAATTTGTAATAATAGGTAATCAAACTTACTCAATTTCTTATATATCACTATTGTTTTACGATCATACTTATTTATTTATAGGGTTTTAAAATTTAAACACATATATGTCAAATGGTTGACAGGAACTTCTTCATGTATCTAATTGATTATTAAATATTAGCTCAAGTCATTGACAAGTAGATTAGGGAGCCTTTATATTCCCGTAATGGAAACAAGTTCATCAAAACCGAAAACAACAATATGTGCTTACGCAACTATATGTTCGTTTTATTACACATATGTATCATTTGTACAAACTTTTTATTTGCAACTGTGTATACTCATGAGCTTTTTTTTCAACGGCAAATTGTATAATATATAGGTTATCATACTTTTTCTCATTCTCTTTTAAATACCCGTGAATTTCACGGGTCTTTTAGCTAGTTTAGCATATAACAATCATTCAGAGTAAACATTGATAGATTAACGGAACAAATACTAAATAACAATGCGTCATGTTCCTCCTAAGGAGGATATGGAATAAAAGTTCCATATGATGCAATCAATATTGTAATCTACTGATTCTTATAACAAATAAAAACAAGGTGCAACAGTTTCAGTAATTCAAATGAAATATTTCGAAATCAAATACAAAAGGATAGTATCATATAATGTTGTTTTCCTTTGTAGCTTTATTCATAATATACAACTTTTTCGCGCGTAATTGCAGTGTACTTGAAGATTTAGAGAAGGAGAAAGAATTGCATAAACTCGCCATCCCAACGAACCAGGCAAATGTAACATTTAACACATTTCCGTCCTCCCCCTTTATTTGTGTTTCATATACACTAACGCTAGTCCACAGCCGTTAGTTTCGTTAAGATAACGGGTCGTGCCAATGGTTAAGGCCGGTCAAAGAGAAGAGCACAAATTAGTTGGAATCATATTCACCTTGATCTGTAGTGACTTCATCCACTTTTAAAGAAGCCAATGAATGCATAGACGGTTAACTATGGTACTGTTGGACCACCAAAACCGACGCCAAACTGTTGAACTCGGGTGAGATCAAGAGGTTTCCAACCGGCCCCATTTCAGGACACTCGCTTCTTTTTTTCAGTGATGCAAGCAACTCACCTTCGGGCATCCTACCAACCAAAATCAAACTACACTTGCTATGTTCATGAATCGCTTCGATGGCCTAAAAGGAATTCTTAACCACTCTCTCAATATATTTAGTCTTGCTGTCTTTCATGAACTTGTCCTTAAATTCCCCTATAACTTCGTCATCAAACGACATTGCTTCAATGCTGTTAGGTTCATCGATCTCGACACTGACTGAATCTGATTTGTGTAAGTCACGGTCGAGAAGGAACCGGACTACGGCTAGGTTGATCCCGGGGTGCTCCGCCATACGGGCCCCATAAGCTAGTGCCTCGTGATCATCATGACCACCAGAGAATAATATTGTCACTAATGAGTCTAACGTTACTTGCTGAAACGTGAGAGTTCCCTCCAAAACCACGGTCCACTAATATACTAACAGAACATGGTGTGTGCTCCAAAACCTTGCGATTCACGTGCCTGAAACTATTGTATGACAAAAGTTATATCAGTAATTAGCATAGACATGGAACCAAATCCGTAATTTTGAGATAATTACAGGACCATTACGTGATTTACTTAATAAGAAAGTAGTTTTTCAAAAAAGAAAAATTGTTTTTTTTGCATACCTGTATTCACTCGTGTTGTCTCGAGATGACCATCAAGCCTCAAATGTTTATGAAACGGTAGGATGATCATGGCTGCCATTTTAGCCTCTGCCCCATTACAAATATCTTCATGCATACTTGATACAGCAGAAATAGCAGTTGTTGGTCTGATAGAGACTTTACTGAGCTGCTGAAATGTCTCAAACGCGACCACGATCTGGTCAGAGTCAGCATTGGAATTTTTCTTCCAAAACAGAGACCCGTTTTGCCTAGCTTTGTGAACCATCAGTATAGCCGAAGACCGTTCAGTGAGTTCCATGAGGTGCATAGCATGGACCATCAGTGTTTCCTTCTTTCCGGTCCCACATGAGGCTTCGATGAGATTGATCATTGTTGGTAGGTTTCTGATTCCATGGAAAGTAAAGAACATACGGAACGGACTGGTGGCGAAACCCTTTCTGTAAATCCTACGGTGTGTTTGTATTCGGATTTTGCTACTGCTTTTGCGGGTTTGTATACAGCAATGACTGAAGGCGTTGTGATAAATGTTGTCACAAGAGCCATTAGAACCAATATAGCAAAAGTTTGATCATTTAGCACCTGAAAAAGAAGATTACATTTTAACATAAGGAACGATTAATGTAAATGCAACAAAGGATGTCCTAGAAAATAGAAAAGTACATACCCCACGGTCTTTCCCGATGTTGAGAACAATGAGTTCAACCAATCCTTTGGTATTCATTAACAGCCCGAGAGCAAGAGCCTCAGAAAAAGGGATTTTACACAACAAAAATACCCCGACAGTACCTGCAATTTCCCCGATACAAGCAGTGCATATGACCAAAACAAGTAACCCCCAAGATTGAATCCCTTGGATCGAGGCTACATTGGTCTTCAAACCACTTGACACAAAGTATAGTGGTAGAAACAGTCCTGAGACAAGATCCTCAACTTTTTCCACTAATTCCCCTGCGAAAGCACCTTCTTTAGGAATCAAAACACCCACCACAAAAGCCCCGAAAAGTGCATGAATCCCAATAGCATCTGTAACAGACCCCGCAGCCAAAACGACACCAAGAGTTGAACAAACATAAAGCTCGTCCACTGGCTCACCTTCAGGACACCGTTTGGACATCCATTTAAAAATCGGTGGGATAACAAACGAACAGAACACAATAAAAGCTGAACCACATAAGAAAACCCATAAGGCAACAAGTGGGGACCGCCCGCTTCCAGATAATGCGACTGCTAAGGCAAGTAAAACCCAAGCCGCCACATCATTAACTGCAGCTGCTGACATGGCCATCTTACCAACATCGGTCGTTAAAAGCTTGAGTTCTGCTAGGATACGCGCTAGTACAGGGAAAGCAGTGATGGACATTGCAACACCCATGAAGACAATAAACGGGGCCGGGTTGGCTCCTTTGGCAACAGTCCCACGTAGGACAAAGGAAACAGCGATTCCTAAAATGAATGGAAGTGAGATTTCCGCCGCGGCTATGGACAGAGCTTTTTTGCTGGTCCGTCTAAGGGACTTTAAGTCAAGCTCCAGTCCGACAAGGAACAGAAAGAACAAAAGCCCCAGATTGGCTAACGTGTCCAACACTGGTAGACTCTTCTTAGGGAAAACAGCATGAAGGTATTCCGTATTACGACCTAGAGCTGATGGACCAAGTAAGATTCCGCCCTAGAAAAGTAAAAATAAATATATGAAACTTAAGAAAAATATAATCACAGTAAGCAAGAAAAATAGTAAGTTTGCTTCAGTATAAAAGTCAAATTGTAACTTTGTTTTCAATACAAGGAGCCTTAGGTGTAAGTTCTTAGACCATTCAATAAAAATAGCCAACATATTCATGTGTCTTTATTATGTTAATCTGTGTCCTGTATTATTGGTGTTATTTTAATCAAGGGATCATGTAAAAAGTAAGCATAACCAACGAAACCCCTGATTAATTTAAACACTTTCCCAAATAATCGTGATAAAATGGTACTATAGAATAATCCATGGTTGCTTGGGCAATACTAAGTCAAAACTAATAGTTGTGCACGAACTCATTATAGCTGTTGCTTAACCAATTAACAAAAGATTCCAAAAACAATTATTGACCTTGTTAATTGGATCAAAGAAACTTACGATGATTTCAGCAATGACTCGAGGCTGCCTTAATGGTTTGAGAAGGTAGGCAAGAACATGAGTGAGCACGAGAACAAGACATATTTGTAGAATTACAAGAGGGAGTGCATAATGAAGCGGATTATTTCCTTGAAATACCCCTTCTGATGTAGCCTTCATAGGCAGCGGACATGTAACATTGGAGGCCATTTTGCACTGCAACAAAAGCCTTAAAGCAAGTGCTTTAAATCACAGATTGTGGCCTGCATCATGAAAATTAATGAGCTTGTTCAGATTTCAAGTTTCAAGTTCCAAAATAATTACAGTAATATTAAGCACCATGTATTAATGAAGCATGACATGCAAGTATAGCACATAAAAGATCCAAGAATCTTTATGCAGTAGCATAACAATTTTTTACTTTATCTATTTTACGCTAACAAATATTTTCAGGGTATGCTTATGTATGGTTGTATACACACACAAGATCCATATTGGGTCCATGGGCCACCAACTAACCACTCTTATGACTTATGAGTCTTACCATACCAAGTTGCTACTGCAATTAGTAGGACCATATTAGCTTGGCTCGGACCCATACTCAGTCAACACAAACTACGAATCCAAACAAAGTTCCTTTTTGGAGGTTGATCAGTAGGAACACAACATGGTCCCACTACCCATGCCGGTTGACAAAAGCCACCAGTACAGACCTTGTGCTCAAGATAAACAAAGCTGGTTTCATAAACCTGCAAATACAATAAACAGCATTAAGTTATTGTTTCATACTTGGAAAGAATAAAGCTCTGCTCATCAATGTTGGTAAAATTAAAGAAAAAAACCGTACCAGTGAGATATCAGGGAAAGCTGAGAGCGCATCAGCGACATCAAAATTGTCTAGATGATAAGACTTGATGCAATCCCTCGCACGGTTAAGTTGTTGCTCATCTTCAGCTGGATCCTGAGTATCATCTGCATATTTGATATCAGATAAGTGGTCTCATATTATATTGTAAGTACATCATAAATCAATCTCTGTATTTTATTTGTAATTAGGTGTAACAAGGTTGAGTGGAGTAAGCACCTTCATCAACCATGGTACCATCTTGTTCCCCTTTATGCTTATCTGATAAACAAAAATGTAGTTATTGGCGGGATTTTAGTCCCAAAGATACTGGAATCATACTAAGACATATTGACGCGAAAATTACCTCTTCGTGCTACTTATGTACTCATCATCAGAAATGCTGGCCTGCAATGGATTGAAGTACCATGAAAGTTTAGTATAAGATGTAGGCAGTATTAAAGGGCACTGGACAGTAATCATTGTCGTAATTTTCAGTTCATTTTATGCATGAATGAATCGATAAGGTCATATTTTATCTAAAACGGGTCAAAATAGAAGCATTTTGAAATAAAATTTGAGTCAAATGGGTCAAATTTTGCACCAATAGTATTTTGGACGCACCCAACCTTTTAGATTGCTTTATTATCAAGTTTATATTACCATTGCTTTATAGTATTTTGGACGCACACAACCTTTTTAGCATCCATAGGCATTAGCTTTTTGATCTTCCATCTCTGTTAATGACGATTTATAAACAAAGCCATTTATCAGGTAAAACCTCTTAGCCTTAAAAATATCTTAGCAAGAATGATCATTGGTAATTACCTAAGGCGGGCACTGAAGTATTTCTCTGGAAAAAGGCCTCTGATATAACTGATATTGAATCATGAATGGTAGTTTGACTACTATCTGAATCTGATTTGCTGAAGTATCAATAGACAGAAAAGTTTTCTAGCACTGGTACAATTGTTGTCGTTGGGGCCTGATTAAATGCAAAAGAATCGTCACCTATCATTTATCTGCCACATAGGCACATATAATGGAACACATGTGCTTGTTAGCATTGTTAATCGGTAATAGAGAAGAAATCAAGTAAATCCAGTGCGAGGTTGTTGCAAGAGGTTTGTAAAGTCTGAAAGAAGTTTCTCGCCTTTGCAGGTATTTGTTAATACTAATAATCTACATGCAACTCAGAAAATAAATGAACATAATGCTCACACGAAACGGAAAAAATAATTAAATGATCAAACAGAAAAAATATTGCGTAAATTCTATTTTATGCACACATACCTCACTTGTTTGATTCAATACCTTATACTATATGGTAATAGTAACGTAATCATAACTGAACTATCAATCATGTATCAACTATCTTTAAAAATAGAGAAAAGGGTGTTGTAACTTGTAAGGCAAACCGACCCAGCCTATTTCACACTATACTAAAGATAGCCTGTTTTGACCCGTAACACAGGCAACTCTAATAGTAACTATCCAGAGCCATAATAAGATGCTACAGCGTTGACAAAATGAAACCTCAAGTTTATCAGGTAGGTGTGGAAAAGAGACCCATATTAATGCACTGATAAATTAAGCTCTCACAATGAGATGATTGATAGATATGCATTCAAAAACACAACAAAAATTGTGCACAAAATAATACAGAAGTCGGGGCATACAGTTCCGTCTATTATTGCTGACAAAGTTAGATAATCGAAAACATCTGTGCAATATCTCTGGCATTAGCATTTCCGTACTTTAACAGTCTTAGTACCCTTCGCATTCTTATCCTTGTCCCTATATTGCAGTTCAATGGTCTCCTTGAAACCTTTTGATGCATCAATTTCCACTAGGACTCTGGCATACTCATTTCTTCCAACACCATTTTTACATACATAAGCAGTCATACCGTCCATGATAATAGGTTTTCCTACACTGCTACCTATGGCACTAATACCTTCTACAGTCCAGGCTTCCAAAGGTATTTCAGCAAGTTTAACCCAAATAGGTAGCTTTTTAGGTTCGACCTTATTCATCCCTACATTAGGATCCCACTTATAAACCATTAAAGGTTTGCTATTAACCATCCAGGGACTTTGTTCAGCAACTAAATTCATACCTTGCTCACTGCTGAACTTGAACAGCCAGTTCCCATTTCCATTATCCACAATTTCCTTAAGTCCATATCTATTCCACATTCTCCTTAAGTGGTATCTTAAAGCAGGTACACTCATATAGTGTCCAACTAAGTGTCCACACAAAGTTAGTTCCCACTTTTTAGTTCCAATAGCAACTAATTCCTCATCAAACACTACAACTTCACCACCTAGTTCATTCATCTCAGTAGGAATAAACATCAGCTTATTTGTCTCATATTATTTGTCTCATATATTCCTGAGCTCTTAGTTGCACTAGCATATGACTTCTTAGTGGAATAATCACTCAATTTTGCCTTATTGCTAATGTCCTCAACATCAGTCTCAAGCACATCACCACCCCATATCTCTTCCATTAAAGGCTGCTTATCACTATTACTCACATAAGCTGCACTTTTCTCCTTGACACAGTCAGCCACATCAATCTTATTCACATTATCTCTTTGACCATATGATTCATGCTTATCACTAGTATTATCATCTTTGTTCAACTCATTTTGCACCTTGTTACCAACATTTGATTCATTACCAGTCACACCATTATCAATATCCCTATCCTTCCTCTTTAATTCACTAGTTTCCCCCAATTCACACGTTTCCTCATTGCCATTATTCCCAATAATCTCCTTAATAACTTCCAACCCATTCTCATCTCGTTTTTGCCCCAAATTACCAACCACATGATCGTTAAACTTCACCGGAACCCTAGGAGTCCGATTAGAGGTCCTTTGTTTCTTTTTATTCGTCATATTCAATGAAAAACAAAAGAAACACCAATCATATCGTTCGCCCTGACAATACAAGTCAAATCACAAACAGGAACAAAAATTCAATTTTGGCGCCAAAATCTTCAATTTGGGGGATTTCTCAAAACTGGACAAAAATCTAATTCAAGCTACTCATTGTAATCGCAATGACTAGACAAATCGATTGGTGTGATCATAATTGAAATTCATTAAGAAAATGAAGATTTTGATGGTTTATTGAAAAGGAGTAAAAAAAGGGGAAACGGTTTGTTTAGAGAGAGAACGATATGATTGGTGACGGTGGAGTTAGGGTTATTATTATTTTGGATCGTTGATATGAGTAAATTCCGGTGCCGATGTTATAGTTGTGGTGCCGATCGTGTGTAAATTGAGCAGTGTGTGACGGCGACGGTGACAATTATTTATTGTTTTTTATTTTTTACTTTGTTTTTATTATTAAAATAAAGTATTCGGTAAATAAAAAAGAGGTGATATAATGCATTTAAACGTTCAGTAATCAGTATCATTCCACTAGAAACCAAAGTAAGTACACAGAACATTACTTGCACACACTTACACACCAAACAAACTACGTACTCTTCTGCTATAGTAAACATAACAACAAGTCAACAAACTATTTATTACTACTATATTATGTAAAAGCACAAGTTGTCTTCAGCTCTTCGATCAATTTGTCTTCCGAGAGTCATCAATTGAGGGGAACGTAGAACTGACAAACATGATGTTTCAGATTACGCGAGCCAGCGAAGGGAGAGTTGCAGGTCGCACACATGGCCGTTATCTTTCTGTGGAACCTTCTGTTATGTTGCTGAGATTTGTACTTGCTATCGAAAAATTTCGGATAAATGCAGAGAAAGCATGCGAACCTCATGTTGTTTGGATATGGTATGTGATGGGGTGGGGGTGGGGGTGGGGGTGGTGGGAGCTCGAGGTTGATTTGATTGGGATTTGGATTGTGGTTAGGATTGTTCTCCATTTCGATCGTTTTGTGGTGATGATCGAATGCCACCACCACCACCGGTATTTATTGAGCACCATTTTAGTGTATGACCGACCAAGGAGCTGCCACTGAGTGTAGTGTATGACCGACGCAGAGACACTAGTGTATATGACCAACGGAAAGAGTCTCCTGTATGACCAACGCAAGTGTATGACCCAACGGGGAAAAACTTTTTTTTTTTTTTTTTTTTTTTTTCTTTTTCTTTTTCTTTTTATTATATTATACTCACTATTAAATAACACTGGTAAGAGTTAAATTTTTTACCTCCACTTTTTTTACAAAATGGACCCTCGAAATAAGGAAAGTTACAAATCTCAATGCTCAAAGTGTCAATGTATCTCCATCGATTACATTTCGATCGTCTTTCTGCTACTACTCGATCGTGGGGCATTTTTCTTCCCACTTGATCGTCTAGGCGATCGACAAAAACTACACCATTAAATTAAAACCGTTGCGGCGCACCCAATATCCTGAAGGTCGCTCACGTGGCAAGGAAAATGGGGAAGATTGAGTTGCATTACTTGGGGCTGCCTAAACCCCTTTTGAAAGTGTTTATTTTTGTAACTGAGTTTCAAAAGTGTTTTTTTGTGACAATTTATTTCTTAATATTATCTCAAAACAATTTTTTATCTTCTATTTGTGTTTTGACTCTTTGGAGTTGAACATTTATATTTCAGACAAACCAGGTGAAAACGCCCCCTCGCGCTGCGGAGGGGGATTCCCTTTTTTTTTTTTTTTTTTTTTGAAAACGCGTGCGCCGTGCTAAGCAGAGATATTAACGTTGTCCTTAGAATGCGGAACCGAGTCTAAGACTCAAATTCGTTCAGAGTCGGTAGTTTAATATATCTCGGGTTTAGTAGGCAAACATATTAGTAATGAGTAAAAAATTATTCAAAACCATAAATACTACATTTAGTATATATACATTAACGCACAAGTTAGTAAATTGCAATTACAGCGATGTCCCTTTCACAGCGACCACTTTTCTTTGCGTATCCCGAAGACGAACCCCATTGTCATATTTTTCCATAGGTATCTCCGTGTTTGAATTTACAGCAAACCAGAGGAGCTCTTGCACACCAAAGCAACTGCGTAACCAAAACAATTGTATTAAGACTAACTAACATAACGACATCATTTCATAAGTATAATCTAAATTGACAACATGATACTATTTCCCTAGTAATAAGATTAAAGTGATAAATAAGTAAAAATAATACATACCTTAGTTTGAGCAAGCACGACAGTTAGGGTGCGTAAACAATTTTAATTTGCTTTCGCACTTAAATATGGTCGTGTCATCGAGTGGCCTCTTTCCACTCGCAAGCACATCGCAAACGTCATTTGGTAATGTTGAGACGCGATGTTTAAGATAGCGAGACCCATCTGATTACCCTCCCGAATCCCTTTTGCTATTTCAACAGTCTTTTTGCAACCGTCTGCACCAGACGTATTGCTAGACCGTTGAAAGAACGAAAGGAATTCGAGCGGAAAATCAGAACCGTCTGTACCCTGAATATCTCATTTCAATATAACCGAATGAAATCTGTGATATCCTAGCGGGTGGAAAGATTCCAATCGATGACACGATAAACCTGTAGAAGCACAAGTACTATTCTGCCTAGGACCCTTTTTGACCGTACTTGAATGGCGTTTCGCCATCGAGTCAAAGCTTTCTAGTCGGAAGGATACCTCAATCGCCAGCCAATGCCGTTGGCACTATGTTTAGGATAGTCACACGGTCTCGCGCCCCTCAATTCCTTTTCTTTGCCAAGAGCCTTTGCGCAAAAGTGCAGGACAAATTGCTAGACCATTGTCGCAACGAAAGGAATCGAGGGAAGATGAAACCGCTCACATCCTAAACAAACCGAGTGAAAGAGGTTGAAATCGATAACACAACAAGCGGGTTGCGTAAACATCCCTATTTGGTTTCATGCCTCAATATGGTTGCGTCATCGAGTGGCTTCTTTCCACTCGCAAGCACATCTGAGACGTCATTTGGTAATTTTGAGACGCGACGTTCAACATAGTGAGACCCGTCTAATCGCCCCTCCGAGTCCCTTTTGCTATTTCAACAGTCTTTTTGCACCGCGATGCGCACCGGACATATTGCTAGACCGGTGTAAGAGCGAAAGGAATTTAACGGAAGATCGAGCGGGACGATTTTGAACATCTCATTTCTATATAAACCAAATGAAATCGCCATATCCTACCAGGGTGGAAAGATTCCAATCGTTGACACGCGAACATCTAGTTGCATAAGATTCTCTTACGTACACGAATATTGTTGCGTCATCGATCGGGCTCTTTCCACTTGGGAGTGTAGTCAAAGCGTCAGTCGCTAATGTTGACACGTGATGTTCACGATAGCGGTACCCGACTAGTCGCCCCGTCGAATTCCTTTTGCCATTTCTGCAGCTGTTGTGCAAATGTCTGCACCAGACGTATTTCTAGACCGCTGTGGGAGCGAAAGGATTTCGATGGGTGAATTAGAACAGGGCAATATCATAAACATCTCATATCAATATTAGCAAATGAGGCCTAAAATATCCTGCCAGGTGGAAAGATCCCAATCAGTGACACAACAATCCGGTAGATAAGAGTCAACGCAAAGCCGACAAAGCGTTTGCCAAGCTCGCAATCGTTAATTACTACTGACATCGCAGCAATCGTTGATACTGGATGGTCATATAAACAGACGAACAATATTAGAATATCGGTTAAACGTGAGAATAAATGAACAGGAATTCAATAGGTAAGATGCAACTCCACTGAAAAATATGGTTGGTTGGCCTATATATTAGCTTTTGAAATCAGAACACTATCTTTTGGCAACGAAAGAAACTCTCGGCTTAATAAACACACGTAGCCTAGTCTAAGTAGCTTAGAAAAACTCGAAAGTATATAAGCAGTAATTACACATGTTTATATAACGTTTAACGAAACACCCCCACGCGCGTATTTGAAAAATGAAGGCAATAAAACTAATCGTTGCATTCTAAGTCTTTATTAAGCCTTTTTTAATCCGAACTGAACACGCTGCCAAGTTTCCATCTTGTAACTCCGTTGGATTCTCAATGTCACTGAAAAAAGGATCCGCATCACTAGCATCAATTTCTGCAAAAAAAAAATATTGTTAGTCCGAAGCTGACGCAAGCGGAGCTATCAAGTGTTAAGAGAAACTTAGTTGGTACGTTGTGATCTTCTGAATTGAGTTCCAATAGTGACGTCAGCGTGAATAACTTTTCCAGTTTTTCTAGCACCTTTGTATGCAAGGTACATGCTCCAAATATTCAAGAAAAAAACATAAAACTTTGGTGACATCACTGACCACGAAGCTTGTAGGATTTTGTACTCCAAATATATTTTAAAATAACACAGCACGTACCGGTTACAGGTTCTCCTATCACATCATAAAACATTTGGTCATCGACGTTTGGCATTTGTGTTGTAGACCTATCATTGTCAACAGTTGACACGACCAGACTTGTTCGTGCCGCCTGACACAACACGAATCCGGAGCGAGACTCCTGGCGGCACCGGAGTGTATAAACATAAAATGTTAGGTAACAACAAGAGAATCCCATTCTTTTAATTTGTATGTCAAAAAAAAAAAAACAAAAAAACAAAAAAACAAAAAACTGAAGTAACCTGTTGATGAGTGTTTATTCACTCATCATTTTTACCCGCCTAAGACCTAAAAAATGATTAAAAACACCAAAATACGATCAAAATACGTCAAAAATATCCTCGGAGTGTGTTTTATGTCTTGCAGGTACAAAAGGATTGAAAATAGAGCAAAAACGAGCCGAAATCAGAAAATGGCAAGTTTAGTCCTCGGACTTTCACAATTGGCAAAAATGGTCCTTAAATTATTTGAAAACGACAAGTTTGGTCCTTGGAATATTGGAGATTGTCAAGTTTAGCCCTTGGATTATAATTTCAGAATGTACATTATTGGTCCCTGGACTTTTCAGAATTACACCATTGGTCCCTAAGTTACCAATTGGGTTTAAAACTAATCCTTGGTCCAAGTTAACTATCCTAAGTCCAAGTCCAATACACCCTAGGCCCAATAAAACCAAGCCCGTTACCCATCCAATCCAATACCGAAACCCGGTCAACCCCAGCGCCCGGTCAAAGGGTTAAACAACCCTTAACTTCGTTTCCAGCCAAACATAACCCTCGCATGACAAACCCGGACACACAATAAAAACCAACCTTTCCCTCGACATATTAAGCTCAAACCATCATCTCCCACACCTTCACGACAAACCCACACCTGCTACCGATTAAATAGGCCCATCTCTCCCGTGAAGAAAAAAAAAAAAAAAATTAGCAGAGTCGGGAAGAAAGGCCGCAGTGCGTTTTTTGGCTGGTTTATCTCACTGGAGAGAGAGAGAGAAGACAGAAGGGAGAGAGAGAGAAGACATTTTTTTAGTTTCCTGTATAAATAGGCATTTGAAGTTAGTGTTAAAAACTTGTCTAGAAAAGTCATGTTCTAGCACCATTTACTTTTTATCTGTCATTTAATTTTAATGTACTGTTTAATCTCAAGTTAATGCATTTTCAGTTTTTTTTAATTCCAATACTTGCAGTTTACTTTTTATTCATGTACACTGAATCTTAATGTTTGTTGGAAGTTGTCTAAGGGTATTTTGAAGTTAGTTATATTGATGCAAATCAAGGTCACTTAAAGCTCACGCCATTTTTTTAAAACAGTTTCATTCGTTTCTGCCCTGAGTCAGTGTTTGGATTCGTTAATTTTGTGGGTCAAACTGGGTCAAAAAGGGATTTTTGATTCAACTTGGGTTTAAAAATCAGTTAGGCAAAAGGTTTTGATTAAATTGTTGAGTTGGAAAATAGTTTACACAGGTTTCATTTGACTTTGAAGTTAACTTTGAAAAAAAAAATGAGAAAAATGAGTTTCTGTTGGAATTTTATACTCATAACAATTATATATAAAACAAATAACATCATCAAAGCAAGCAGCGGAAGACAATAGGAATAATATATGTAAATAATTAACCAAACAAGAAAGTGCGTACCTTTTAGTAATTCAAGAATCAAACGTTGATTATACAAGAACCAAAACCCAAAACCCTAAATTAGGGTTTATATAAATCGACCCAACCAAGAAATCGACCACCAAGATTCACAAGCTCAAGCGTGCTTGTCCTTCGTTCTTGTACACACGTACTAATAGCGATTTGATGTGGAAAAGCTAGTTCCTTGAATCACAAATAAACCAAACACTTGTTTCTTTGGGTTAAGCAAAATCGAAATCCCTTGGGTTAGGGAGTTTCGACCGGCCACACAAAGAGGGAGAGAGGAGAGGAGAAATTAGGTTATTGGTGATCCAAGATTAGTTTAAGAATGAATACAATGAATTGTATTTATACTTAACTTAACTTGGTGACCAAGTTTGTGTAGGATTGGGTTTGTAAACCCCAAACCGATCGGCCAAGGTTCCCAAGAGGGATTCTAGAACCTTCCCGACTTCTAATTTCATTCTTAGTCCTTGTAGTTAATATTTAACGACCGTTAACCAAACCTCGTTAATTATTTAACTATCGTTATGTTTTATTTAGTGACTAATAATTAATAATAATAACGGTTTATTTATATTAATTATATACATCAATTCTCATACGTAATGTGTGCAATCGCGAAGTCTCGAGTTCGAATCCGGACATACTATTATTTAAATATCCATAAAACCTTTCAGCTCCCACTTGGATATTACTAAATATAGTAATGACATTGGTTAGTCTAGCTTTCACACGCCAACGCCCCTAGATCGAATCGAGCATGGTCTCCTGGAAAAAACCATTTAATGATTCATCATTTTTACTTATCCTTTTGTTACTAATACTACATTAACTATGAATATGGATCAAGTCATTTCATAAGTTAATATTCTGTTCTCGTTGTATTTGATTGAACAAGATTACGAAATCATCTGAACGTATTCCAGATAGATCTTGGGTATGGCCATACAAACATCTTGTCAACCCTACGAGGGCCCAAATATAGTATTATGCTTTGAAACAAATTCAAAGGAACAAATTCTCTTGACTACAAACATAACTCATGAATTTTGCAACACTTCCAAAAATAGCCCTTATAACTACGAGTTACGGATAGCGTTAGACTATCTTACACAAATGCACTACATTCATATCAGCTATCTGGTATCTCAAGTCTGAGGATAAACACTTCATGATATACTTAATGACAAAATCCAAAAGTATCATCATGTAAAGTTGGGATGAGTCCTATATTCAATTCATTGAATATCATGTGAATCTGGTATGTCCCACGCATCAATATACTTTAAAAGTATATTCTACCAAAACTCAGATTTGTCTTAATTCAATGACATTCCCACATCATTGATTGACAACGGACTATTTAGAATAACATAAGTTATTCATGGATTAAACATGCAAATATAGGATATAATATTAAGAAAATGAAAAATAAACATAAACAACTATTTTATTTCATTAAAGTAATATTTGTTCATAACATCCTTTATCCAAATACTAATCACAGATCTGCATGAAACTACTAGCTAAACGAAGTCCTATCCCATCAGCATGGTCGAGAAGTTTTTCTTTTGGAAAAGGCTTCGTAAAGGGATCAGCTAGATTATCATCTGTATGAACTTTGAGTAGATTGATTTCACCTATGTCGACTTGTTCTCGAACATAGTGATATCGACGAGGAAAATGTCCGATTCAGTGCTCATTGGCAAATGTTATTGCGGCAGAGTTGTCACAATACACATTTAAAGGTAATTCGATTGAGGGCATTACTCCGAGTCCCAAAATGAATTTCCTAATCCAAACAGCTTCCATCGCAGCTTCTGGCGGCTATGTACTTTCGGCTGTAATAGACATCATGCAACCGTTGTTTGCTTCTCGCTCTTCGGTCAATGCTCCTCCATTAATGACAAAGACATAACCCGTCCGAGACTTCAGATCATCTTTATCGCGGTTTGGAATGACGATCGCAAAACCACATCGTCAAGTTCGCATCCGGATTTCCTCCATACACTTGAAACATTTCTTTAGTAGCCCTTAGATACTTAAGAATGTTCTTAACTTGCCACCGTGTTTCACACTGGTTCTGTTGATACCGACCGGTAATGTTCGTGCAAACGCCACATCGCCTTGTACATCTCACACCATACATGATAGATCCTACTGTAGAAGCATAAGGAACTTTATTCATGTAAGCCACCTCTTCAGGTGTTGACGCGCATAGTTTATTACTTAAGCCATGTTCAACTTGCATCGGCAAATATCCCTTCTTGGAATTTTGCATACTAAATCTCTTCAATATTTTATCAATGTAAGCACTTTGGCTTAGTCCAATTAACCGCCTTGGTCTATCTCGGTAGATCTTGATTCCCAGAATAAATGCTGCTTCCCCTAAGTCCTTCATAGAAAAGCACTCTCCAAGATAAGACTTTACATCTTGCATACTTGGAATGTCTTTTCCCATGATCAATATGTCAACGACATATAAGACAAGGAAAATAACATTACTCCCACTAGCTTTGTGATACACACATGGCTCATCAAGATTTTGAGTGAAACCAAATTTCTTGATATCTTCATCAAACTTCTTGTTCCATTGCCTTGATGCTTGCTTCAACCCATAAATGGATCTTTGAAGTTTGCATACACGCTTCGGAAACTTTGGATTCACAAACCCTTCAGGCTACGCCATATAGATGTCCTCATCTAGGCGACCGTTTAAGAAGTCAGTTTTGACATCCATTTGCCATATCTCATAGTCATAGTACGCAGCTATGGCTATAAGAATCCTAATAGCTCTAATGTCTCACAGGAGAAAAATGTCTCCTCGTAGTATACCCCATAGGTTTGAGTATAACCTTGAGCTACAAGACGAGCTTTATAGGTGTGTGCATTGCCATCCATGTCAGTCTTTATCTTAAAGAGCCACTTACTTCCAACTACCTTAGCATTTGGAGGTAAGTCAACCTCTATCCACTTCGTTATCTTTCATGGATTGCATTTCCCCATTCATTGCAACTCGCCATTTTTCCTTTTCGGGACTCATCATGGCGGCTTTATAGTTAGCGAGGTTCACCAAGATCCCTTAACATATTTTCCTCAGGCTTCTACGTTGAGACATAGACGCCTTTCAGTGCACGTGTAGCCCTTAGGATCTACGAATGGGAACCACTTCAATCTCGGTGGAACGCCTGCGGACTTTCGTGTTCTACTTGAGGTTGGCTAGTGTTCTCAGAAGGTGTTGTATCTTCTTGATCATCTTCCAGATCATAAACTCTCCCAATGAATTCATGAGATATGAGATCCTTTTCAAGAAAGTCTCCATACCTAGCAACAATTACTTTGTTTTCAGGAGGAAAGTAAAAGTAGTAACCCATAGTTTCCTTTGGGTATCCTACGAAGACACACTTAATAGATCTTTGTTGCAGCTTATCAGCAGAGTCACGTTTAACAAACGCCTCACAACCCCAGACCTTTAAGTAAGACAAGTTGGGAGGTTTCCCATACCACACTTCATAAGGAGTCTTATCAACCTTCTTAGTTGGAACCATATTCAATATGCGAACAGCAGTTTCAAAAGCATAATCCCAAAAGGATAAGGGAAGAGTAGTAAGATTAAACATCGATCGCACCATGTCAAGCAATGTACGATTCCTTCTCTCAGATACACCATTTTGTTGTGGAGTATATGGAGATGTGAGTTGTTGGACAATACCACACTCAGCTAGATAATCTTTAAACTCTTGGCTTAAATATTCACCACCTCTATCGGATCGAAGAGCTTTAATCTTCTTTCCTAGTTGCAATTCTACTTCACTCTTAAAAACCTTAAATGTTTCAAAGACTTGATGTTTATGTTTAAGTAAATAAACATAACCATAACGACCGAAATCATCGGTAAAGGTTAAGAAGTAGCTAGCACCCTTTCTTGACACATGTCTTAGTGGTCCACATACGTCGGTATGTATCACACCAAGAAGATCAGAAGCCCTTTCTAAACTATTTGTAAAGGTTTCTTGGTCATCTTCCCAGATATGCAAGATTCGAATTTATCAAATGATTCATCATTGATATCTTGCAAAAGCCCATCGTGTTGCAATTGTTGCATCGCTTTCTTGCCTATATGAACAAGTCTACAATGCCAAAGAAATGAAGAATCCAAATCACCTTTGATTCTTTTATTATTGATGCTAAAGACAAAATTATTTTTATCAATTACATTATCATGCAAATCAATTTCAAACACACCATTTACTGGAATAACATTAAAGTAAAAACATCATTTAAAGAAATCGAAATTCCATAATCGAAAATGTATGAACGAAACCAATATCTTTTAACAAGGAAAGTAAACGACACCCCTAACAATGGAAGGTGCGTAATGACAATCGTTTAATGACATTACTAAACCCGAAGGTAAAACTAAATCAAACGTGCCTATAGCTTCAACGACGCATGTGCTCCATTACCCACGCGGTATTGGCGTCCATAGGCAAGCTTCCTTGCTCCTCTAAGTCCCTACAGTGTATTACATATGTGAATACCACATCCAGTATCATATACACAGGAATTTATTTTATGAGGAAAAGCAAATAATTCTATCATCAAAAGAGTACTGAAGTCTGGCCACAAGCCAGAGATTTTTATACCTCTTATTTCGCAACTCATCAAGGTACAATGGACAATTCCTCTTCCAGGTCCAACCTCGGTCGCAGTGATGACAAGCGATGATCCCTCTTCGATTCTCACGCTTTGGGAGGGTACTTGGGTTCTTCTGATAAGTCATAACTTGTTTTCCCTTATCAACTTTACCCTTACCTTTTCCTTTCTTGTTCGCTAGCGGCTTATTAGGCTTAGAAATTCTACCCTTCTGGATGGTCAAAACCGCAGTGTAGAGGCCTTCTTAGGCAAACCTTTTCGTAATCAATGAGCATTGCATGTACCTCACTCTGTCTTCCCGCAATGCATATTATAATTGCGCCTGAAACCATCAAATTCCTTGTTAAGGGATCGTTGATCGAGCCAATTTGTATGTCATTAGGGTAGACATAGTTCAAACGCCTAACGGTCCATGTAACTCATCATTTCCGGCAGGGTGCTACAGGTTTCCCTTCTCCTTGCTTGCAACTATGAAGAGCATCAATCAAGTCATACTGACTCTACAGTCGCAGGCTTTTCAAACAACATTTGCAATTCTTCCAGCATGAGATTAGGGAAGTAATTCTCAAATTGCTTTTGCAAGCTTGAGTTCATACTCCCGAAAGCATAATGCAGCGACCTCATTATACTTGTCATACTCGATTTCCATGTGCTCACCGTGCTTCAGCGTGAGCATCAGTGCAGGTTCAGGAGGACAAGGCATAGTCAAATAATTGAGTCTTTTGGCAACCCTCAAGACAATTCTGAGTTGCCGATACCAATCATTGAAATTCGCTACCAGTCAATTTCTCTCGATCAAACATAGATTTGAACGACGAGGCTAGTGCAGATGATTCAATTTGAGCCATTTCTACATAAAATAAAAGTTCAAAAGTTAGTACTTTCGATAAGTAAACATTCAAGAAAATAAAATACCCTTTGGTCAATATTCATATTAACCATAGTATTATCCTTGAATATTGGATCCTCATTATCATAGTTCCACCACATCAGTTGATCTGCTAGTGGTGAAAGTATAGAATAGGTAATCGTTGAAAAACGATAATTGACAAACAAGTTTTCAATTCCAAAATTATGGGATTTACAATTTTGCCAAAACAATTAATGCAAAACGTAAGCATGTTTTATCCCATCTTATGCCTTAAGTCATAGGTCTCACTAACTAACTTAATTAAGTTGTCTAATTTAGAAACTGCAAATCATAAAGCTGAGGTCTCACACAACAAAATAATTCACCTTGTTATTGTAATCTAGATCAAGGTCTCACATAACTAAATTACAACTTCAAGTGTTTCATATCATTAGATGGCATAAACTTAAATTTAAAGGGTACAATTTTTGACGTGTAATCAAAACTTATGTATAAAGAAGCATGCATACAACTTTATAACACAAAATTTTCGAAAAAACTTACAATAGATTTTTAATTGCTAAGATTGAATTCTACAAAGTTTTAATCGATTCGTTGAGAATCTTACAACTTTGCACTAAGATGCTTCGTACATAGAATGGTTATACTAGGTAGCTCCAATCGAACTCACAGGGGAGAGGACCGTAAGTGCGTAAAAGCATAACCTTAGACATCCATTCAAGGAGACTGTGCTCACTTCTTAAATAACCCTTTATAGTTTGTTCTAGTGGGTGAGCCGTTCTAACCATTTAGTACAAATCGATCAATCGATTAAAAGTTCAAGAATAATTCTTAGATAACAAATCAATTTCGCCATTATTTAGTCTATTTAATTTTCTATTCCAAAAAACCCTTTTTGCTTACTAACATGTCAAACAATTTATAAACAAAAAGCACTTTAATAAAAATTAAACACACTCAAATAATATAAACATATAACTAAACACTTTAACATATGTAAAAACAATTAGCCACATGCATAATTATTTCAATAAACTCTAATAGCAATTCTAAGCGTAAATAAATGCATACATTAACTAGGACTTTCATCTCGCAAGAAGATGAGCCACATACATCGACAAGTCGATTGCGTAAGCCGAAGTTAATAGTATACCAATTAAACATAACGAATTTTATTAGTTATAATTGAGGTCTTCCCCAATTCAATAATTATTAAATAAATAAAACATGTGTCTATCACTTAACAATTAATCAATAAACAAAAAACAATACTCCATGGCAAAACATGCATGTTCCACCATGGATTCCGCATAACAATTATCACCCAAGATAACGATACATATTACATGGCACATCACAATTATTCATTAATTAACCACATAAAATTAGCATGCAATCCTAGGGTTTCTACAAGTTTTACAAAATTAAAACCTAATTAAATAAATAAAGGGTAATCGACCCTATATATAAAAATTAGGGTTTCGAATTCAAAACCCTAGAAACCATAAAAAGCATGCAAATAATCATTAAGATTCAATTTTATGTGTTTCGTAATTAATTACATCATATTAACGCTGTGATGCCACTGTTGTAATTTTATACTCATAACAATTATATATAAAACAAATAACATCATCAAAGCAAGCAGCGGAAGACAATAGGAATAATATATGTAAATAATTAACTAAACAAGAAAGTGCGTACCTTTTAGCAATTCAAGAATCAAACGTTGATTATACAAGAACCAAAACCCAAAACCCTAAATTAGGGTTTATATAAATCGACCCAACCAAGAAATCGACCACCAAGATTCACAAGCTCAAGCGTGCTTGTCCTTCGTTCTTAATACACATACTAATAGCGATTTGATGTGGAAAAGCTAGTTCCTTGAATCACAAATAAACCAAACACTTGTTTCTTGCAAAATCGAAATCCCTTAGTTTCGACCCCACACAAAGAGGGAGAGAGAGAGAGAAATTAGGTTATTTGGTGATCCAAGATTAGTTTAAGAATGAATACAATGAATTGTATTTATACTTAACTTAACTTGGTGACCAAGTTTGTGTAGGATTGGGTTTGTAAACCCCAAACCGATCGGCCAAGGTTCCCAAGAGGGATTCTAGAACCTTCCCGACTTCTAATTTCATTCTTAGTCCTTGTAGTTAATATTTAACGACCGTTAACCAAACCTCGTTAATTATTTAACTATCGTTATGTTTTATTTAGTGACTAATAATTAATAATAATAACGGTTTATTTATATTAATTATATACATCAATTCTCATAAGTAATGTGTGCAATCCCGAAGTCTCGAGTTCGAATCCGGACATACTATTATTTAAATATCCATAAAACCTTTCAGTTTCATCAGTTTTAGCTTGGCAGTTTGAGTAAAATTTTGGTAAAGTAAAAAATTATAAAAAATAAAAATCACTAGGTTGCTAGCTTGTTTATTTTGGGTTAAGAGGAAAAAAATCAAAAAAATTGGTTTACTTAGTCTATTGATTGGCCAAAGTGGGCCATTTGGGTGATTTATCTGTTCTGAGCACCGGGTGAGTTGATATTTTCAGCTTATTTATAAGCTGTAAACAGTTTCTTCAGGCCAGATTTGTGGGGCAAAAGTAAGCTGGGTAGGTCGACTTCAAGTGCCCTCAAGCTCGGAACCACCTCACCTAGCTTATCCAAAATAAGCTCCCAAAGCCCTTTGGCAGCTGTTTGCAAAACACAGCAATGAGACCCTTTCCCTTCTTTTTTAGTGCTTACTAGATATCCCTTTAGCTTATTTAGTGCCTTTTATTGCTTATTAGTAGATTTAGAATAACTTCAGTTTAGCTTTAGCTTATTAGGTGCTTTTTAGAACCATCTTGAGTGCTTATTTCCATTTCTTAGATTTAGGATTCCCCTTGTGTAAATTGATGCCAACTGCTTGTTCCCCTGATTTTTATAGCTTATTTTCTTCATTCTTATCTCATTTTAGTTTAATAAAGCTTGTTCCTTAACCGTTGTTTTGTTAAACTGTTTTTCTGCGGCTTATTTTGTGCTTAAAAGCAGTTAAAGGGTGTTTGGTTGTACTTGTTTAAAGGATGTTTTGTTAAGCTTTGTGTTAAATGTTATATAGCTTATTTAAAGCTTTTCTCAAAAAGGTTTTCACAAAATTTTCTTGTTTTTACCTTAACGTTAAAATGGCAAAAAGAAAAAAAAAAATAAATAAAATAGAGAAGCAAAAAGGGAGAGGCAGGGGTCGAACCTGAGACCTATCCCCTTAGAAGAGACATAGCATGTACCTGGATACCAATCGCCCTAGGGTCTTTACCACGTTTTATCTTGCAACATTTATTACTTAAAGACATTTGGTCAGTTTTGCTTATCAGCCAATTTTGGCTTATTTTGAGCTTATTTTCCAAAGCAACCATCACTGTTTTTAATTTTCCTAGGATTAGCGTCATTCAAAGTACTTTTAGTGATTTTTCCAGATTTTTCCCAATTAGTTTAGTATTTTTAATCATTTAGTTAGTGTTAAATAGTTTTTAATTCGTAGTAATTAATTTTAAAGTCAAAAAAATATCCGGATTTTTCCTAAAATTATTTTTAGTCATTTAGGTCGTAGGAAAATTGATTTCACACCCGTAGCCCTTCATTTGCAAAATTTTTACGTTTATGGCTCGGATCGTTTTCCTGTGTTCGCTTTTTTACGTTTTAGCACCCTAGGATGTAATTTAGCTTCGTTTTATTGTTTCTTAGGCTTAGTAGTAGTTTATTTAGTGTTTGCTTTATTTTACTTGCTTTATTTTCATTCCCTTTCTTTAATTCGTAGATTAGCATAATCAAAATCCAAATCCGTTTAACCAATTCAAGTCCTTATCACGAAACTCAACGACACCGTCAATTTCACACCTCGTTGGGACACGACCCGGGGAAATCACTTTTCCGGTATCACTTTTATCACACCCGT
Organism: Chrysanthemum makinoi; assembly: GCA_910596185.1. Lineage (NCBI taxonomy): Eukaryota > Viridiplantae > Streptophyta > Magnoliopsida > Asterales > Asteraceae > Chrysanthemum > Chrysanthemum makinoi. The sequence continues at coordinate 250,836,837 of OU343219.1, read as the reverse complement.
GAGATTTGGCACGTTAGCCCTTTTCCTAAAAGGTTAATTTGTCGGGTTTTACGGTTACTTTGATATATTGATATTTGTGTTTTTCACCACTCACAAAAAGACGAATCAAATTTTGGCGCCGCTGCCGGGGAGGTGTGTTGCGACAATATCGTGAAGTTTTTTCGATTAGTGACTTGAAGAACCTTCCTCGTGAAGTTATTGTTTTTGAAAAATACAAAAGTACAAAAATATTTTTCTTTTCTTTGTATATATGTAAAAGATAAAAATACAAAAAGATTTTTGTTTGTTATTTTAAATAAAATAGAACACACAATCAATATAACATTCTCAACTGAGGTGTTATCATTATAAGTTCCCGAACCAAAGATTCAAAACTTGCCTATGTGTCACTTGCGTAAATACGCTTGTGATTATTGGTTTAAGTTCCTTGTGTTTTGCCTCGGTCTTGTTTTAATTGAAAGTGTTGTTTTTGAAAGTGCATGTGCACTCGTTTTCAAAAATCCCAAAAATATTCTTCTCGTTCCTCTTATCCGTATAATTCTATTTCTTTTACCCTCTATCCGTTTAATTCTTCGTTATGTCTTCGTCTTACCAATATGGTTGTAAATGGTGTGGGGGACCTCCAAATTGCCTCGGTTGTAGGTTTGTCTATGAACAAAATCCCACCATAAATGAACAAAAATTTCTTTAACCAACCCCCGCACCATGAGATGGAGACATATTCATGTGAGTATTGTGGAGGTCGTCACCCGAGTTTTGAGTGTCAAGCAGGGAGCATGCTTGTTTATGAGCAAGGTCCATGTAACAACCAAATTTTTGGTTTTGACCAATATCCATATGATTCACCAAATCACTCACATCAATCATACGGTTGTGAGTACTGTGGAGGTCCGCTCTATAACGCTGATTGTCAAACGAGTAATCCACTTGTCTATGAGCATGATCCTTGTAACAATTATGAGTATTCTTATCATAACCAACCTCCACAGTACCAAACGATTCAAACACAACCTCCACAAATTCCTCAAGAACTTCTCCAAAATTTTCTAGATGTATTAAAGGATTTAAAAGAATTGGTTAATAAACGTGCCCAAGAAGAGTCTCATCAGAAAACGCATGGAGAACTTCTAGCTGAAGAACAAGCAGCTAGAGTAAGTTCCCAATATTGGAAACCTCTCGTAATGAATGCGATTATGATGACGACGATGACGATGATGAAGAAACCATTCCAATTGGGAAGTTCTATAATTCATCTTGTCACACACCTGTTTCAAGAGCCGGATAAAAGAAGCATGGAAGAATTATTAGCTGAGGAGCAGATGCGTCATATACGAGCTTTATATGCTAAAGATAAGGTTGACGCCGATTATGATTATGACGAGGAGAGTGCTATTCCATTGAATGATGTTATTTCTCAACTCCCTCAGTCTATTGCTATCACACCTATCTTACCTACTTTTGCTTCCAAAGACTCTCTCACCATGGGGGATGAGCATCTCAGCACTATTTCAGAAACGGAATCGTCTAGTGTTAAGAACTTCGTCCCAATCCCAAGTGAGTCTGAGGATATATCCGATAGTGATTGTGATTTGCCTTTTTGTGATTCTCTAGACATTTCTGAAGTTACTTCCGGGATTTTCTCAAATCCTCTTTTTGATTTTAATGATGACTATACTTTTTGCGAAGTAAATCCTCTTTTCGATGAAATGTCTAAGTCCGATACAGAAACCATAACGGAAGTGGTGGAAATTGCTAGCTCTCAGAGCACACCACTTGTCCCACCTCTGATTCTGACTCATCTCTTCCATCATGTGATGACGATTCTATCCTCACTGATGAGTTGTCTTTCGAGTATCCCGTTGAGCCATCTAGCAAAGACAAAAATTTTAATCCAGGGATACTCGTTGGAAGAAAAATGCACATGGATGAAAATTTTAATGAGATATTTGAGCTTGAAACGTACATCATCCGAACCTTTCTTCCTTTCGTCACATATGGTGTGACTTCTCCATGTCTTAACTCCTTCGGGAGTGAAGATACCATTTTCGACCCCGGCATCTTCGTCTATCATTATTTTGAGCCAGATGTATCTCATCGGAGTGGAACTTTCAGCACATTCAATATTTATCCAAACTATTTGAATGAAAGTCCAATGGCGATTTTCTCTTCCACTTGCTTCCCCATGGACCAATGAATTCGGGGTCGAGTCAAGCTAGCGACTCGGTAATCAAAAACAGTAGTTAAACATGGGTTTTCACCCGTGTGTACCACTTAGTGTGGGGAGTTGCCCCGATGTTGTAAAAAAACCACAAAAAATGGCCGTATATTTCCCTTTTACGTTCTATGTTTCGGAATAACTGCCGGTACTTTGAATATTGAGGGCAATATTCATTTCTAGTGTGGGGGGGAATTCTCGTAATTTTATCATGTATTATACCATCCAATTCCCCATTTTTGGCCAAATATTTTTTTGGAGTAAGTGTTTTGCACTTACTCAGCTTACGGTTATCAGACCGCCATGTCTAATAAACAAAAGGATTGGCTAATCCAGGAGCAAACGGCTCTTGGTAAAGATATCTCAAATCCGTTGACGGCTTGCAATTTGCCCAAAATTGTATGGTGTTCAGCTCACCATATCTTTAATTAGTGAAGAATTGGCTAGCCCGCAAGTTTATGGCTTGTGGTAAAGGCAGTTGGAAAACCATAATTGGTAATCGACTCAACAAAGATATTTTATCTAAGAGTTGGCTAGTCCAGAAGCAAACGGCTTCTGGTAAAGACAAATCAAATCCGTTGAAAGCTGGTGATTTGCTCAAAATCATTTGGTTATCATTGTACCAAGGTTCTTACTTGAACTAAAACAATTGGCTACTCCAAAAGTAATGGCTTTTGGTAAAGAGATTCAAATCCATTAAGTTTTCTCAAAGGATTGCTAGGGACTAGCAATGGTTTAGTGTGGGGGGATTTGATGAGTGCTTATTCACTCATCATTTTTACCCGCCTAAGACCTAAAAAATGATTAAAAACACAAAAATATGATCAAAATACGTCAAAAATATCCTCGGAGTGTGTTTTATATCTTGCAGGTACAAAAGGATTGAAAACAGAGCAAAAACGAGCCGAAATCAGAAAATGGCAAGTTTAGTCCTCGGAGTTTCACAATTGGCAAAAATGGTCCTTAAATTATTTGAAAACGACAAGTTTGGTCCTTGGAATATTGGAGATTGTCAAGTTTAGCCCTTGGATTATAATTTCAGAATGTACATTATTGGTCCCTGGATTTTTCAGAATTACACCATTGGTCCCTAAGTTACCAATTGGGTTTAAAACTAATCCTTGGTCCAAGTTAACTATCCTAAGTCCAAGTCCAATACACCCTAGGCCCAATAAAACCAAGCCCGTTACCCATCCAATCCAATACCCAAACCCGGTCAACCCCAGCGCCCGGTCAAAGGGTTAAACAACCCTTCTTCTTCGTTTCCCGCCCAAACATAACCTGCAACAAACCAGACACACACAATAAAAAAAACCAACCTTTCCCTGACATATTCGCTCAAACCATCATCTCCCACACCTTCCCTGACAAACCCACACCCTGCTACCAGTTACCCATCTCTCCCAGCGAAGAAAAAAGAAAAAAAAAATAAAAAGAAAAAGAGAGGAATTAGCAACGAGTCAGAAGAAAGGCACGCGTGTTTTTGGCTGGTTTATCTCACTGGAGAGAGAGAGAGAAGACAGAAGGGAGAGAGAGAAGACATTTTTTTAGTTTCCTGTATAAATAGGCATTTGAAGTTAGTGTTAAAAACTTGTCTAGAAAAGTCATGTTCTAGCACCATTTACTTTTTATCTGTCATTTAATTTTAATGTACTGTTTAATCTCAAGTTAATGCATTTTCAGTTTTTTTTAATTCCAATACTTGCAGTTTACTTTTTATTCATGTACACTGAATCTTAATGTTTGTTGGAAGTTGTCTAAGGGTATTTTGAAGTTAGTTATATTGATGCAAATCAAGGTCACTTAAAGCTCACGCCATTTTTTTAAAACAGTTTCATTCGTTTCTGCCCTGAGTCAGCGTTTAGATTCGTTAATTTTGTGGGTCAAACTGGGTCAAAAAGGGATTTTTGATTCAACTTGGGTTTAAAAATCAGTTAGGCAAAAGGTTTTGATTAAATTGTTGAGTTGGAAAATAGTTTACACAGGTTTCATTTGACTTTGAAGTTAACTTTGAAAAAAAAAAGAGAAAAATGAGTTTCATCAGTTTTAGCTTGGCAGTTTGAGTAAAATTTTGGTCAAGTAAAAATTATAAAAAATAAAAATCACTAGGTTGCTAGCTTGTTTATTTTGGGTTAAGAGGAAAAAAAATCAAAAAAATTGGTTTACTTAGTCTATTGATTGGCCAAAGTGGGCCATTTGGGTGATTTATCTGTTCTGAGCACCGGGTGAGTTGATATTTTCAGCTTATTTATAAGCTGTAAATAGTTTCTTCAGGCCAGATTTGTGGGGCAAAAGTAAGCTGGGTAGGTCGACTTCAAGTGCCCTCAAGCTCAGAAGCCACCTCACGCTCTAGCTTATCCAAAATAAGCTCCCAAGTAAGCCCTTTGGCCTGTTCATTTCAATGAAACACAACAGCAGACCTTCCTTCTCGCTTTTAGTGCTTACTAGATATCCCTTTAGCTTATTTAGTGCCTTTTATTGCTTATTAGTAGATTTAGAATAACTTCAGTTTAGCTTTAGCTTATTAGGTGCTTTTTAGAACCATCTTGAGTGCTTATTTCCATTTTTTAGATTTAGGATTCCCCTAGTGTAAATTGATGCCAACTGCTTGTTCCCCTGATTTTTATAGCTTATTTTCTTCATTCTTATCTCATTTTAGTTTAATAAAGCTTGTTCCTTAACTTCGTTGCTTGTTAAACTGTTTTTCTGTGCTTATTTTTGTGCTTAAAACAGTTAAAGGGGTGTTTGGTTGTACTTGTTTAAAGGATGTTTTGTTAACTGTTGCTAAATAAGCTGTTCGTATAGCTTATTTAAAGCTTTTCTCAAGAAAGGTTTTCACAAAATTCTCTTGTTTTTACCTTAACGTTAAAATGGAAAAAAGAAAAAAAAATAAAAAAAATAAAGAAGCAAAAAGGGAGAGGTAGGGGTCGAACCTGAGACCTCTCCCCTTAGAAGAGACATAGCATGCACCTGGATACCAATCGCCCTAGGGTCTTTATCACGTTTTATCTTGCAACATTTATTACTTAAAGACATTTGGTCAGTTTTGCTTATCAGCCAATCTTTGCTTATTTTCTGCTTATTTCCTTAATCAACCACCACATCTTTTATTTTTCCTAGGATTAGCGTCATTCAAAGTACTTTTAGTGATTTTTCCAGATTTTTCCCAATTAGTTTAGTATTTTTAATCATTTAGTTAGTGTTAAATAGTTTTTAATTCGTAGTAATTAATTTTAAAGTCAAAAAAATATCCGGCTTTTTCCTAAAATTATTTTTAGTCATTTAGGTCGTAGGAAAATTGATTTCGCACCCGTAGCCCTTAATTTGCAAAAATTTTACGTTTATGGCTCGGGTCGTTTTCCCGTTTTCGCTTTTTTACGTTTTAGCACCCTAGGATGTAATTTAGCTTCGTTTTATTGTTTCTTAGGCTTAGTAGTAGTTTATTTAGTGTTTGCTTTATTTTACTTGCTTTATTTTCATTCCCTTTCTTTAATTCGTAGATTAGCATAATCAAAATCCAAATCCGTTTAACCAATTCAAGTCCTTATCACGAAACTCAACGACACCGTCAATTTCACACCTCGTTGGGACACGACCCGGGGAAATCACTTTTCCGGTATCACTTTTATCACACCCGTGAGATTTGGCACGTTAGCCCTTTTCCTAAAAGGTTAATTTGTCGGGTTTTACGGTTACTTTGATATATTGATATTTGTGTTTTTCACCACTCACAAAAAGACGAATCGCCTGTTATCTTTAACATAATTACAATTAGCAAATACTTGTACAACAACTATCTAAGTATTACGTATTTATACCACCACGTCAAATCCGAAACCTATCTGTAGCATTTACCTTTGTTACCAATTTTTTGTGCTTGGTTCTTGAACTGTGAATAGGAACAAATGACAACGGTGTGATAAAACTTACGGAGCATAGTTTTTTAGGAGATTCTACAATGCCCCTGTTATCCACGGTTAGCTTTGTAACTAAATTTATTAAATGCACCTTGCAATGTGAAAATGCGTCGGCCAAAATAGCGATTCACCTAACGCGACGACCAACATCAGCAAAACCCTCTTGAATGCGCCAATTCACTTGTCCATTTAAGACAGAAAGCTCCGATATTCATAGTAAAGAAACCGAATATTGGTTGACATAATTACAATGCTTTTATATATTAAAAAACACAATATCAGTTAAAAATTACCTTCTTCCTTAACTTCGTCTGTATGATCATCCGACCTAGATGGATAGGCAATTAACACATGGTTTTTGGCACGAAATGAGGCTCAGATATGCGTATAGAATAACGATACCAAGCTACCAGCATAGTTGCATCCATACAATGAATATGACCGCCGTGCCACGATGCATGCAAAGGAAAGGTATCCGCCATGGTGAGCATATTATCATCATTGCCTATAAAAAGGGAGAACACCAAAGTTCGTATGTTCAAAACCAAACGGCCTAGGTAGGCTCAAGACCAAACTGCACAGTTGGATATTCACACCAAATGAGGCTTAGCCAAGCGTATGCAATAGCGATAAAGCAAGCAATACCACATTAAAAACTACCATAAGAACGGTGTGACAACTCGTAATTTCAGGTCATTTCTTAAACTTACTATTCATCTCGGGAATTTACTATTCACTGGTTACTATTCATGATTTTACTATTCATCATTTTTGAAGTCAGTTTACGACTTTCAGAGGTTATTTTAAAATTTTAGTATTCATGAAACACTATTCATTCCCCGAGAAAAATCACTATTCAGGATTCACTATTCATCATTTCTCGTAAACTAGGTTTACGAGTATCAAATTCGCGTAACCGTAAGGGTTTAGCTGCATATTCATGAAACATCATTGAGAACATTACATATAGACTAGAGTTAGTCTATATATCATCAGTCACATCATTTTCATATTAGTTCATGCATGGGTTTGAATATTTCATTAACGTATATTTATTTATTAAATAAACGCTATCGCATGATCATTTATTTTAAATATTTGATCCGACACTTCCAACAATTATTCTGATATATTTTTATACTCATTTTAAGACTATGAAAATTATATTATTAGTTTACCCAATGTTTTGAATTTATTTTGGTATATAAATTGTTATATATATATATATATATATATATATATATATATATATATATATATATATATATATATATATATATATATATATATATATATATATATATATATATATATATATATTTGCGACGGTTTTCGTAAATTCTATTCAATAATTATTTATTCACTCAATACTTGTGAGAAATGTATTTTTATAATTTTTATGACTTCGATATATTTTATTTTGTTCTGTTAAAATCGATTTCTAGCTAACACTACCCTAAATAACTACTTATATGTACCAAAATACATACTACACTTAACTTTATACACATTTACTTATCAAAAATACTAAACCCTTATCCCCAAAATGCCCTTGCCGACCACCCCATTAGTCATCATATTTTTTCATAAAAATCTTGCAAGTAAAGGTACACATACACACTTCTTGATAGATATTTGCAAAATACTAGTATTATACTTATCTAAAACACATAACTTACACATAGCAAAAGGTGTAAAGTGAAAGAAAAACTCTCTCATTTTCTCTCTAATATTCGGCCAAGCAAGAAAAACCAAGAAGAAATCATAAGATTTTCAAGAACAAGTGATAATCACAACCCTAATATACTTCTATATAAGGTTTTGAAATAAAAACCAAGAAGTAATACTACTACACAAAAGGCTATAAACACCCCCAAATAAAGACTGGTTATATTAAACCCTATTCCTATGATAAAAAACTAGTGGGAATGGAAAGAACTTAGATTGGTTTTCTTGAAAAAACCAGTTTTCATAATATAAAACGCATAAAAACTGGGTTTGCGGGTAAAAACCGGTCTTTTTACACAATTAAAGACACTGGTATGTAGGTAACAACATATCTCTTTGTATTTATGCTTTAGACACCATTTTTGAGAAAAAAAACCGGTGTGAGTATTATCAATTTTGAATTTCCGAAAATATTGTGCAAATAATTATTTCGGAAAAGTAGTCACTTGAATAAAAGCTAAAACACGCCATAAAAATAAATTAAAATCATAATTGCTCAAGAAAACCTAAAGATAACATATTTTGTGCAAGACTTTGTTGTTTTGATATATTTGTATCTTTTTTACTATTTCTATAACCTGTTTAGTTGTTTAACTTTGGATATAATTAAAGTTATAAGGACCGTAACTGTATATTTACTTCAGAATTAGTGGAGATAGGACTCAAAAAAGACCCTTTTCCATTCAATCACTTGTCTCGTGTAAATAGCGGGAGTTGAAAATTTGAATTTTCATGTTAATATTTCATTCCCACTCCAAACCACAAACCAAAATTTTCATCTAAAAAATAACCCTAGCCCCCTTTTCCATAATATCTGCTGCCACCAAATCATACCATAGCTACCTTCACACCATCACCCTCCATCAGCCTCTGAACCCTAACCCCCATCTTCACAGCCGCTGTTGCTCCACCTCGCCATCTCATCTTGTCTTCTTCCTGGACAACACACACATTTGTAGCACCATTCTTCTCGAAAAATACCAGGTACTTTTATATGCATTAATTTAAATTTTATATTTATATTTAGTTATTCTTATTGTTCGTTGCTTAAAAAGTGTGGTTATTTGACTAAAAGCTGGATGAAGAATTAATGCACAAACTGTTAACAAAATGAATATTATTTTAATTAGATTAGTCAAACAAATGGAATTTATTAAACAAATATTAAAACTAGATGAGTTTTTTCCCATGCGTAGTCCTTTCGAATATGTTATGTCAGATGAATTTATAAGCCAAGTTTCTAACTATATTTGATTTTGTGTCTAGGCTTTGAAAGTACCTGTTGTTCCATTGATGCAAAATAATTTAGAGCACAATAGTTCGTAACATTAGTATTGGTACTCTGTAAATCATCATTGCTTTTCATTTATTGTATTTTATACAAGTTCTTATAGCAAGCTAATATACATAGATAGAAGGCAACAAACATAAGTGGTAAATTTTCTTATGTGCGTCTTCATCAATGTACAACTTCACATATGTGATTTGGGTATAGAAGTATTTAAAAAGAGGCACAAGTAGGTACTACAGTAGTAATTTCATTGTTTCTTGAATATGTGCATAGAAATCAGTTATGTGAAAGTGAGACACAATAATTGAAATCGTATACAACGCCACAAGTTTCAGAAATGGTTGTTTAATACAAAGCGCGAATAGACCTAACAATGTCATTTCAAGCCCATCATTTAGGGTTCTATGACCAGGCCATTTAATCCCGACTTAATCATACAAATGGACTTGATTCAGGTTAGAAATACATGAGGTATTACGCTTTCTCCTTTCAAGTTTCATCTAATTGTTTGCAATTTGCAAAATAGTAACATAATTTGTGTTCTTGAAAGTCAATGCTTGGACTTGATGGGTCATATTTTACTTGGTTAATTAGAGTAAATGTTGTTGATACTTGCACTATTGTATTGGGTTATTTGCTACATCAATGGTTGGATAAGCAATTTCTTGTGGAAAACTATAGTGCAACTTTTTGTTATACTCCATAATTAAATGTACTTGGAATATATAATAACTTGGTGCTTGAGTGGCTTTGAGAAATAAGTGGCAAGGTAAATATATGTAGCAGTTTGACCACTTTATAATTTCTTTTGTACTTATTTGAGTATTTAACCAATGTCGGAACCACCGGTTTTTAAATTAAAGTTATGTTTCTTGATTAATTACTTATACATTTTTGTATGGTATGCAACAGTGGAGGTCATCACCTGCAAAGAAACAGGCAGGACCAGAGGCTTTGTTACTTTTGCCGATACTGAGGTTCCTTCCAGTGCAATAAAGGCTATCGATCATCCGGTACTAAATACCTACAAACTACATACTCATAAGAATTGCAATGTATCTTTGGAAAAGGAAAAAATCTATGAATCTATTGTACCCACATCAGAAACATAGCCTTGGGAGTATTGTTGGGGATGATCTTATGGAATATGCCTCAAGCTAGAGATATTTGCTTTACCTTAGGTCATGTCTTTTAGCGTTTTATTTTTTGTTTTCCTTCACGTCATAAGTCATTGAATTCTCTTTAAATGGTAATTTTTGTATAAGTGTAAAAAATAATTAGTTTTGGATAATTAGGCGTGTTTAGTAAACCAGGTAAGTAGGTTGTCTAGCAAATCTGACATACACTCAAAATAGCATAATTGTTGTATTGAAATGATGCTTGAGTTGATTTGTAATCGTTTAATACTATTTAGTAGCTTATTGCCTATTTTGTGTTTTAAAATGGTAGAGGACTGATGATGGTGTTTGGGAATGATAATAGACAATGGTTGTCTAGTGATTTGTGAGTAAATTATGTACGTGTTTGAATTGCTACAAGTAATAAGCACTTTTGTGTTGATATACTTTATACGCTGATTTGTACGCTGATTTTTTGATTTTTACAGTTTACTGATTTTTGTGTATACTTTGTGCTTATTTTTACAGCAAAAGTGTGTTCGGCCATGTGTTTATGCTAATTTTTACATGGTTTTTTGGACACAAGTACGAACTAAGCTGCTTGATATACTTCAAAATAACCATGGTACAATTTTTTATTTATCAAAACTGATTATTTATGGAAAAAGATAGGCACTATACTTCAATATGAATGACCTGTAAGTTTTTACTCAAAAAAATGGCTCTTAGATATTGGATTTCACATACACATCAAACCATGACACAAAGTAGGCGTACAAGAGGTTTTAGAGAGAGAAAGTTAGAGGTTTGGGAATTTTAGTGAGAGAAAGAAAAATCTTATTATGAGCTCCAACTCTCTACCTTGGAAGGTAGAGAGTATTTATAGTCTTACAATAAAACGCCACACAACGGGCTGTGGATCAGGCATACAGTGGGTAAAGACCCGTCCGTCCTCCACGGTGTTACTTAACTAAATACTACTTAGCTTAAAAGAACTACGACTACGGGCTTTCTAACGATTACATATACTTGAGGTGACCGAATCTTTAATACCTCGAATTTCTAATTCCTAACAATCTCCCCCTAAGGGAGGTCACCTCAAACATATACTAAAATTACATTGAATACAAACAAATATTACATTAAAAATTGTTCTTGCATTCTTGATGTAGTACTTTGCTCCGAAGCTCGTAGTCATTGATTCTTCTCATTGCATGTTTGGTTAATCCAAGTGGAGGTTTTTATCTTGATCCACGTGATAATAATTTTGAGCCAGATTTTGAGATCATCAGCTAACAAAAATCTCTGAGACATCCATTGTGGTGTTGGTATTATGTGATGTTGTGACTTTCAGATCGACATGCTCACATTCTGGATCATGATATCTTCTCATTAGAGTAGCGGAAGCTTTCGTTAATTCATGATATTGGCAGCAGCGTAGCAGAAGCATGGAGTGAAAATATCAGAGTCATTGATGCACTAATCATGATTTCTTCTGAGATGAATGTGTTAAGTGAGCATGCGGCTATGGATTGACCGCTTCATTTTGATCTGCGCAAACGTAGGGCGACGCATAAAACATTTAGCAATAAAGCGCCGCGAAAGTGTCTTTGATCACTTTCGTTGAATTGAGGTACACGGCTCACGGTTCCCCGTTGATCAGATACAAGTACGCCTGCTGTGATCGCTACAATTCGAAGAATTTCCTTGACAGGGTTTCGCAGTTGCTCTAGTCGTTCTCAAACCGGAACGTCTCAAAGAAGACAACACGGAGTGAGTGAACCAGCGAATAGAGATTCACTGATTGATGAAAAGAGATTTGAAAAACAATCGTGTATTGCTCAATAGAAATTGTTTTTGCAATACAACGAAGGTTTTAATGAAAGTCAATTATCAATCATAAAACACCTTTTGATTTGAAAAATTCGTACACGGTCGATGTGCTAAAGAAAAGAGTTTTTAAGCGCAATGACCGGTTTTTCAAAGGTATCCATCAATCCATAACCTGAACCAGGATTGATTCAAAAGATTGAATCGCCCCATTGTTTTTGTTCAGTTGTCACATGGTTGATCTAATGAATAGATCTCACATGCCACCTACCAGGAGCTTGTTTGATGTTGGCTCCAGAAGGCTTTCCATCTTCATTGTTAATATATTAGCATATCACTCGGATGTTCTGGCAATACCACAAGAATAATGCGTAAGCTCAAGATATATTCTCTCTTTCCATATTGAGTGAAACAGAGAGTCTTCATTGAACGTGTCCTAATGAGATTCATAGATGATCTCGGGGCTCTAGACTCAATTTGTGCATCTTTGGATCCTATATCGGAGACTAGGGAGAGGGTCTCCTTCTTCAATATCAACAATCTCTAAGAGAAAGTCGATAGATAATGTCGGTTCCCCGTGAGAATGAAACAAGTCCTTTTAAGAGGAACTTGAGTGGTTTGGAAAGTTGAAGTGCAGTGCGTCACTGGGTCCATGACGTATTGTCTTCAATACCGATGTTACCTTGGTAACCACCAGTAGCATATGAATTGAACCCGGTGTCTGCCCTAAGGTTGAATAATAGGAGGGCTATTTGTTTTCACCCCTTTTCTCATTTAATTCTTTTTCATTCTTCAACCCCTTCAGTGCTTACCGAGACTTCATAGCTAGAACCTTGTTGGGTTTATTCCAGTACTAGCTCAGTCTCAGTCCGCACTCTTCCCATATCTCATTTTTTTTCCTTTTTTCAATATACCTAAGGACTTCTACACTATCTAGTGGATTGTCCATGGGTAGATCCCTCCGGTTCTGGCGGATCATGGGAACAAATACCTAACCTTATCATCCTTATATCACCATACATAAAGTAGAGTTTGGTCGGTCTATTTGGTATTGTTCATCTGCCATTGGAACCAATTGAAAACCATTTGAAAATCAATCCAGATGCTTATGATATATTATCAAAGCATTTTGTACCTGAATTGTTTTTTGATATTTTTAGAACAAGAACTCCCCCTCAACATGTGCATCAAGTATATGAAGTTGTTTTGCACACGGAGGTAAGAGAAAGAATTAACTTCTTTGATTACCATTTTCTAAAAGATATCAACATCACTTCCCTGATCAAAACAAGTAGATAAAGCATATAAGGGAAGGATGAGGTTTACATAAGTTTGCTCCCCCTCAATATGTGCCTTGAGGTATGAAAGAGTTTTGCACATACAAGAGGGAACATGTACATTGATAAAAATTGATCACGTTTCAGATCTTTGTGGTTTAATATAGATGCTCCCCCTCAACATGTGCATGGAAAATTTGAAATCGTTTGGCACATGTGGGAAGGAGAGCTTGTACATCCTTATAAAACCATTTACCAAATTATCAGTTTAAATTCAATTTAAATCACAAATTCTCCCCCGATCACAATTATCAAATCATTTGAGATTTGTGATCTCTGTAGATTTAAATTGATTTTGAAAGCTTTTTAAGGAGAATTGTGACTTGATTATGAAAAACGTTTTAACTGATAAGGATCGGATATTAAGACTTTAAACTCCATTGATTAAACATGCATGAATATCTTTTGAAAACAATTGAATGATAAATAACTTTTTAATTTAATTGAAATCATTCTCCCCCTCATCAATGACATAGGTTGTTGATTGAGAGATAGATATTTTGACAAATAAGTCCAGATGATTATCAAAAATAGAGTCCGAGTTATTTTTCAAAGCAATTAGTTTTCAGCAGATAAATGTTTATAGAAACAGAGCATGGAATTTGAAAACATGATAAATCATGGCTCTGTTCTTTCTTTGAAAAGCGGGTTACTGCCTGAAATGACAATAAACCATTGTTTCTCTTTCTCCCAAAAATATATATATATATACTTTTTTTTGAATAAATAAAAAAGAATTCAACCAATATCTAAAGTCCCGTGTCATTCTTTGAATGACAACACAAAGACCGTAGATATTATCGAACCGAGAAAAACATGACAAATTTGACAATATTTTTTGAATATTTTTCGAATTTTTCAGATTTTTATGGATTTTGAAAGTTTTATATTTTTCTATTTGATTTTTGAGGGTTTTATAATTTTGTATTTTGTTTTTCGAATAGATATATACAAGAGATAGATGAAGATAGGCCTTTACTCCTCGTCTTCCTCCTGAAGACGTTTGAGTGTTTCTGGTTGAAGGCTTTTCAAGCCAAGTCGTGGAAGAATAAACTCAAAACGTTCTCTTGGAAGAGCTTTGGTGAAGATGTCTGCTAACTGGTATTCAGTCCTCACAAAATAGAGTTCCACCACACCTTTTTCCACTTGTTCCCTAATGAAATGATATCGAATGTCGATATGCTTTGCTCTTGAGTGTTGTACGTTGTTGCATGAGAGAGCAATAACACTTTTATTATCACAGTACAGAGGGATTTTGTTAAATTCAAAGCCATAGTCAGATAATTGTGATCTCATCCATAGGATTTGAGCACAACAAGATGACATGGCTATGTATTCAGCCTCTGTAGAGGAAATAGAAGTACTCATTTCCTTCTTTGAAGACCAGCTCACAAGCTTATCAACCAAAAACTGAGCACCTCCAGACGTACTTTGACGAGTATCTTGACATCCTGCATGATCAACATCTGCATAGGCTGTTAGTGAGATACCGTGTCCTTCGGTACCAAAGTCCCATGTTAATGGTTCCTTGGAGATATTGAAAGACCCGTTTAACCGCTTCAAGGTGCTTTTTAGTAGGCTTAGCCTGGTATCTAGCACACATGCAAACAAATGAGCAAGATGTCCGGTCTGCTAGCTGTGAGGTACATCAGGGATCCAATCATACTACGATATTTTGTTTGGTCTACCATGATCCCTGAGTGGTCCTCATCTTGTTTGGTACGTTCAATCATGGGAGTGTCAACAGGGTCACTTGAATCAAATCCAAATTTCTTTAAAATCTCATTTGCATATTTAGATTGATTTATGAAAATGCCTCCGGGACTTTGTGAAATTTGTAGTCCTAAGAAAAATGACATTTGTCCCATCATTGACATTTGAAATTTAGAGCCCATTTCATTTGAAAAACGGTCACACTCATTGGGGTCAGTCGAGGCAAAGATGATATCATCAACATAAATTTGAACGTGAATTAAATGTTTGCCTGACTTCCCGGTGAACAATGTTTGCCTGACTTCCTGGGACTGTTTTGAAGTGCGGGTCCTGAACTGGATTGTCCAGGAGCCATTTGACCGGTCAGCTCATCAAACGTGACGTGAATTGTTTCCATGATATTTCGGGTTCTCTTGTTGTAGATTCGGTATCCTTTTCTGTTTGGTGCATAACCTACAAATACTCCAATGTCTGCCTTAGCTTTAAGTTTGCCTAAATCTTGGCCCTCATTAGTTGGATAACACAATGCACCGAACACACGAAGGAATGAAAGATTAGGTTTTCTATTGTGGACAAGTTCATATGGAGTTTTTCCATGAGCATGTGAATCGGGGATCGATTTTGGGTGTAGCATGCAGTGGCGATGGCTTCACCCCAGATAAACATTGGAACTTTTGAGTAAATCAGCATTGTCCTTGCGGCTTCCACAAGAGTTCGATTTCGTCTTTCAACTACACCGTTCGGTTGAGGAGTTCGAGGAACACTTCTTTGATGACTGATTCCAATACTTTCATAAAACTCACTAAGTTGTTTGTTAACAAACTCAATTTCATTGTCTGTTGGATGATTCGACCGTTTTGTTAAGACGAACCTGCACTTTGTTTGATGAGTTTGATGATGATATCCGGAGTTTCATCCTTTGTCTTTAAGAACTTTACCCAGGTGAATCTAGAGAAATCATCAACCACAACTAACACCTATTTCTTCCCAATGATATTCTGCACTCTCATGGGTCCACATAAGTACATGTGAATTGTATGAAGAACTTCTGTGACAGAGTTAGTAGGTTTGGGTTTATGGGCATACTTCTTGCTTTTTCCCAATTGGCATGCTGAACAAAGATTATCCATTTCATACTTAAGTCTAGGTAAACCTACAACTAAGTCCTTTCTGGAGAGATCATTGATGGTGTCGAAGTTCAAGTGATTGAGACGACGATGCCATAACCATGACTTTGTTTTAGAAGCCTTTGACAACAAGCAAATTGGAGAAGACTTCATCATATCTTCGATAGAGATGGTGTATAGATTTGAACCACGTGAACCTCTTAAAAGTTCCTTACCATCAAGTTCTCTAATGAAACAAGTATGTTTTCTGAAGGCTACTTCTAGATCAGAATCGTAGAATTGACCAACAGAGAACAGGTTATGACCAAGACCTTCAACATAATATACCCTGGAGATAACACTTTTACCAACAACATAATCTCCATAACCCATAATTTCACCGAAATGATCATTCCCGAATCTAACTGTCCCGATGAATTTGCTCACGAAGTTCATGAGCCGCGACCGGTCGCCAGTCATATGCTTGGAACAACCTGAGTCTAGGTACCACAGAACGCTTTGCATGATCTGCAGTTGAACACAGACAAGAATGGATAACTGGATAATTGGGATCCCCATGCAAGAATGGGTTCCATTTGGTTAGTAACAATGGTTGGAACACCCACATCAGAAATAGAAGCATTCATATAAGAAATTGAGGCAATGGAATCATTATGAATAGATGCAGTACTAGTGTCTGTATTTGCCCTATTCAAAGTGTGCTCACTTCTTAAGGGAATAGTTCTACCAGTAGGCATCCATTTTCCAGTGGGCGTTACCTCATTAACCTTATAACCAAAAGGTATCCATTGATAACCTATCTTACTAAATGTTCTTCCTGTGGGTTTCCACTGTTTTCTAACTCTCTTTCGCTTCTGCCTTTTAGCCTTTTTAGCATGATTTTTTCCATTAGCAATATTAACTGGGTATATGACAACATTAGACACAACATTCACACCACATTCATGATTAGAAACAGAATTCAAGCAGACATCATTACAAGGTTTGCAAATAGTATCAGAATTCGAATTAATTACAGTACGCCTATGGCTAATACTAGAATAAACACGATTCATTTTATTCGGCTCAAACTTAAAGTTCTTAGGTTGGTCTTCTAGTCTCTTCCAATGCACATTCTTAGCTTGCGAGGTCCTGTCATTCCTTGTATTGTCTTGAGACTTTGACCTGCTCGCTTTAATATCACTGATTACTCCTGTAGAGGGAATGGGAACATTAGTTGGTTTTGCTACTCTTTGCTTCTCCTGTTTGGATGTGCTGGGATCTGAACTACATGTAGGCACACTAAGGTTCACTTTCTTAACACTAGAAGTGCTGGGATTTGTACTACTAGAAGGAACACTAGAGTTCGCTTTCTTAGCATTAACAGATCTGGAATCTGAACTACTTAAAGGCACACTAAGGTTCACATTCAAAACATCGGGCATCGAATGAATATCATACTTGGCACTAGGCAAAGAACATGGAATCAAAGGGTTAACTCTCTCACCTAAGGACTTTGGGCATATTGTGATTAAGCATTCTAGAATTTCTTGAGATCGTTTGGCATATAAGCATGCATGCCCAATTGCATTGTCAATTGGTTTCTCTAACTTATCCTCTTCAACAATCTCACGTAGACATTCTAGACAATCTTTAAGGGATGAGAAATATGTTTGAATAGCAAGTTTGTTATTCCTGAGATGAGGGGGAACATATTTCACAGACAAAGCATATTTATTACTAGAGTGAACCTTTGATACACCATTCTCCCCATTGGTCATTGGCATTTTCCCTTTTACCTGGCTTTTCAGATTCTCAATTTCCTTTTGCAATGAAGCTATTTGTTCGTAGTTTTTGTTACGAGTGACCTTTATTGATTCAAATAATTCATTGAAATGACGTTTAACCTTTTCATTTTCTTCTAGAAAACTTTCGTTTTCCTTTTGTAATGCATTTACTAGGTTTTGAAGATGAAACGTTTGAGAATTCCGAGAATCTAATGGAGGAGGCATTTGGGAGCCAGTCACATTGTTCTTTTCATCCTTTAATTGAGAGATTTGGGCTTTCAACTTTTTGATCGTGTTACAATGAGCCTGAATCTGTTCATCACGTTTGTTTATTTGAAAAACTGCATCAAACTCTGGAGCATCTAAGATGTTGATATTTTAGTTGTAAATTAAAATGCTCAACCTCTAGTTTAGAAAAATGTTTAACCAAATTGTCATGATCATCCAGTTCAATTTTCTCAATTAGTTTAGAATTAGTCTTTTCAAGCTCAATGACACGATCATGGGAGACTTTCAGAGCAACAGATAATTCATGAAATTGAGAAGCATTAATGGAACAATTTGTAGCAGTGAAAAACACATCTTGAGCAATACATTCAGAAATCAGATTCTCATTCAGTGTATGCAAGTTCTTTCTCTCAATCTCATTATATTTTAATTCTCGCTCATAGTCACTAACCTCAACAATCATTGCATCAAATTCCTTTTCCATTTCTTTAATATCAGATTTTATCCCCTTTTTAAGACTCTCAAAGTGATCTTTTAGTTGTTTAAAGAAAGGCATGACTTCAGTTAAATAACATTCTTTCGTTTGCTCAAAACCCCTTTCCCTTCAGCTTATCCGGTCGTGTGATCCTTTTCTTACAAGTTTTCTCAAAATCAACAAGTAGTTGAAAAATAACATATTGACTGATTAAGGTCTTGCTTTTAGTGGCAATAGTCCTAGGGACTAAATGCATTGGTGTATTGGGAGGATGCACAGTCGCTGAAGGCATTTTCCTAAAGGGGGGGGGGGTTGTTACAACAAGATTCTCTGCTTTTAGCTTATCAAAATCCTTTTTCTAGAACACTTGTTCGGGCGTTAACAATGTCTGAGGCTTAAACTTGTTCAAGGCAATCCAATTCTCCTTTTTGTAATCATGGGGTGTGATAATTATTTTCTTCTCTTTACATTTTGGATCATCTAGTTTCTTGTTCATCTTCTCCCTAGTGACTTCATCTGATTTCTTATCTTCCTCTGTGCACTCAACGCAACTAGGTTTCTGTCTAGGCTTAAGGATTTCATTACCATCATAAATTACCTTATGAGCATTTCTAGCCTTTTTAATGACCCCTGGATTTGGTTCCTCAACAAGGGGAATACTATGCTTATCGCTTAAAACTCTATGCTTAGTGATCATGTGAGCAGTCTGAATGGTGTTCCCTTGTATGTACAATTTGTTTTCAAGTTTGTTTTTCAAAATTTTCAGATTAGAAAAATCTTTCAAGAGTTTTGATTCCTTAGCATTAAATTCTTGCTTAAGCATTTTCACATTTTCTTGAAGTTCTTGTTTTTGCTTAGCAGTTTTAGAAAACTTTTCTTGCAAGGAATTTAACTCTTGTTTTAATACTTCTTCTCTAAAATTACTTTTTCTAATGATTGTACGCACTTGGTCATCCATTTCCTGCTCACGGGTTGTCAACTCAAATTTAGCACGTTGTTCATAAATGGCAACACGTTCTTTATAGGCATTCAGTTCAGAGACAATAGAATCATCAGGGGTACATGCAGTGAATTCATCAAAGACATAGTCATTATTGACTGCAGAAGATGCATTACTTGGTAAAATCTCACTTTCACTTTGTTTCACATATTGATCATATGGGACAACATTGCTATTACCCATATTATCAATATCTGATTCATAAGTCTCAAGAGATTGTACTTCATTATGCATCTTACGCTCATCAATATCATCATATAGTTTTAATACCTCTGAGATGATTTTGTCTTTGGATGGACCAGTTTTTTGTGGAGGAGAGACCTTTGGAGACACCATAGGAGAGATGCTAGCCACGAAGATTGTTTGAGCAGTAGGTTCATCATCTACATCAGAATCAAATGCATCACAATCAGCTACTTGAAAGGCATTCTGATGATTATGACCTAGCTCTTGAATCGGCTGTTCATCTACATCAGCATCATAAGTTTTGGCATTCCCTTAAGCAAGAAATAGTAACTCCTCTTCATCCAAAGCTGCTCCATTGTCCTGAGCTTGCACTAGCAACATCTTATCCCTGAAGTACTCAGCATTCTGTGGACGTTTTGGAGATGTGCAATTCCTTGCAATGTGTCCCTCACCACCACAGTTGTAGCATTTGGTAGGCTTTGTCTGTCCTTGATTTTCAATCCTTCCTCGATTCTGATTTCCATCATAGCCTCCACCTACTCCACCCCTTCTCTGATCGTTCTGCCATTCTTGCACTAGCTGCCCCATAACTTTCCCATCTCTGATCAAAGCATGATTGTGAAGATTGGATGCGGTTCTGATTTCATTGTTGGTGTGAAGTCTGTTAGTATGAGGTGAGAGGGTCCTGTTCTGTTTAACCATGAGAGCCAGTTGATTGATGAAATGTCTCATGACAGCATCAGCATCAGGTTGCTTGAACCTCGGATCAGGAATGAGTTTGTGATTACCATCTCCCGTGGGAACGACTTTAGAAGCCTTGGTGGTAATTCCTATGTTGGAGTAGAAAGCAGTTGAGTCATTAGGTGAACTTGTTTCTCCCTGATTGGTTTTGAACTGATCCAGTATCCTTTTTTCAAACATAGCATGTTTCTCATTCTGAAGAAGGAAGGCATACAGTTGCTCATAGTTTGTATTCTTTAATCCTTTAGTGAGCTTCACAGAAGTGACAAACTTGTGCCATTCGGGATTCATGTTGTTTACAAACTTTGAGTTAAGCTGAATGTTTGGCATGGTCATTCTGATGTTCCTCATGTCATTCACAAGTTTATGGAATCTCACGTAGTACTCATAGACACTCTCATCAGGTTTCATCTTGAAATGCTCAAATTCATCATATAATTGTGATTCTCTATCTTCAACAGTTAATTTTGAACCTGAGAGAAGCATCTTGACATTATCCCATACAGCCTTTGCTTCAGTGTTGTGATTGATAAGCTTGTAGATGTCTTTTGGAAGACCTTGCAGTATAATGTTAGAAGCCCTGATATATGCATCGAATCTCTTCTTCTCCTTATCATTGAGCTCATCATACGTCTTTGGTCTGTCTATTCCATAGATCATTGTTCCATCTTCAGCTGTATCAATTATGTCTCTAGTAGTCTCAACTCGATAAGGTCCTTCATCAATGGATTTGAGTATGTTGACCCCATTTTCTTTTCCAAGACAATACAATCTGATTCGTTGAGCCCAAGATTCGTAGTCAATTCTGTCAAGCATGGGTGGACGAGTATCTGAACCAGCTGCTTGAACATCCTCAGCAACAGTGGAGATGATTGTAGGTACGGTGGCAGACATGTTTTAAGAATTACACGGGATTTTATAACTCTATGATTTAACCGGGAAATAGATTCTTTCACGGGATTTTACTAAATCAAGAGAAAACCGTATTCAAAGGATATCACCCAAGTCGCTAGGAAACTTTGAACCAAGTCGCTAAGTGTCAAGTCGCTATAGTCCCAAGTCGCTATATAACAACTCACTACAATCTAAGTCGCTAGCAAAATTTTGACAGCAAGTCGCTAAGCACCAAGTTGCTAATTTGTCAAGTCGCTAAATAGCAACTCGCTAGGTACCAACTTGCTAACACCAAGTCGCTAACAATATAAAGTACAAGTCGCTAACTTACACCAAGTCGCTACCCGTAGTGGAGAATCCACTAAGTGTACTTTTTGTCGGCTTGTCTCAGTAGACAAGTCGCTAGCACAACTCGCTAAGACCTTCAACAACAACTCGCTACCAAATAACAAAGCAAATCGCTACCAAGATAAACTATCCGTGGCTCAAGTCGCTAGCTAGAAAATCACAAAACACCACTTTTCAATCCAAAAACAACCCAACCACGATGATTCAAGCCTTCAAAATCAAAACCTAAACACTTGTGATGATTCTAAACACAAAAGTACTATCAAAATCCAAACTTTAACACTAGAAATCACCCAAATGATGCAAAAACCACTAAACTTTTTCAAACTCAAAAACCACCTAAAAACCACTAGAAATCCAAAGATATGTAAGAGATGATCTAACCATGGCTCTTGATACCAATTGTTAGATATTGGATTTCACATACACATCAAACCATGACACAAAGTAGGCATACAAGAGGTTTTAGAGAGAGAAAGTTAGAGGTTTGGGAACTTTAGTGAGAGAAAGAAAAATCTTATTATGAGCTCCAACTCTCTACCTTGGAAGGTAGAGAGTATTTATAGTCTTATAATAAAACGCCACACAACGGGCTGTGGATCAGGCATACAATGGGTAAAGACCCGTCCGTCCTCCACGGTGTTACTTAACTAAATACTACTTAGCTTAAAAGAACTACGACTACGAGCTTTCTAACGATTACATATACTTGAGGTGACCGACTCTTTAATACCTGGAATTTCTAATTCCTAACAATGGCATGTAAGTTTATCTTTATATGAAAGCTACATGATTGTTTCAAAGTTGATGTTCACTTTGTGAATCTCGTAACAATAGTTTATGACATACTTTCTTTTGTTTTTACACAAGCAAATAATGGGGATATATTATTAAGAAAGTACTAGATGGTTATCTAGTTCATATGTTTATAGGATTATTGTTTGTATGGGTTGGTACACATGTGTTATATTGGTAATTTTGTTAGCTTCCATATCCTTTCCTTTGTGCTTAAAAATACGAACTTAAGAACATAAATTGCAAAAACAACTTTTTCACAATGTCATCCTTTGCTTTGCCCTTCCTATCTCATCATCACCTTCCCCTTTTAAAATTTAGACTGAAGAATAGAGCGTTGAAGTTATTCAAATCATTAGAGTATTGTCTCAATTTTCTTCTTGAATAACTCACTAGACGTGCAATAGTTTCATCCTTTCTAGAACTTTTTGTTTTTTAGGATTACATTTGATATGTGTCTAAATACACAAATATTTTATATTATTTAAACCCACAAAAACGACCAAAAACACACAAATGACCATATAAATGTTACAAATATCATTGAAATGTGTTTTTATATGACTCAGGTACAAAAAGATTGAAAACAAGTGAAAAAACATGCAAAGTTCACAAAACTATCATTTTCAGTCCCTGGAGTTTCACAAATTGACAAAACTAGTCCCTAAAGGTGTAAAATGAATAAAAAGTCAACTTTAGTCCTTGGGAACTCAAACATATTTACTATAGTCCTTGGATGAAAGTTTACACAAAACTGGCAACTTTTACCCCTAAGAATCCAAAAATGACACAAATGGTCCTTATAAGTTTTAAAATAGAAAAAATACAACTTTGGTCCTTGTGTTATTGTTTATTGGCAGGATTGGTCCCTAGAAGAAAGTTTGGAAAGATGGCAAAACAGGTCCCTAGAATTTCAGCTTGTACACATTTAGTCCTTGGGCTAATCTTAAACTATAAACCAAACCAAGCCCAACCCACTACCCCTTTGAACCTGGCCAAACTCACCCGTGAACCCCCCAAACTTGAACCCTCCTAAATTGAACCCCCGTCTATTAATATCCCCCAGTCAAACATACGGTCAAAACCACCTTCCCTCCTTCCCTCTCCCATCAAAACTGAAACCAGAAACCACCCTCCACCTCCATGTTTTTTTCACCACCTTATCCCCCCAGCTGTCTACCTACTTTCACCACTACCTCCTCTTTGTCCCTTCCACCTCCACAACACTCCAAACTTCCTTAATTAAATTAAAACTGCCCCAAGCAGCCGTGTACACTTTTTGGCGCCAAATTTACAAGTGCACGATTGGGATTGATTCAAAGTTATTCAAGGGGTGGGATTGAAGCAGAGGAGAGAGATGAAGCTATTGGGGTGATTATTTAAGAAGAAAAAAGACAAAGAGAACCGTTGTCACTTGTTTTTAGACCTTCTTTTAATTTTAATGTAATCGTTTTTAATATTTTGATGTTTAAGATTTCTGGGTTTCAAAGTTAGTGTATTGTTTAAGTTGATTTTAGTGTAATTTCAAAGTCTTGATAATCAATTCACAGTTTTAGACCATGCGTAGTGTAAAATTTATCTTGTGCTTTAAATTTCATGTAAAAGTTTGCTGGGTTTTGTAATTTCTGTATTGTACAAGTGAATTTAGTTATAATTGAAGTGTTTTCATTAATCAATTCCAAGTTTACAGCTTCCATTTACTTTCCCGCCAAAACTGTTCTTGATCCTTTTTCATGTTATAAGCTATTTTAATCGTTCTAATAAGCTCCTTTTTACTCATTAAAGCTATTGCAAGTGTTTTAGAAGAGTTTTCTGTCCTTTATGCAAAGAATTCACAAAAGTCAAAGAAAGTCAATACGGGTCAACGAAAGTCAACATTGGTCATGTTACTGTTCATTAGCTTATTCTACAGCTTATTTGGATTTTTCTCAGCATATTTGGTCTAAGTATAGATAATTGCTTTAATTTGATGTTTGTAGTGCTCTAATTCAGTTTTTGCCTAAAAATCACAAAAATCTCAATAAATAGGTCATAAAATAAAAAATCAGTGTTCAAGAAAGTTTAAAGCAAGAAGCTTGGTGGATTCTGGATTTATATGGTACTAGTGCCTCAAGGGAGGCTATAGGAATTGTTCTTGGTGCTTGGTTCTCAGTTTGGCTTGCATTCACTTTGTAAGCATTAAATTCCATTTTTTTTGCTTATCACTGTTGAGATGTTAGTTACCTGCTTATTGTGTTCTTTTATGCTTATTTGATCTAGTTGTGAAAGTATATTGCTTAAAGTTACATTCTTGTTCATTAGATTTCTTTGTTGCTCACCTTTGATTTCAACTGCTATTTTATCCTTTTTATGAATTTATAGTTGTTAGTGTTGTAATTGTTATTTTTATGTTCCTATCAGCTTATTATGTCATTGTGATTGCTTATGTTCAAGTCTCATGGTCTGAATCAGTTACATGTTGTGAAAATCATATGTGACATCACTTAAAGGAGTGTTTGGATCTATAAGGTTTTCTGTGGTTAAGGATGTTTTTGATGTTGTTCTTGTTTGATGTGGATCACTAAATGTCTATATAACTCAGTTCTATCATAAAAACCAGTCACTTTCTTGGAAAAAGTCAAATTCTCTTTTGAATCTTCATTGCTTATTCACTGTTGGACTTTCTAGTTCATGGATCATGCTCACATGTTTGTAAGTTGTTAGAATTGCTTAGTATAGTCTTTCGATAGCTTAATACATCATATTCAGTCACTAGATTAGGATTAAACCTCAACTTAGTCAACTTTTCATGTTTATATAAAAAGTCAAATTTCGGCTTAAGTCATTTTTGAATAAACTTGTGAATTTCATGTAGGACTTAATATTAGGAGTGAAGACTTGTGCTTTTGTATATTTGTCATTCTATTGCTTGTCTTCATCATAGTATTTTTTATAATTTTTAGTTAGCGTTGTAAACTGCTTATTTGCTAGCTTCTTTTAAGCTCTTTTTCACAAACCTCCCTTTTTGCTTATTCCTTATTTCTGCTTATTCAGTGTGTTTTTCTTGTTGTTGTTGCTTATTCTAAGTTTCCATAACTGGTTTATAGCTTATTCAACCTTTGGTTCAGTAGTGGTAGGTTTTTATTAGCTTATGCAAGCTTAATAGCTCATTTTGACCCATTTTAAGGTCTGTTAAGCAAATAAGCTCACAACAAGCTTATATTTGAGTTCCCCAAAATGTGTCTTCACAAAAGTTGCTTATTTTCAGTAGTAAAATAGTTTTGTAAAAGAAAATTCAAGAAAAACCAAAAATAAAAATAGTGATAGCTTCTATTTAAGGGTCATTTGGCGTGTTGAGACTTGAAATCTGGTCTCGAGCTTTTTTTCTGTAGCTTGTGCTTTTTAGGTCCCAATCAGTTGCATTAGCTCATTTTAAGTTAGATTTAGGCTGTAGTAGCTTATGGTAGCTTTTGGATAGCTTATTGCTTATTTCAAATGCTTATTTAAACTGCTTATTTGCCCAATTCAGCTTATTATTGAGCTTATCTAACTTTTTATATTTTTCCTAGAATTCTGCTATCATATAGTATTTACAGAAAAAGTTTCATATTTATTAGAGTTCATTTAGTATTTATTAGAATTTTTATTAGTTTTAAATAATTAATAAATATTAATTAATTAGTAATAAATACATAAATAGTGTAATAAATATATTTTCAGTTTTAAAATAAGTTTTATAATATTTTAGATTTTTCTAAGTCATAATTTCACTTTTCTAGCTTTATTTCATATTTTCTTATATTTTAGGGTATTATTAAATAGTTAAAAATAGTTTTTAATTAATAATAATTAAATAAATAGTCATAAAAATAATTTTATTTTTCCAATAATTTTCTAGTATAATTAGGATTGTAAAAATATATTTTCCATATCCGTAGGTATTTTACTCCTTTATTTTCACGTTTTATTTCGTACGTTACGTAGTTTTTAATTTAAACGTACATTTTAGATTATAAACGTTAAACGCTTTTTAAAATATAGAATTAAAAGGACTTCAAAGTATTTATTAGATTCAATTTCCTTAGTGTAATCACTCAAAACCCCTTTCCTGTTCAATATCACCCGATCACAGATTCGTTGTATTACAGTGTTCACACCTCGTTGGGACTTAACGACCCGGGGATACACTAAACTCCTCTGGACTTAATTGCATTGGTTTTAGACTGTTGGACTTTTATTACGGTTGACCATTCACAAGTGGTTGACTTGTGTAATAAACCTGACCGTTTGGAGCTTATCAAAATTTGGCGCCGCTGCCGGGGAGGTGTCTTTGCGTACTACGAATTTGAGGCATCAGTGTTGTTGAATATACATCCATTGTATATTTACCATCCTTTTTCATATTTTCTTATTATTATTATATAAAAACAAAACGGTTCCCGAAAACATTTTAAAATCAGTTTTCAACAAACACAAAAACCCAAAAATATTTTCTTTCTTATATTTACAAAATGTTTTCCAAAAATCCAAAAATATCCATCTTTACCCTCTCACATCTTTGATTCTTCATCCCAACCCCTCTGTAAACCTTTGATTCTTTCCTATGTCGTATCCACACCATTTTGGTTGCCAATGGTGTGGTGGTCCTCATAATGGTGGGAATTGTCCCGGCTGTAGCATGGTTGAATCAGGAGATGGGTCTGTCTATAACCAAGCTCCCTATCCTTGCCATGACACATCTGATTCATTCTACCAGCCATCACATCATGAGATATTGACATATCTGTGTGAGTTTTGTGGAGGTCCTCACCAAGGATTTGAGTGTCAATCCGGAAACGCCTTTGTCTATGAACAGTTTTCTGGTAACACTCAGGACTTTGGAAATTACCAAATTCCATATTATTCACATGTCCAGCCACAACAATTATTTTGTTGTGAGTACTGTGGAGTTCCACACGTCAGCTCGGATTGTCAAACGGGGAATATATTTCTTTGTGACAATTTTGACACATCATTTCAAGACCAACCTCCACAGTACCAAATGATTCAAACAACTCCTCATGAAACTTCGACAGACCTTCTACTGAAAAGTCTGGAGTTATTAAAAGAACTTAAGGATGAGTCGGCTATGTCGTTTCAAAACTCTCGTGAGGAATCTATGGCAGAATTACTTGCAAAAGAACGAGATGCTAGAAACGAAAAGAGCATGGAGGAATTACTTGTCGAAGAACAAGCAGCTAAAACACGTGTTATATTTCACAATGCTGCTCTTCTCGATGAGGATGATGATGATGAAGTTACCCTTGATATTCGTCAATTTTGTACGGGTTCATCAAGTTCATCAGTTGAAATTCCTTCCATGAAAAATCAGGGAGAAAAGACTATGATGGAATTACTAGCAGAAGAACAAATGGAAAGTGTAAAACATATGTATGCTAGTCCTTCTCAACTCCCTCAGTCTGTTGTTATCACACCCGAAATGCCCACTCACTCTCTGAACATGGGGGATGAGCATCTTGGCACTGTTCCTGAAAAGGAATCGGACGAATTCATAAAGTCTAGTGTTGAGAACCTTGTCCCAATCCCGAGAGAGTCACAGGGAACTTCTGAGCATATGTGTGATTCTCTTTCCCCTCTTGAGTATTCTCTAGATCATTTTGAAACTTTCTCCGATTTTAGCGACGATTGTGCTTCTTATGGAAACATCGAGTATGTTGAGGCATCACTCCCACAGTCTGATCCTCTTCTTGAGGAGTTCACCGATGAACTCACTCACATCACTCCACTTTTATCAGAAAGTGACAATGATCTCTTTGATTTCGAAGCCGATCTTGGAGAAATTGAAAGTCTCCTATATAATGATCATTCACTCATTTCTTGTCCCATTTCCGACTCTTCCATTCCTTCTCTCACTCCGGATGAGGAAGATGACAACTTTTGGAAGGAGGTCAATGCTTTTCTTAATGATGAGTCAATTCCAACAGGGATTTACAATACTTGCTTTGATTAAGAGGGAGACATCCTTTTTCTGGAAAATCTGTTGATTGAAGAACCGTTTCCAGCTCTCCCTCCCGGAAATTTTGTTGCCAATCACCATACAAGCTTCAAGTCTAAGCTTAAAAATCTAACAAATGGTGATTTGCTCCTCACTGATGAAGAATGGGATTGCATTGTGATGCACATCTTTATTCCATTTTTCACAGATGGTGTGGTTTCTCGTTCCCTTTTCTCCTTCGGGAATGAGGACACTATTTTGATCCGGCATTTTCATTTATCATTTTTGAGCCGGTTCTATGTATACCTCATCGGCGTGGAACTTTCACGTACTTCAATGTTTATACAAACATCTTGAATGAAAGTCCGATGGAGATTGTCTCTTCCACATACTTCCCCATGAACAAATTAATTCGGGGTCGAGTCAAGCTAGCGACTCGGTAATCAAAAACAGTAGTTAAACATGGGTTTTCACCCGTGTGTACCACCCTAGTGTGGGGGAGTTGCCCCCCGCTGTTGTATATAAGTTTCAGTTTCATATATAAAAAAAAAATCATCATCACAAAAAATAATGGCCGTAGTATTTCCCTTTTACGTTCTATGTTTCAGCATAACAGCCGGTACTTTGAATATTGAGGACAATATTCAAATCTAAGTGTGGGGGGGAAATTCTGGCGAATTTGATTAAAATTGTACCCTTTTAGTCCTTTTTTCCCCCAAAATGGCCAAATTTAAAAAAAAAATTAGTGGAAGTACTATGTACTAAATACAACAAATGGTAATCAGTCCACCATGTCTAACCCACATAAGGATTGGCTAATCCAGGAGCAAACGGCTCTTGGTAAAGATATCTCAAATCCGTTGACGGCTTGCAATTTGCCCAAAATTGTATGGTAATCAACTCCCCATATCTTTAATTAGTTAAGAGTTGGCTAGTCCAGAAGCAAACGGCTTCTGGTAAAGACAAATCAAAACCGTTGAAAGCTGGTGGTTTGCTCAAAATCATTTGGTTATCAGTGTACCAAGGTTCTTACTTGAACTGAAACAATTGGCTACTCCAGAAGTAATGGCTTTTGGTAAAGAGATGAAATCCATTAAATTTTCATAAAAGATTGCTAGGGAGTAGCAATAGTTTAGTGTGGGGGATTTGATATGTGTCTAAATACACATATATTTTATATTATTTAAACCCACAAAAACGACCAAAAACACACAAATGACCATATAAATGTTACAAATATCATTGAAATGTTTTTTTATATGACTCAGGTACAAAAAGATTAAAAACAAGTGAAAAAACATGCAAAGTTCACAAAACTGTCATTTTCAGTCCTTGGAGTTTCACAAATTGACAGAACTAGTCCCTAAAGGTGTAAAATGAATAAAAAGTCAACTTTAGTCCTTGGGAACTCAAACATATTTACTATAGTCCCTGGATGAAAATTTACACAAAACTGGCAACTTTTACCCCTAAGAATCCAAAAATGACACAAATGGTCCTTATAAGTTTTAAAATAGAAAAAATACAACTTTGGTCCTTGTGTTATTGTTTATTGGCAGGATTGGTCCCTAGAAGAAGGTTTGGAAAGATGGCAAAACAGGTCCCTGGAATTTCAGCTTGTACACATTTAGTCCTTGGGCTAATCTTAAACTATAAACCAAACCAAGCCCAACCCACTACCCCTTTGAACCTGGCCAAACTCACCCGTGAACCCCCCAAACTTGAACCCTCCTAAATTGAACCCCCGTCTATTAATATCCCCCAGTCAAACATACGGTCAAAACCACCTTCCCACCTTCCCTCTCCCATCAAAACTGAAACCAGAAACCACCCTCCACCTCCATGTTTTTTTCACCACCTTATCCCCCCAGCTGTCTACCTACTTTCACCACTACCTCCTCTTTGTCCCTTCCACCTCCACAACACTCCAAACTTCCTTAATTAAATTAAAACTGCCCCAAGCAGCCGTGTACACTTTTTGGCGACAAATTTACAAGTGCACGATTGGGATTGATTCAAAGTTATTCAAGGGGTGGGATTGAAGCAGAGGAGAGAGATGAAGCTATTGGGGTGATTATTTAAGAAGAAAAAAGACAAAGAGAACCGTTGTCACTTGTTTTTAGACCTTCTTTTAATTTTAATGTAATCGTTTTTAATATTTTGATGTTTAAGATTTCTGGGTTTCAAAGTTAGTGTATTGTTTAAGTTGATTTTAGTGTAATTTCAAAGTCTTGATAATCAATTCACAGTTTTAGACCATGCGTAGTGTAAAATTTATCTTGTGCTTTAAATTTCATGTAAAAGTTTGCTGGGTTTTGTAATTTCTGTATTGTACAAGTGAATTTAGTTATAATTGAAGTGTTTTCATTAATCAATTCCAAGTTTACAGCTTCCATTTACTTTCCCGCCAAAACTGTTCTTGATCCTTTTTCATGTTATAAGCTATTTTAATCGTTCTAATAAGCTCCTTTTTACTCATTAAAGCTATTGCAAGTGTTTTAGAAGAGTTTTCTGTCCTTTATGCAAAGAATTCACAAAAGTCAAAGAAAGTCAATGAAAGTCAATACGGGTCAACGAAAGTCAACATTGGTCATGTTACTGTTCATTAGCTTATTCTACAGCTTATTTGGATTTTTCTCAGCATATTTGGTCTAAGTATAGATAATTGCTTTAATTTGATGTTTGTAGTGCTCTAATTCAGTTTTTGCCTAAAAATCACAAAAATCTCAATAAATAGGTCATAAAATAAAAAAATCAGTGTTCAAGGAAGTTTAAAGCAAGAAGCTTGGTGGATTCTGGATTTATATGGTACTAGTGCCTCAAGGGAGGCTATAAGAATTGTTCTTGGTGCTTGGTTCTCAGTTTGGCTTGCATTCACTTTGTAAGCATTAAATTCCATTTTTTTTGCTTATCACTGTGGAGATGTTAGTTACCTGCTTATTGTGTTCTTTTATGCTTATTTGATCTAGTTGTGAAAGTATATTGCTTAAAGTTACATTCTTGTTTATTGGATTTCTTTGTTGCTCACCTTTGATTTCAACTGCTATTTTATCCTTTTTATGAATTTATAGTTGTTAGTGTTGTAATTGTTATTTTTATGTTCCTATCAGCTTATTATGTCATTGTGATTGTTTATGTTCAAGTCTCATGGTCTGAATCAGTTACATGTTGTGAAAATCATATTTGACATCACTTAAAGGAGTGTTTGGATCTATAAGGTTTTCTGTGGTTAAGGATGTTTTTGATGTTGTTCTTGTTTGATGTGGATCACTAAATGTCTATATAACTCAGTTCTATCATAAAAACCAGTCACTTTCTTGGAAAAAGTCAAATTCTCTTTTGAATCTTCATTGCTTATTCACTGTTGGACTTTCTAGTTCATGGATCATGCTCACATGTTAGTAAGTTGTTAGAATTGCTTAGTATAGTCTTTCGATAGCTTAATACATCATATTCAGTCACTAGATTAGGATTAAACCTCAACTTAGTCAACTTTTCATGTTTATATAAAAAGTCAAATTTCGGCTTAAGTCATTTTTGAATAAACTTGTGAATTTCATGTAGGACTTAATATTAGGAGTGAAGACTTGTGCTTTTGGATATTTGTCATTCTGTTGCTTGTCTTCATCATAGTATTTTTTATAATTTTTAGTTAGCGTTGTAAACTGCTTATTTGCTAGCTTCTTTTAAGCTCTTTTTCACAAACTTCCCTTTTTGCGTATTCCTTATTTCTGCTTATTCAGTGTGTTTTTCTTGTTGTTGTTGCTTATTCTAAGTTCCCATAACTGGTTTATAGCTTATTCAACCTTTGGTTCAGTAGTGGTAGGTTTTTATTAGCTTATGCAAGCTTAATAGCTCATTTTGACCCATTTTAAGGTCTGTTAAGCAAATAAGCTCACAACAAGCTTATCTTTGAGTTCCCCAAAATGTGTCTTCACAAAAGTTGCTTATTTTCAGTAGTAAAATAGTTTTGTAAAAGAAAATTCAAGAAAAACCAAAAATAAAAATAGTGATAGCTTCTATTTAAGGGTCATTTGGCGTGTTGAGACTTGAAATCTGGTCTCGAGCTTTTTTTCTGTAGCTTGTGCTTTTTAGGTCCCAATCAGTTGCATTAGCTCATTTTAGGTTAGATTTAGGCTGTAGTAGCTTATGGTAGCTTTTGGATAGCTTATTGCTTATTTCAAGTGCTTATTTAAACTGCTTATTTGCCCAATTCAGCTTATTAGTGAGCTTATCTAACTTTTTATATTTTTCCTAGAATTTTGCTATCATATACGGAGTAGTATTTATAGAAAAAGTTTTATATTTATTAGAGTTCATTTAGTGTTTATTAGAATTTTTATTAGTTTTAAATAATTAATAAATAGTAATTAATTAATAATAAATACATAAATAGTGTAATAAATATATTTTCAGTTTTAAAATAAGTTTTATAATATTTTAGATTTTTCTAAGTCATAATTTCACTTTTCTAGCTTTATTTCATATTTTCTTATATTTTAGGGTATTATTAAATAGTTAAAAATAGTTTTTAATTAATAATAATTAAATAAATAGTCATAAAAATAATTTTATTTTTCCAATAATTTTCTAGTATAATTAGGATTGTAAAAATATATTTTCCATATCCGTAGGTATTTTACTCCTTTATTTTCACGTTTTATTTCGTACGTTACGTAGTTTTTAATTTAAACGTACATTTTAGATTATAAACGTTAAACGCTTTTTAAAATATAGAATTAAAAGGACTTCAAAGTATTTATTAGATTCAATTTCCTTAGTGTAATCACTCAAAACCCCTTTCCTGTTCAATATCACCCGATCACAGATTCGTTGTATTACAGTGTTCACACCTCGTTGGGACTTAACGACCCAGGGATACACTAAACTCCTCTGGACTTAATTGCATTGGTTTTAGACTGTTGGACTTTTATTACGGTTGACCATTCACAAGTGGTTGACTTGTGTAATAAACCTGACCGTTTGGAGTGAATCACTTATGTTTTTATTTCATTAATCAACGTATAGGTACCTTGGAGTGATTGTTCGCTAGAGAATAAAGAGTTGGACACCATCATTGGTGAATGGTTTACATTGTGGCGCGATTAATCCCATATAATGTTCAATTATGTTGAATTCTAGTGTTTTTCTTTGTAGTATGTTGAATTCTAGTGTTTTAGTTTGGATTTTGTCTTGGATTTATGTTTCGTTGAATCGACATATTATATTAATTTAATTTGTTGATTTTGATATTTGTTGTGTATTTAATCACTTTATATATATTTGCTGCATTTATATGTATTTTTTTATTAAAAAAATCATTTCTAAAATTTTCTAATTTATTGGAAAATTTTAGAAAATGATTTTTATTAATAAAATGGATTTACCAAAAAGACAGGTTTTTAGTTAAAAACATATTTTTTTATGTTATATACAGATAGGTTGAATGCTTCTATAAAGACTCGTTGTGGGAGGACCAGTGTCAATGTTCGATAGAAATATGTTTGTTTACTCTATAATGGAGACTGGTTTTAAGAAGAAAACTAGTGTCGATGCTTCTAATAGAGACAGGTTTCCAAACCGGTTTCTATATGTTTCGATCATGGAGATACCCCCCTTTAGAGAGTGGTTCCAAAACCAAGAAGTAATTAGTACCTAGTTACACTTTCATAATCTTACTTGAGCTATTTTATCATTCTAGTACAAAAACATGCAAGTATCATATGTATTTATACCACTTTTACTTGTTTTTATTACTTATTATTAGTATAAGCTATCCTATAATTATTCGCATGAAACATATCATTGTTGATGAATTTTAGGAACCCATGACACCCTAAGAAGGTGTATGGTAGGTTTAGAATAATTTTGGTGTTGTTTGGAAAGGGTTAGAACAAGTATTGCACTAGAAAAATCATTTTCGACAACACAAGATTGAGGTCTGTTCATTTTTGTAAAATCTGGAAATTTCGACAGGTCAGGGATTATTTTAGTTTATATTTTAAGAAAATAGACTTTAAAACGAAACCGTGGTCGCTTGAACGGGTTAAAACGGATTTATAACGAAGAAGTTACGCTATTTTCAAGTTTTGCGACGAAAACTAATTTTCTGAAAAAGGTAAGCTGTTAAGGATTTTTTTGGGAAAAAATGAGTTTTAAAAATTATCTAAATGAGTCGATTTGTCACAAATATATTAGTATATATTAACACGAAACCAAGGATATATAAAACGTAGAAAACGGACTTAAAACGACTAAGATACACGCATTTTAAATATGGCTATCGTAACTATTTTTCACAAGTAATAATACTTACATATTCTTACTAGACCAAAATGGTTATTGCGAGTGACCAGGTTTGGAGCCATTTTTCGTATCGATGGAATTTTTTTGAGAAAACGATGTCTACAAGTAAAAGTGAGTTCGCCTATTCTATTTTCCAAAATGTTCAACCGTTTGTCAAACGAAGGTATAATGAACAATATACGATCACCCAAAATTAGTCATTTTCATGAATTGTCAAAGTGAATTATTTTAAGACGAAAAACTATAAATTCTTGTTCTAATTCTAAACGACTATCGTGGGATGTTGTTTCAACATATATAAGCGTAAAGTATTTTATAACTTTACAAAACGTTATAAACTTATTTTTTTGACGATAAACTTTATTTTCAAAAATGCACAAGTGGTATGGATATCATATGAGTTTGCATGCACAACATCATATCATAACTTATATTAGATCATATCATTCATAATAGGTCGCGGTTAGAGATTGCGCCTCATTTCAGTGTATCCACTTTTGCCATTATATCATTGTATCAAGTGAGTTTTCATAGGCCCGTCTTTCAAGTTTATACTTATTTTTAAACCTACGGGGGAGAATACATTGCACATCATCTTTATTACGATACCAAGTATATCAAATTCATTACATTGCTTAAGTTACCTCATTGCCAATTGAATGTCCCCATATCATAATCATGAACCGTTAATTACGGAGTAAGCGAGGGTGAGTGAATAGATCTATTGAGGGTGACTCCTCCATCCGGGTTGGTGGTTCCAACTGGTCAAACGGATGCATTTCATTTAATATCAGAATTTGAGTTGTTTGGCAAACACTCTGTTGGGGCGAACATCATGATCAGTCTAGATTCGGTGTCATGTGCTTATAGCAATTGTAACATTTTTATGTGACATATTTGTCATACATGACTTATACTTGTGGTAGTCGTATAAAACATTTTTCATAAACCTATGATTTCCCACCAACATTATTGTTGACCGTTTTAGCAATGTATTTTCAGGTGTCTAAGGCATATACATCATGGCATGCATGAGGACTTATCATAGAGTCGCGGTGACGACGCGTCTCACTTGTATATTATGGCACTTTTAAACATCGTTTGGTTTGTAACAAACTTACTTCCGCAAACGTTGACTACCTTTTGGGACCTATCTTTTGTAACTCTGAATGCTTTAAATAAATATCGAATGATGTGTTTTTAAAACAACACTTTAGGTCGTTCAATATAACTGTAACTGTGATGCTATGGACAGTCATCCCCCAGGAATTCCATTCCGCTGCAAAACAAGTATTTTGGGGGTGTGACTGATTGGCATCAGAGCTTCGGTTATTGAGAACTAGGTGGCATCTTTGACCCTAGACTATAACTACATATCATAGCATCTCATCATTTCATCATAAGTGCATATTTACTTTACATGCGGATTCATACACACTTTATGTAGGTTATTTACTTTCATTTCACATCGATTTTCACAGAGATGTCTTCAGATACCCATCCCATAACTATTTCTTCAGACTCTGACATAGAGGATGTCTTATCAGACTCTGACATGGAGGATGTCTTATCAGACTCTGACAGGGAGGATGCCTTGTCACTCCCTACTATAGCCTTAACATCAGTTGGCTCTACACCAGACTCACCACTCATATATTCTGATACTGAGAGTAAACCCTCTGAGGAGGGTGAAGTTGCACCTACACCACCAGCTAGTCCTACTCACATCTCGATTCAGTATACTTCAGTTGTACTTCCCAGGCACCCTAGGACAACACGAAAGAGGGTTATATTTCATCCACCATCACCACTTCCATCATCATCATCAGCCTCTAATTCGCCACCAGGATCGCCATTATCATCATCTTCATCATCATCTGGAGCACCACCCACACCATCACATCTTAGGGGTCCTACACCCATATCTAACTTGCCACTCAAGAAGCGTGCATGACTTGACACACCAGTACCACCTACTACTGAGACTGCACCACCTGCTAGGTTTGAGATTAGTGAGAGTTCTAGGGCTGCTGTTCCTATACATCCTACTATTACCATACTAGAGACACGATTAGATCATCAGCAAGTGCAGATTGACAGGGTTTTAGGACAGTTAAAGGAGATTCCTTTGAGTCGAATTGAGGCGATGGAGGAGGAGATTGAGGGTTTAGTTTTAGGTAGGGTTTCCATTGATGTTTCTTATCAGGGGTTGGAGATTAGACAGCGAGTAAATCGTGAGCACATTACAGAGTTGAGGCAGGAGATGCCAGAGTTGTTTGATAGAGCTCATATGTTACAGGATGAGCAGCAGCGACAGGCTCATGAGTTAGCATTAGCACGTGCGAGTATTGCTACTTGGGAGAGTAGGGATGCTGCTACTCAGTGTCAGATTGGTGACTTGACAGATATGGTTGTTACTTTGACTGCACAGGTCCGAGAGCTTTAGAGTCGATCAGGCGGAGCACCAGGAGATGCCTAGATTAGACTTATATCATGTTAGTTTTTACTACTATTATCCTAGTCATGAGGTGTCTGACATAGTTTAAAGAACTTGTAGTCTTTTGGTTGTTGTACAAACAAGTGTATCAAGTGTTGACTCTACTATGTAGGAATGGTTGTGCTATCTATGATATCGGTCCATGTAGGCCGAAATTTTCATGTATATTATTCACGTGTGTTGTGATTATATTTGTGATATTTCTGGTTGTTCCATTGTGATTTCATTCATATTATGCATGTTGTGGTTGTGGATATTTATGTGTAATGTTTGTTTCTACTTATGGGTTCTCATCATTGTTTCATCCTATGGTTTTGAAGAGTTATGGCGCCAAAGAAAGCTGCACCAGAAATGAGACAAGCTGCTATTCAAAAGTATGTAAAGGATAGTATAGCTGAGGCACTAAGGAAAGAACGAGCAACAGTAACTGCTGCTGCAGAGGCTGCGGCTGCTGCAGAAGCTGCCAGACTTGCTACTGCTGCTGAGGCTGCCAGACTTGCTACTGCTGCTGAGGCTGCGAGTACTACTGAAGCTGCTAGACTTGCTACTGCTGCTGAGGCTGCGGCTACTACTGAAGCTGCTAGACTTGCTACTGCTGCCGAGGCTGTAGCTACTGCTGAAGCTGCCAGACTTGCTACTGCTGCATGGACTGCAGGAGGGTCTGGAGTTCGAAATTGATCATACAAGGATTTTAAGAGCGGTGATCCCACAAAGTTCAAAGGCACAGAAGGAGCCACTGCTATGATCCGTTGGTTTGAAAAGATGGAGTATGTGTTTCTTCTACGCAATTGCCCAGACGACTGCAAGGTTAAGTTCGCTACTAGTACACTTTTAGATGAGGCAATGTCATGGTGGAATTCTTATGCACAGCCTATTGGTATGGAAAATGCTTATAAGCTCACATGGGATCAATTCAAGAGGTTGTTGACTAAGAAGTATTGTCCGCGCACTAAGGTGAAGAAATTGGAAACGGAATTTTATGAGTTAGTGACTGTTGGTTATGACATTGATCAGGTTTTAAAAGGTACCATTTTGAGGGGTCGTTTTAGCCCTTATTTGATCACTTTTGTATCCGTTATTGCTTAATATCGTTCCTTTTCACTTTTTAGGTCTCTTGAAGGCAAAATGCTGGAATGGCACTTATTTGGACGAAAAGGCGCGAATATACGAAGAAAATGGCCAAAGTCAGAATCGAGACACTCAAAGCTGCTGAAAACAGAAGGCGATGGCGTCACTGCTTAACTGCGACGCCGTTGGAAGAATTTTTGACGGCTCGAGAGAAAATGGCTTGTTTCGAAGGACGGCGTCGGGCTTTAAAGGAGTAGACCGTCGCAACTCAAACGGCCTAGATGCGACCCAGACGGCGTCAGAAGCTGAAGAGGACGGAGTCACAGGAATAAGGTGATGCCGTCGCAAGGTTAACGTGGCCAAGACGAAACCCTAATGACGGCAACACGACGGCGTCACAAAACATAAGGTGACGCCGTCGCAAGTGTAATCTTATATATAGAATCCGAATTTTTCAGTTTTAAGAGAGTCTTTTGGAGTAAAAACCTAAAACCGAACCAAGGGTGTCTTGTACAGTATGTTAGGGTTTCAAACCCTATCTTACATCAAGGTAAGTCTTTACTTCATCAATTCAATTATGTCTTTGATTATTTGTGTGTATGCTTGCATGTTCTCCATGTCCGGCTAATTTATTTGTGTGTTTGCTTAGGAAGTATGAAACTTAATTATTGAATATTGATTGGTTGTTTCTTATCTTAGTTGATTAATGATCTAGTAATGCGATAGGTCATTCGTTGTGTACTTAATGCTTGATTCATCTTTGTGAACCTTAGAATATAATTACCTGAGTAGTTGTAGGCTAAACCATCCAAAGAGTGCCTTAGAGTAAGAGTTTATTATCCCTAGTGGGTTTTGTAGACGAGACCCTTGGTAAGTTCAAAGAGTTAGGGAGAAACGCATACCCTACAACTTTAGATACACAACGCAACTAAGAATAAGGACGTGACAACTCAACCATTAATAGGAGATAATTAAGGAGTAGTAAAACCTAAGTAAACACATCTTTAAACTATCATACGAGCACACATTAATTAGACATAGACTCCCACCAACTTAGTTTAGATAATTAGATAATAGTAGAGTAATCGGTAGAAATACCAATCCCCCCCCCCCAAATCCAATACCCGAGATTCGTACCTTTCAATTTCCTAAAAAACATAAAAAAGATAAAAAATAATCTTCCTCAACCTCAACCTTAGCGTAGTAACTTCTCACTAGCATTCCTATTCCCCTAGAGAACGATATCAATACCCGTGGCTTACCCTAATTACTACACTACAAAGATTAGGTTCATTGCCTAGGGTGTTATAAAACTTGTTCGAAGAAAAGGAAGTTTCCTTGACCCCGAACGACGCGTGTAGCGTTATCAAGTTTTTGGCGCCGCTGCCGGGGAATAGAATAGCTAGTTAGTAGTCCACCTCGTTTAGGTTCTTTGCTTGATTCCTATCAAGTAATTTTTTCTCATTTTTAGCTCTCTCATAGTCTATCCCCCTTCTTCGTGACCTTTGTTCATAACACCCATCACTTTTCATCATGGAAGGTGATAACCAACCACCACTCATCAACCCACCACCAAATGACCCGCCAAGAGCCCGTACTCTTGGTGAATACTCAAGACCAAGCCACCTAGGCTATAGGAACACCATTGAGCTTCCCGACCAAGCCCAAACTACGGCCCTGCGATCCGACACCATCCGGTTGGTGCAAAACGGATGTGCATTCCATGGACTTCGTTCCGAAGATCCAAATCAGCATCTGAGGGATTTCCTCAAAATTGTCGATTCCATCGACCTTGATGCTACTACTCGGGAGACCACGCGCCTGCGTCTCTTCCAATTCTCTCCACGGGACCAAGCTAGTAATTGGCTTGAGCGACTTCCCGTCGGCTCCATCTCAAGTTGGGATGATCTTACCTCTCACTTCCTTGCTCAATTTTTCCCACCGGGGAGAACCACTAAGCTTAGGAATGACATCTTGATGTTCCAACAACGTCAAGGTGAATCTCTCTACGAAGCATGGATCCGATTCAAGGACTTACTTCATAAAGTCCCTCATCACGGCATTGATCTTTGGCTCCAAGTCCAAATCTTTTATGATCATGTCAACTTCCCCACTAAGCGATCCATTGACCAAGCGGCCGGTGGAAAACTTAGTGATCTCACCGCGGAAGAATCATGGGGTATAATAGAGGACCTTGCCCTCTACGACAACGAAAGTTGGGATGACCCCCGTGAGCTACCTAAAACCGTCAAGGCAATCTCCTTGCCTTCCATCGACTCACAACCTTCCGACCGTAGGATGATCGAACTTGAAGATCAAGTTAAATTCCTCATGAGTTCCTACAAAAATCCTAAGTCCTCACGACAAGTGAATCAAATCACTCTACCTTGTGAGTTATGCAGTGGTCCCCATGACACTCGTGATTGCACAAGGCTCCCCGAACAAGCTTTTGCGGACTACGCTTCCATGCGTAACGATGGAGCGGGAGAGAAGTGGTACACTTTCAAGCCCGAACAAAACAACTTAGGAAACTCGTACAACCCCTCATGGAGAAATCACCCTAACCTTAAGTGGAACCAAAACTCAAGAACACCCCAAAGCTCATCTAGTTCACCCACTAGGTTCAATTCTTTTAATACCGGGAACCCCACTAATCTTGAGGCAATTGCATCTAGATTTTTGTCATCCCAAGAGACTCGATTGAATAAGCTTGAAGCCGATTTTAAGCAAAAACAAAGCGAGATGACAAACAAGCTTGATGCCCTCTTAAAAGCCTTCAATGACCGGGAAGTTGGAGCACTCCCAAGTGATACCATAAAGAACCCAAAGGTGAATTCGATTGCGTCGACTTCATGTTCTAGTTCACCATGGGAGAATGCACATCCATGCCCCTCACACCCGACGGTTCACTCGGTAAATGCCATCAAAAAGGGTTCCAAGCCATCCAAGAGGTACCAAGGCCCGGTACCATTGGTAGAACCTACTCTTGAGAAACCCGTCAGCCAAGAATCCAAACCTAGTTTGGAGGAGGAGTACAAGGAACTCCATCAAGAAAAACCGATTCTTGAAGTCTTAGCTCATGCACCTTATTATAATGCTTTGAAAGAAAAATATGAGTTAGAACTTAGGCTTGGAAAACATGGGTCCGCTTTTGTGCGAAACAACTTACCTAAGAAGTTAGACGATCCCGGGCTATTCACTCTTCCGTGTAGGCTTGGAACTTCCAAACCACTCGATGCTCTAGCCGACTTAGGATCATGCATCAATCTTGTTCCATTGTCCCTCCATAGAAGGCTTAACTTAGGTAAAATAGAACCAACGGAAACCATCTTAGGTCTAGCGGACGGTAGTGTGGCACGTCCGGTAGGAATAATAAAGGACATGGTAGTACACGTAGGAGAGCTGACTCTTTTGGCCGACTTTCATGTGCTAGACATGAATAAGGACCCGACATGCCCATTACTAGTTGGAAGAGGATTTTTAGCTACCGCTAGTGCCATCATCGATTGTAATATGTCCAAAATAGTGGTAGGAGAGGGGAGTGCTAGATCAGTTTACGATGTCAAAAAGCATACGTACTATAAGGATGAGGAAATCCCACAAGAGATTAGGTTGGATATAGAGCCTTCTAGATATGGACCTTGGATTGATAAGAACATCATAGGCCCCCAAAGACCTTTTTACCTAGATAAAGCCTTCACTAGTAAAGCAACTTTCCAAGAAAAAGAAATGGCTGGGGACATGGAAGTGAACCCGTTCGAGGACGCCTTAGTATTTAGGAAGATGACCGAGTTCCTAGGAAGCTTTCCCATTACCCTTGTCATGAATAAGTGGAAAGTTGAGGAATCTAAACACAAATGGGATTGGGATAGGCCGCCTAGTGATGGTAATGGAGAGTTGCACATTAGGATACAAATCTATGATCTCGATGGTGAAAAGTTTGAAAAGACATATTTAACCGAACGTACTACTAGGAACTTGAATGATAAGTTTGATCCTTACGACATTGTTGAGGATAGACTTACTTATATATGCGTAGGAACCACTCGAGTCTAGCTACAAAACTCATAAATAAAGAAAAGCGCTTCGTGGGAGGCAACCCATGCTTAATTGTTTGCTTGTTAGTGTCATATATCTTTTATAAATTGTTTATCCTCATGTTTAAATTTGTGAAAATGCTTTATTTTGTTTTTAACCTAGTCTCAATTGCATATTAAGGTATTTTACATAAGGGATAAGTGTAGGGAGGATTACACACGTTTTCAAAAGAAACGTAAACATGAGAATAACAATTAACTAAAAGATATATATGTTTGTTTGTTCGAGTCAAATGCTTGTATCGAGTCATAATGGATGTTTTGCGAGAAATTTTTCCGATTCTAAAGATGTAAATTTTCGAATTTTTTCGAAAATCGCAGAACCGTTTTTGTCGGGTAACTGATGGCGTTGTAACTGACGACGTCGGGGAAGGAGTAAAACATCAGATCACTTTTTCTCGTTTTCTCGAGCTACTTATAAATTTTTGGAATTTTCCAGGTCTTAATTTTCTTAGAAATCCTGTAAACATCCATTCCACAAGCATTATATCCTAGTTTAAATCGAGTCTTATATATATTATTACAGCCGATTTTACGCGAATGTTCGTCGTTGTTTTCTTCAAGTTTGCAGGTTTAGTTTGTCAAGAAGAAGTTACACAAGATTGGAAGGAGCTTTTCACGCAATAATTCTTCTTGGAAAGGATTTAACCACCACTTTACACGGATCCTACCGAGCTAATCGGGGGAGTATTAGTTTCTTTCGTTTTAATTACCTTCCATTATCATAACTTTGATACTTTCGGGGAACATTGGGGACAATGTTCAGTTTAAGTGTAGGGAGGGAAAATAAAACGGGAACTTTGAAACTATGCTTATCCTTGATTATTTGCTTTGTCCAATTGTGATTGTGTAATAAACAATGAGAAAATGTCGGTTAGGGTAATTTTGGCATCAAATTTAAAATTTTTCATGACATATAGGAGTGGGCCATTAGTCTTAACAAAAGCGTCTCACGGATAGGAAGTTGCATGACTAGCACAAAAAAACCCTTTACCACCCAAATTCCAC
Source organism: Chrysanthemum makinoi (assembly GCA_910596185.1). Classification (NCBI taxonomy): domain Eukaryota; kingdom Viridiplantae; phylum Streptophyta; class Magnoliopsida; order Asterales; family Asteraceae; genus Chrysanthemum; species Chrysanthemum makinoi. Next base: position 250,793,178 of record OU343219.1, on the reverse strand, counting down.
CCAAAATGTGAGGATCACCCTTAGATTAGTAGGAATTAAAGCATTCATCTTCAATGCTTAGAGTGTGAACCGGTAGTATATTAGATTCTATAACTTGTTTTGTGATGCATTCCGAGATCGCTAGTAAGACTACACTTGTGTAGTTAGGAATAACTAAATGATAAGAGGCATTAGGATAACCCTTGTTTAACACCCGTAATATAATTACTTCTTCCACATCAGTTGAGTAATTCCCCCACACCCTTTGCGTTGTACTCATCTTTAGTACACGATACCCTAGTTAACCCCTCAGAGCCTATCCTTTTCGCGGTTCTCGTGATGTTTCAATTTTTCGGAATATCAATGAAGAGCATTGTTTACACCCCACCCCCAAATATACAACCAAATCGCCTTAGCCTACCCCTTATGCACTCACTTTTAGTGCATTATTGTTATCACCCTAAACCCTTAGTTCAATTATCTAGTTGCTTGCATGAGTTGCTAAGTCGAGTCATATCCTTTGTATACAGTTTTGGGACGATTGGGATTCATGGGAAAAGTTAAAGTTTATGAAATGACGGGAAGGGAACGTTAAATTCAAATTCCCTTTGTTTGCATAATGATATACCCCAAGTGTTTTGATCTTTTCAATTCGGGTCAAATTAGTGTTAGAGTAATAAAAACTCAAGTGTAGGGATGTGCCTATAAATCCCTATCATTTTGATGTTACCGTAGAGGATGGTAGAGTAAAAGTGTATGAAAAAAAAAACCAAAAAAAATAGAAAAAGAGAAAAAAAAGAAAAAATATATAGTGTAAAAAAACATACGGGCTACCATCCTACATCTATCTTTTAAATTTATGTTTGTTTATTTCCGTTACCTAGAGTTTTAGAGTGTCGAGTCTTGGCTTAGCAACGCCATTCTTCGTATGCATTTAACATAGAGATTTTTAACTTTCCACCACAAAATAGCCTATCCCACCAAACCCTTGTTTCCATACCGTAATCCTAACATTACAACCCTTTAAAAGACCTCTTTGATAGTCTTTCTTAGGTGCTTACGCCAAAGCGATGGAGGTTTGATCTATTCTCAAGCCTATGGTAATCTATGTACTAGGACCGGTTAATGAGTGTTTATCTTCCATTTCCTATTTGTTATATTTCATATATAAGCCCGAGAGAGATGTGAGTATCCAAACACCCCATGTGAGGTGCTAGTATGTAATTTCGTGCTTGTTATGACTTTTGCGGGGCTTATATGTGTTGTGGACCATTTTGAATCAATGCTTCATGACCCCTAACTTATAAATTAATTGGTTAAAAGCACATTTTCTTGAGGACAAGCAAATAACAAGTGTAGGGATATTTGATAAGGTTTTAAAGGTACCATTTTGAGGGGTCGTTTTAGCCCTTATTTGATCACTTTTGTATTCGTTATTGCTTAATATCGTTCCTTTTCACTTTTTAGGTCTCTTGAAGGCAAAATGCTGGAATGGCACTTATTTGGATGAAAAGGCGCGAATATACGAAGAAAATGGCCAAAGTCAGAATCGAGACACTCAAAGCTGCTGAAATACAAGGGGACGGCATCAGGTGTTGTTGGATCGATATACTTTAATCAAACTAACTTAACTAGCTTGTTAAGGTTTAATAACCTCGGATAAATCCTAAGTTATTAAAAAAGAAACACTGAGCAATCTTTATCAAGTACGCGGAATTTACTTAACAAAGCTAAGAAGAAAAACTTTTATTAACAAACTCTAAATCTGCTTATTATGCAGATACTCTAATACAACTCTAAGATAATCGAACTTTTCTCTAAAACACTAATTCGTAAACTCTAAAACTCTTTTTCTGAAATCGTACCTCTAATGCCAATCTAGGAGTCCTTTTATAGGCTCAAGGATATCCTAGTCGGTTTACAATTGATAACCTTGTACGACAAGTAATCTAAACATGGAATACAATACTTTCCATAAACGAATATAACAGTTCTTTTGTTCTAGCAGTACTTTGACTTCATCTTGCAGTACTTTGACTTTGTCTTTAGCAGTACTTTGACTATTTGACTTCTTTCAGATACTTTGCAGCTACAGTACTTTCATATTTTCAGTACTTTGATATCTTCAGCACTTTCATATCCCAACAATCCTCCCCTAACTTGAATTCTTACTTGCTTGACTTCAAGTTCCTTTGTGAATATATCTTTAACAGCTTCATCTTTAAAATGGATTGTTTCATAATCTTTAGATTGTATCATTGTAACATCTGTTCTTGTCAAAGTATCTCTTAGAATTGTTCTCTTTACAGCAGCATCCAGCAAGCTCCATCTTTTCAGCAACACAGCAACATATGACAATTTGTACATTTAATTCAGTTTAAGTTGCATACTATTCTCATCACTGTCAAGTGAATCATTGAAAACTTAATGGATTTAGATCTCTTTACCAAAGCCATTATCTCTGGAGTAGCCAAATGTTTTGGTGTGTAAGACCATGGTACATTGATAACCATATGATTTTTAGCAAACCACCAGCTATCAACAGATTTGATTTGTCTTTACCAAAAGCTGTACCCTTCTGGACTAGTTAGTTCTTCTATCTAATGGTGAACTAATTACCAATAATGGTTTTCCACAGCCTTTACCACAAGCCATTTTCTTGTGGGCTAGCCAACTCTTCACATTCTCTGATATGGTGAGTTGATTACCATACAACTTATTAGCAAGTTGTCAACTAAAACGGATTTGATATATCTTTACCAGAGCCGTTTGCTCATGGATTAGTCAATCCTTTTGTAACCATGGTGGATTGATAACCTATTGATGTTATCATCACAAAACCATTTATCAAACCTTTATTTCAAAAATATTTATTACTTAGCAAAAAGGTTTCTTTTAAAAGTCATTTAACTGGTTTAGTTCAGCAAACAGTACTTTGATGAAAGTCTTTATCGTCTGATACTTTGAATAAAAGTACTTATATATCAAAAATTATTTATTCAAATAAAGTTCATACCAGTTATAAATCATTCTCAGCAATGGTAGTCCAGTTTATAAATAGATTGATAACCATGCAAGCAGTTTCATTAGCCTCTTCTACTTCCAATCCATGCTCTAGCATTCTTCTCATGAGCTCAACTGTAAGAGGGTATCTCCTTTCTGCAAACATGTGTATCATTGTTCCATTCTCTAGCTCCAAAACATGAACTCCAGATTCTTCAAAGAATCTCCAGCAAACTATTTCCCAGTTTTCTTGATTTTTCCAGATATCATCAGTGCTTTCTTCTTCAGTTTCCCACATAGTTATGAGATCACCATGTAAAACCAATCCAATCCCTTCAAATGGATTATCTTCAAAATAAGCCTTCACAAGATGATATAAGTAGAATAGGTCTACTCTATCTATAATATGCAGTAAATCCCATAGCCTTTTGAAAACTTTAAAACTTTCATCTTCCTTATGAAAAACCATGTAATCTCCATTCTTAGATTTCTCAACTTTGAAAAAATTGATCTTTGATATGTTCATCTTCATGTCATCATCTTCCTTTGTATAATCAAAATCCACCATTCTGAGATAATTCTTCAATTCATCACTAGTCTCAGATCTTAATTCAACCTTTTCTTTCTTTGAAAACTGAACATCTGTAACTTCATTTTTTCTTTTCCTCTTTAAGCTCTTCTTCCTTTCAAACCTTCAGTCCAATAAGCTTCTTCTCTGAAGTCTTTAATATCAGCAACACTCTTCTTATAAGCTTCGTTTTAGATCATAGAATCTTTTCATATCAACATAGTTTAACTTTTGTAAACCCTTATATCCTCTACCTTTCAAATAAGCCACCATAGCATTCCTGTCCTTAGCTAAATTTGGTCTTCTTGGCATATATCTAACAGGTGTAGGAGATTGTAAAGGTTCAGCAGTTTCAGCATCTAATTCTTCTTGAACTTTTCGAGCTGTTTCTCTATCTTTAGCTTCTTGAGCTTGTTGTTCTTCTCTATCTTTAGCATCCAATTCTTCTTGAACTTTTCTAGCAGCAGCTTCATTCCTAGCCACTTCAATCGCTCTAAGTTCTGCCAAAGTGAGTTTCTTTTTCCTAGTTTCAACAAGAATACCTTTCCCTTTGTCTTTAGGATCAATGGCTGGTTGAGAAGCTCTTGGTTGTTCTTCTTCTTGTACATCTCTAATAGTAACCCCTCCTCTTGGTTGTGACAAATCTAATATTGTAGCAATTACTTCATCATCACTAGCAGAATAGATAGGTTTGAAAGTAGCTTCCTCCTCTTCTTCTATAACAAATGTAGAAGGACCAGCTTCTTCTTCAAAATTCAATACCCTTGGAGTTATTGCTTCTTGCCTAGATGTATCATGAAAATCAGTACTTTGATGATCAGTACCTTGATCACCAGTACTTTGAACTTGTATTTCTTCTTCTTCTTGTTCCTCAGAATCTGAAATAATTACAGATTCTTTCTTCTTTGTATCATCTTCTTTCAAATTTTCTTTTACCAAATTCCTCCCCAAGTTGACAGAAGATGATTTAGGAACCTTCTTTCGTTTTAATTCTTTGCGAAGTTGTTTACGACGTTTGTTTTCCTCCTTAACCCATAAGTTGAATCCTTGAATATATGGTTTAATAAAATTCCTCAACCAGATATACCTACGTCTCAACTTCCGAATAGCCTTAGCTTGACTCTCAACAGTCTTGTTCAACCTAACTAGCTCCCTTGTTAAAGCATAGTTATCCAAAGTTAATCCTTCACGAGGTATTGTATGATCAGTACTGTGAGGATGTGAATGTTCCTCCGAAACAGGAATAGAATGTTGAGGAGATGGAGTAGGTGTTCTTTCAATATCAGCTTGAACCTCAGGGCCTAGAGAAACAGTACCCTGTAATGATGCAGTACCTTCAATAGAAGCGTACTTGCGGCAGGCACTTTGCGAGGCAGACTTTGTGAAGCGTACCTTGCATGAATCAGCACCTTCACTTTCTTCATCCTCTCCAGCATCATCACGCATAGCTTGAACAACTTCCATCATAGTGGTAGTTAATGGAATATCTCCACCTCTGAACAAATCACTGCGCCTAGCCATGAATGTATAGATTTTGGCTTGGTGCATAATAACAGGTAACAAAGAAGTAGGTTTTGGAAGATCAGCCAATTGCTTGTTTAAGAAAACCTGTACAAACCTTGGGTACATCAACCATTTTGACCCAGAAGATATATGTGATAGCATCCCATCCAAAATAAGCCTTGAAAAATTAAACATTCATGCGTAGCTAAACCAACCACTGCAGATGCTATATTCGACCCAAACTGCTCCCAAGAAGTGCTTTTAGAACTTATGCAATGGAGCAATACATGAATCAAGAACTTCCATTGAGGACATAATAAGGCTTTCTTGAATGTTTGTTCAGTGAATGATCCTTCATAGCCAAGATTTCTAAAAGTATCCCAAATCAGTTGCTTATCAAATCTAATAGCCCCATCTTCATCTCCAAATAATAAATCTTCGCGAATAGAGGCTTCAGTAATCTTGATAGTCCGTCCAGCAACTGTTGATCTAATATAGTATTCATCCTCCTCCATATTATCTCTTGCATTAGCCCAAAAATCTTGAATCCATGGTTCAATAATATCCGGCTCAACTAAAAGAGCATAACTAATAGGCCACCCAGTAAGATAATCAATGATATCATAGAAAGCCACATTCGCCACAGTCTTGTCCAAATTAGCCACCATATTGTGCTTCGAAACAGTTAAACGATTCGCCATTGTTGAAAAAGTGAGCACAATAAAGATTGTATCAAATAATAGAGAGATGGTTATTGGGAGATAAGTATGGAAAAGATGTAAAGAATAATGTGAGAGGGAAAACCGGAAAGTAGTTATTTATAGGTAGGATTTGAAAAAATCACTGCCCAAAATAAAATAACCGTTGGCTTTAATTACCCTTCAATATTACCGTTGGAACAGTACTTTAATACGACAAACAGTACTTTCCACATAAGCAGTACTTTCCCAAGCAGTACTTTACCAAGCAGTACTTTCAGGGAAATCAGTACTTTGCCAAATACCTTCATAAAAACTAAGTATAAACTAACATCCTCCCCTCAAGCAATACACAAGACTATTCCTAACACCTTATAGTCTTCCCCTTAAACATAGCTTAGTAGTTAATCATTCCAATGCTCACAACCAAGTTATTGAATCGTGACACATCAAAACCTTTTGTGAGTAAATCAGCTACATTGTCATCCGTGTGAACTTTAACCACATTAATGAGCCTATGCTCATAGCAATCTCTGATAAAGTGATGCCTAATCTGAATATGCTTTGTCTTGGAATGATAGACAGGATTCTTCACAATACAAATTGTACTCTCATTATCAATATTGATAGGAGTATTTTTGAAATTGAACCCATAGTCCAAGAGTTGATTCTGCATCCACAAAACTTGACCACAACAACTTGCGGCAGCTACATATTCAGACCTCAGTTAGATGATGTTGCACGCAATTGTCGCTTCTTGCATTGCCAGGAGACTAATATTCTTCCAAGATATTGGCATCCACCAGTTGTGGATCTTCTATCATAATTATCACCTGCATAGTCACTATCTGAAAAAGCTTCTAAGTGAAAAGGTGACTCTTTAGGATACCACAACCCCAACTTAGGTTGTTGTTTCAAATAACGAGAAAATTCTCTTTCTTTGCATTCATGTGAGAGATATTTGGTGAGACTTGATATCTTGCACATAGACAAACTGCAAACATGATATCGGGCCTTGATGCGATAAGATACATAAGAGAACCAATCATAGATCTGTATAACTTGACTTCAACTGGTTGTCCATCTTCATCTTTGTCCAATGAATTAATTGATTTAATAGGTGTAGTAACAGCCTTCATATCATCAAAATTAAACTTCTTAAGTATGTCTGCAACATACTTGTCTTGGCTAATGAAAATTCCTTCCTTAGGCGCTTAACCTGAAGTCCTAAAAGAATGTCAACTCTCCCATTGAACTCATTTGAAATTCCTTCGCATCACTGCTCAAACTCCTTAATCATGGACTGTTTGGTAGCCCCAAAGATGATATCATCCACATAAACTTGAACTAACATGATATCCTTCTTGTCTCTCTTGATAAACAAAGTCTTGTCAATAGCTCCCCTCCTGTATCCATGTTGTAATAAGAATGTAGAGAGCCTCTCATACCAAGCTCTAGGTGCCTGATGAAGACCATAAAGAGCCTTAACCACCTTGTAGACTTTGTTTGGATGTTTAGGATCTTCAAAACCTGGAGGTTGTTTCACATACACCTCTTCTGTAATAGTGCCATAAAGAAAGGCACTCTTGACATCCATCTGATAGACCTTAAAACCCATGTATGAAGCAAAAGCAAGAAAGATTCTAATTGCTTCAATCCTTGCTCTGAGAGCAAATACCTCATCATAATCTACCCCTTCCTCTGTATATAACCCCTGAGCAACTAATCGTGCCTTGTTTTTGATAACATTGCCTCTTTCATCCCTTTTAACTCTAAAACCCACCTTGTTCCACTAACTCTCTTCCCATCTGGAAGATCACATAAAACCCAAACTTCTTGAAGTTTAAATTGAAGAAGTTCTTCTTCCTGCATAGCTTCAACCCAGCTTTCTTTAGTCAAAGCTTGAGCAATATTCTTGGGTTCCTCTTGAGAGATGAAACAGGTAAATAAGCAGGTTTGATGGTCCTTATGATTCAGCCTGTTTTGTTTATACACAAAGCTAAGTAAAGCATTGTGAGGTTTAGAGAGACCCTTAGCTTTGTGTCTGGTAATAACTCCAGAAGTAGAAGGACCAATGATTTGATCAGCTGGAAGATTCTTATGAATTCGTAAGATTGGAGACTGTGAAACTGCATATGTATCATCCAAGTTAGTGTAATCAGCACCTTCATTGGAATCTGTGAAAATACCTTCATCTTCAAGCTCATCATCAGTTTCTTCTAACCCAGGCATGGTAGGATCATCCAAATCAACTAAAGTATCTTGTCAACCAGTGCGGCAGTACTTTGGTCGAAATCTTGTCCAAAGTATCTTGTGAGAGTACTCTGCAGTCTTATTCTCATTCTTTGCCTCTTCATAAGCTCTCCTTTGTTCATCAGTGTAAGAATGTGCTAAAACATCTTGAAGAAGCATCTGATTAAGTTCCTCTTGAATAGATTGATCCTCTGCAGATAATGAGGATTGTGGTGCAACAGTACTTTGTTTTGGAGAATCGATTACTTTGCTTAGGAACATCAGGTACTTTGTTGTGGACTCACAGGGATCTTTATCGGAACAGACATCGGGTCTAATATGAACATCATGAACAACATATTGAACATCTTCTTCAGTGTGCAAAGGTTGATTTTCTTCTCTAACAGGAACATAATTCAGCGAAGGAGATAAAATCTCAAGATCAAACATCCAATCAGGACCTTTTCCTTTCTCATTGTCTTGATCTTCTAAGAACTCAACATGAAGACATTCTTGAATCTTCTTAGTAATTAATGTTGTATACTCTAAAGCCTTTATTGTTAGTGCAATATCCCAATAAGTAACCTTCTCTGAGACTTGCCATCAAATTTCCCCAAATTATCAATGGTATTCAAAATAGTAAGAGGGCATCCAAAAGGCTTCATAAAATGAATGTTGGGTTTATTGCCCATCAGCAATTCATAGGGTGTCTTCATCTGTGGTTTGGTGACAGAGACCATTGAGTACATAGCATCACGGTACTTACGACACGCCCAAAATTGAATAGGGATATTGGAATCTGCTAACATAGTCCTTGCAGCTTCAATCAAGGTCCTATTCTTCCTTTCTACAACACCATTCTGCTGTGGTGTTCTAGCAATACTAAACTCCCTCTTTATGCCTTTATTTGCACAAAAGTCATCCATAGGCTTGTTCTTGAATTGATTCCATTGTCACATCTACTACCTCTAACCTTGAGTCTTAATTGGTTTTCAAGTGCTATAATTAGAGTTTGAATAGCATCAAAGGTATCATCTTTAAATCCCAAAAGAAAACCCAAGCTGAATCTACTACAATCATCGGTAACAACCGTGAGACGGTACTTCTTCTTATTTAAACTTGCCACGAGAGAGCAGGTCCAAATAAATCGATGTGTAATAGCTCCAATGGTTCCCTAATATTTCTTTCCTCAAGCTTCTTACAGGAAGCTTTGTGTTGTTTACCCTTCTTGCATGCCAAACATGATTGATCATTCTTGTAAGTCTTTGAAGGTAAACCTCTAACTAAATTGCCTTTGACCAGTTTGTTGATGTTCTTGAAATTAACATGGCCCAATCTTCTATGCCACTGATGTGCCTCTTCAGATGTTGCTTTAGCCACCAAACATGTGGCTCTTCCATAAGAATGTAGACTCTTCATGTCTAAACTATACACATCATTTGTCCTTGGTACTCGAAGTACTACCAAGTCATCATCAACAGGTTTGAAGTCAGATGAAAGAATGAGACATTCGTGTTGGGTGAATAACAGGGATGATTTTTATCACAAATTTGAGAGACTGACAACAAGTTGAACTTCACTCCTTCACATATCGACATTCTCAAAATCAATTCTTCCAGCTTTAATTGTTCCTTTCCCGATAATTCTTCCTCCATTGGGATCATTCCCAAATGCAACTCTTCCTCCACTAATATTCCTAAAATCAGAAAGGATCTCTTTATCGCCTGTCATACTACCAGAGCAACCACTATCCACAATAAGATGATCTTTAAGCTCCTCTTACGGGTTGCCACGCACACAAAGAAAAGAGTTATAAACTCTTAGGAACCCAAGCCATCACTGACTTGTGTTCCCCTTGTGGAGTTACAAACTCAAATTCCTTGAGTATGTAATTCCCACTATCTTTCAAATGATGATCCAAAATTATCTTTTGAGTTTTAGCATGTGGATTTTCAAAACTTTATGGTTTTTCAACATAAATCTCTTTCACGGGTTATTAGCATTTTCTTGTGGCACACAAACATCCGATTCACTTTTTGTTGAACGTCTTGTGTCCCTTACGAAGTACTTCCCTTTTTACCCATTCGGTTTTATAGGTGGTTCTTGTGATCTAGATCCCCTATATGAATTGTGATACATTCTAGGTTGATAGTGAGATCTCCTAGAATACCTATTCCAAGCAGTGGTGTGATCATTACCTTGTCTCACAGTAGTACTTTGAAAAGTCTTGTGAGATCTTGAAGATCTTCTCGATGTGGGTATCTATGATGCGGTGTGAAGTTTACGTGATTAACCCTATTTGAATTAGTCCACACTGGTTTTGTGCTCTCTAGGTTTTGATTTGTAGTCTTATTCCTTGGAAACTTGCTTAGATATTAGAAAGTGTTTGTCACAATCTTTGATTAAGTGAGTAGGACTATAACACACAAAACAGAGTTTTTGACCCATATGACCAAAGTAATTTCTGTTATGTCTATGCCCAAAATTATTTTGCCTTCTTGATGACTGATATAATCTGTTTTGACCAAAATCATCCCAAAAAGGTTTAGCGATCTTGTTTTGAAAAGGTTTTGCGAAGGTCTGCTTGTTCGAGAAGGTCTTGCTTGTTGAGCGTACTTTGGTTTAAAGGTTCTGCTTGATTATTTTCAATAGTTTCTTTGGGTTTCTCAGACCTAGATTGAGCAACAAGCTTCTTCCTAAACTCTAGACTATCTACACCATAACGAGAAACATCAGGCCTAGAGGGTTGATGATTAATGGGATGAGGAACAGCATGATAACCATTGTCTTTTTTATATTCAGGAGGTGGTTCACTTATTGATCCTTCATTACTAGATGTATCTACATAGTTAATGAGTTCATCATCACTAGTTGTTATGTCCTCAAAAACACCATCATCATGATCACTAGTTTGGTTTTCATCTATGTTACTAAAATCCATTCCAAATCCTAAGTCTGTTCTAATATAAGCCCTTCTCTGTTTTTCAACATAAGCAACATGGGACAATCCAGACTCTCCCCAAGCAGCAAACTTAGCTAACAACTCATCTCTTTCCTTAGTTAGTGTCTCAATTTCAGCAATTTTACAGTTTATTTTCCATTCACTAAGTTTTAAGCGGTAATCTGTTGTTCATACTTTTCAGTCCAAGCCATTTCATTATTTTCATGTGTTATGATTTTAGCTTCCATAGACTCTAAAGTAATTTGATAACCTGCTACCTCGGACCTAGCCTAATACAATTATCTCTTTCAATCACATAAGCTGTTAAGTAATTTTGATAGAACTCATAACAGGTTTGAGCATACCTCGGAGATAGGAGGCTGAGTTGGTGAAGTTGCTACCATAGCAAGAAGAACAGGATCATCTTCACTTTCTTTGCTCCAATCAAATCCTCCAAAGCCATCATCGATTCCAAAACAACATGTTCGATTCTTCATCAAAGCGGTGCTCAATCCAATGCTTCCCCTGTGTCTTCAACTGCATCTTCCCTTTGCTACCATACTGGTAAGTCACGGTTCATTATCAAATTCTTCACTCCGGTCAACTTCTGATAACTTCTCTTGAGCAACCAAAGCCTTTGTTTCAGTTATTGGTATTTCTTTGAGCTCAAGTTTAGGCTTCTCAGATGTTTTGTTTGCTTGATACTTAGCAAACCTGCACTCCCTTGCAAAGTGACCGGTCTTTTGACAATTGAAGCATTCAATTTTAGATTTGTCAAAAGTTATTCCTTGTTTTGGTTTGAAATCAATACTTTTGCCTGTCTTCTTCATGTATTTTTGATTCTTGCAGTTGATCAAAGCAACTTGCCACGATATCAATTTCTTCAAGTGCATCTTCTTCAATCTGTGCTAGATCCTCTTCATAAGTGACAGGTAAGCTTGCTTGTTGTGCAAAGAAGGAGCACACAACTTCATCTGAGTTCAAAGTGGTAGATGGTGGGGCCTGCTGAGCATATGATGGGGATTGTAAACATCGATACTTTGAAAATAGTACTTTGAGGAGAAGCGATGCTTTGAAGTCTTTGCTTTTCTTTTCAAATGATAGAAAAGCAATACTGTGAGATTTGGAATTGGGTTGACCACTCATCTCATGTTCATACACCTTCAGTTGATGATAAAGATCATCAAAGTCCATAACATCCAATCCTTGCTGTCCTCTGATCATAGTAGCAATCACATGCCATGTGGATGGCAATCTCCTTAGAAACTTTAAATTAGCATCCTCAACTGATACTTGTGCCTTGTATAACTCCAACATGTTGAGGAGATTAAAGAAACCTATCATATGCAGCATCAAGACTCTCTCTTTCTCCTCGTGAAAGTTTCAAATTGTTGTTTACAAGTTTACGTGCATCTTCTTAGAGGCTTCATTCCCTCCAAATCGGGTCTTGAGAGCGGAGAAGTTGCTTAGCATCTTTAGCATCATGAAACTTGAGAAGATGACCATCTGGAATGGCGGACAAGAGAATATTTAGAGCCTTCTCTTGATTCCTTAGGGTTGCTCTTGGTAAGGCTGCCTTTGATCTTTGTAGGTTGTCAGGGAACAACAATGGGATCTGAAACTACTTCATTCCCATTCACAATTACATTCCATAAAGCATGGTATGTAATGGCAATATCTTGCCTCATCTTCATGCACCAGAGATCATATTCTCCCTTCTTGATTATTGGAATTCTGAGTGAGGTGATTGAGGGTGGTGGAACTGCTTGATTCGACATCTTGAATATTGTTGAAGTAGGGTTTCTTCCTAGTCAGAGTTTCCACACAAGCTCTTATACCACTTGTTGGATCGATATACTTTAATCAAACTAACTTAACTAGCTTGTTAAGGTTTAATAACCTCGGATAAATCCTAAGTTATTAACAAAGAAACCGACAAGCAATCTTTATCAAATGCGGAATTTACTTAACAAAGCTAAGAAGAAAAACTATATTAACAAACTCTAAATCTGCTTATTATGCGGATACTCTAATACAACTCTAAGATAATCGAACTTTTCTCTAAAACACTAATTAAGTAAACTCTAAAACTCTTTTACTGAAATCGTACCTCTAATGCCAATCTAGGAGTCCTTTTATAGGCTCAAGGATATCCTAGTCGGTTTACAATTGATAACCTTGTACGACAAGTAATCTAAACATGGAATACAATACTTTCCATAAGCGAATATATGATTCTTTTGTTCTAGCGGTACTTTGACTTCATCTTGCGTTACTTTGACTTTGTCTTTAGCGATTACTTTGACTATTTGACTTCTTTCGGTACTTTGCGCACTACGGTACTTTCATATCTTCGATTACTTTGATATCTTGACACTTTCATATCCCAACAGGTGTTATCTGCGGCCGTCGCATCACTTTAATGACGGCTCGGTAGCCAAATTGCTTATTTTCAAGTGGCGGTTAATCGGGCTTTAAAAGTAGGTCGTCGCCTTTCGACGGCGGCCTAGATTTGATCGAGGCGGCGTCGAGAGGCTGAAGGGATGGCGTCACAAGCATAAGGTGGCGCCGTGCGCTTAAGACAAACGTGGCCAAGGCGAAACCCTAATACTTGGCGACCCGACGGCGTCTCAATTCATAAGGTGACGTCGTCGCGATTGTAATCTTATATATAGAATCCGATTTTTTCAGTTTTAGTGTGTAGTCTTTTGGAGTAAAAACCTAAACTGAACCAAGGCTGTCTTGTACAATATTTTAGGGTTTCCAAACCCTATCTTACATCAAGATAAGTGTTTTACTTCATTAATTCAATTATGTCTTGAATTAATTGTGTGTATGCTTGCATGTTCTCCATGTCCGACTAATTTACTTGTGTGTTTGCTTAGAGAATATGAAACTTAATTATTGAATATTGATTGGTTGTCTCTTATCTTAATTGTTAATGATCTAGTAATGTGATAGGTCATTCGTTGTGTAGTTAATGCTTAATTAATCTTTGTGAACCTTAGACTATAACGCCTAGAGTAGTTGTAGGCTAAACCATCCAAAGAGTACCTTAGAGTTAGAGTTTATAATTCCTAGAGATTTTGTAGACGAGACCCTTTGGTAGTTTCAAAGAGTTAGGGACAAACGCATACCCTACGACTTTAGACACACAACGCGATTAAGAATAAGGACGTGACAATTCAACCATCAATAGGAGATAATTAAGGAGTAGTAAAACCTAAGTGAACACATCTTTAAACCATCATACGAGCACACAATAATTAGACATAGACTACATACACCTTAGATTAGATAATTAGATAAGTAGAGTAATCGGTAGAAATACCAACCCCAAATCCAAACCCCGAGATTCGTACCTTTCTAATTCCTAAAAAACATAAAAAGATAAAAATAATCTTCCTCAACCCCAACCTTAGCGTAGTAACTTCTCACTAGCATTCCTATTCCCTAGAGAACGATATCAATACCCGTGGCTTACCCTAATACTACACTACAACGATTAGGTTCACTGCCTAGGGTGTTATAAAACTTGCTCGAAGAAAAGGGAGTTCCTTTGACCCTGAACGACGTGTGTAGCGTTATCAAGTTTTTGGCGCCGCTACCGGGGAATAGAATAGCTAGTTAGTAGTCCACCTCGTTTAGGTTTCTTTGCTTGATTCCTATCAAGTAAATTGTTTTTCTCAATTTCAGCTTCCTCGTAGTCTATCCCCCTTCTTCGTGACCTTTGTTCGTAATCCCATCACTTTTCATCATGGAAGGTGATAACCAACCACCATTCATCAACCTACCACCAAATGACCCGCCAAGAGCCCGTACTCTTGGTGAATACTGAAGACCAAGCCACCTAGGCTATAGGAACACCATTGAGCTTCCCGATCAAGCCCAAACTACGGCCCTGCGATCCGACACCATCCGGTTGGCGCAAAACAGATGTGCATTCCATGGAATTCGTTCCAAAGATCCTAATCAGTATCTTAAGGATTTCCTTAAAATTGTCGATTCCATCGACCTTGATGCTACTAATCGGGAGACCACGCGCCTACGTCTCTTCCAATTCACTCTACGGGACCAAGCTAGTAATTGGCTTGAGCGACTTCCCGCCGGCTCCATCTCAAGTTGGGATGATCTCACCTCTCGCTTCCTTGCTCAATTTTTCCCACCGGGGAGAACCACTAAGCTTAGGAATGACATCTTGATGTTCCAACAACGTCAAGGTGAATCTCTCTATGAAGCATGGACTCGATTCATGGACTTACTTCATAAAGTCCCTCATCTCGGCATTGATCTTTGGCTCCAAGTCCTTAGTGATCTCACCGCGGAAGAATCATGGGCTATAATAGAGGACCTTGCTCTCTATGACAACGAGAGTTGGAATGACCCCCGTGAGCTGCCCAAAGCCGTTAAGGCAATCTCCTTGCCTCCCATTGACTCACAATCTTCCGACTGTAGGATGCTCGAACTTGAAGATCAAGTTAAATTCCTAATGAGTTCCTACGAAAATCCTAAGTCTTCACGCCATGTGAACAAAGTTTATTCCTCGTGTGAGCCGTGTAGTGATCCTCATAACACGCGCACTTGCACCCGATTCCCCGAACATGCTTCCGTTGACTACGCATCCTTCCATATTAATGGAACGGGAGGAAGATTCCCTACAACACCCGGACCTAGGAATTTCAACGACACCGAGAAGCATGGAAGGGCAAGCCCGACTTCTATTGGGGACAAACCGAAGAATTCACTTCCAATGATTTCTCATGGCCCCCATCTCATGGCCCTAACCAACAAAACATTGAGGGATGTTGCAACACCTAGTCGCATCCCAAGAAGCTCAAATAGCTAAGCTCTCGGACCGTTTTAACCAACAACAAGCCGAGATGGATAGGAAGATAGATAACCTCTTAAAAGCCATGACCAATAGTGATAGGAAGGTTAATGCTATCTCAACTGCCGAGCCTTCCAGTGTAGAGATTAAGGACCCAAGTAAGTTAGCTAAACACGTCCAATTCGTCAATACCGTCACCTTAGTGAAACATAATAGAAAAAATGACGAAGAGGACCATACACTTGGGGATAATGAAACAACCGAGGAAGTAGATGAAGTAGACAATGACTATTTCAAAAAATTCCTATAGAAGAAGAGCTATCTCGCCACCCTCACTTAGTGCGTAACCTCCGTCACATGTATGTTAGGAAAAGCCCTAGAATCAAGTTTGGGAACCCTTGGAATCTTAAAATACCATGTTGCATAGGACACCTTTTCGTGGCAAAGGCCTACATTGACCGCAAATCACCAATAAACATAATGACTATCACCTACTATAATTGGGTAATGAAGAGGCCTATCCCAACTAGGCAAGACCCCGATAATCCTAGAGTTAGGTGCAATTTTCTTGGTAGAATTAAGGGATTGCCCGTTTATATAGGTAGTTTCACGTTTCCTACGGACTTCATAATTGTGGATGATATTAGCATGGCCATAGATCCTAGCTTGTCCCACGTTATTCTTGGGAAACCTTTCATAGAAAGCACCGGGATGACCTATGATCCCTCGTTAGGAATAGTGCGATTCAAGGATGAGACCGATGACATAGCTTACCAAATGCCATTTAAGATTGAGAAGTTTTCATCACTCTCTAATGATGAAAAGGAACTTAAACTATCGGTCTATTATAGGAATGAGGAGGATAAAGAAAAAGGGGTAGATTATGTTATGGCCAAGATTCTCGGATTCTATAAGGATTGCTTGAACTTAGGACCGAAATATAGGACCGAGTGGGGAGATGACGAACTCTTAGAGAGGTATATCATAGGGCACTTCTACAACATGGAACCAACCACTAGAGACCGTCATGAGGAAGAAGGTGACGGTAATGAAGTCACGTAAGGGCACAACAACGAGTCTAGCTACAAGACTCATAAATAAAGAAAAGCGCTTCATGGGAGGCAACCCATGCTTAATTGTTTGCTTATTAGTGTCATATATCTTTTATTGATTGCTTATTCTCATGTTTAAATTTGTAAAATGCTTTATTTTGTTTTTAACCTCGTCTTAATTGCATATAAAGGTATTTTACATAAAGGATAAGTGTAGGGAGGATTACACACGTTTTCAAAAGAAACGTGAACATGAGAATTGCAATTAATTAAAAGATATATATGTGTTTGTTCGAGTCAAATGCTTGTATCGAGTCATAATGGATGTTTTGCGTAAATTTTTCCGATTCTAAAGATGTAAATTTTCCAGAATTTTTCTAGAAAAAATGAGACTAGTTTTTGTCAGGATAACTGCGGTGTCGAGGATAACGACAATCGTCGAGAAGGAGTAAAAACATAAGATTACTTTTTTCTCTTTTTCTGAGCTACTTATAAATTTTTGGAATTTTTCAGGTCTTAATTTTCCTAAAATTCTGTAAATTTCCATTCCACAAGCATTATATCCTAGTTTAATGAGTTTTATATATATTATTATCGCCGATTTTACCTTGAAGGTTTCGTTTGTTTTATTCAAGTGTGCAGGTTTAATTTATTAAGAAGAAGATACATAAGATTGGAAGGAGCTTTTCACGCATGCAATTCTCTTGAAAAGGATTTAACCACCACTTTTCACGGATCCTACCGAGCTAATTAGGGGAGTATTAGTTTCTTTCGATTTTAATTACCTTCCATTTTCATAACTTTGATACTTTCGGGGAACATTGGGGACAATGTTCAGTTTAAGTGTAGGGAGGGAAAATAAAACGGGAACTTTGAAACTATGCTTATCCTTGACTATTTGCTTTGTCCAATTGTATTTGTGTAATAAACCATGAGAAAATGTCGGTTGGGGTAATTTTGGCACCAAATTTAAAATTTTTCATGACATATAGGAGTGGACCATTAGTCTTAAAAAAAGCGTCTCACGGATAGGAAATTATATGACTAGCACAAAAACCCTTTACCACTTAAATTCCACCCAAAATGTGAGGATCACCCTTAGATTAGTAGAAATTAAAGCATTTATCTTTAATGCTTAGTGTGAACCGGTAGTATAATAGATTCTAGAACTTGTTTTGTGATGCATCCCGAGATCGCTAGTAAGACTACACTTGTGTAGTTATGAAATAACTAAATGACAAGAGGCATTAGGATAACCCTTGTTTGATACCCGTAATATAATTACTTTTTCCACATTGGTTGAGTAATTCCCCCAAACCTTTGCGTTGTACTCATCTTTAGTACACGATACCCCTAGTTAACCCCTCAGAGCCTATCCTTTTTGCGGTTCTCGTGATGTTTTGGTTTTTCCGGAATATCAATGAAGAGGATTGTTTACAATCCACTCTCAAATGTACACCCAAATCACCTTAGCCTACCTTGTATGCACTCACTTTTAGTGCATTATTGTTATCACACTAAACCCTTAGTTCAATTATCTAGTTGCTTGCATAAGTTGCTAAGTCGAGTCATATCCTTTGTACACAGTTTTGGGACGATTGGGACTCATTGGAAAAGTTAAAGTTTATGAAATGACGGGAAGGGAACGTTAAATTCAAATTCCCTTTATTTGCGTAATAATGTACTCCAAGTGTTTTGATCTTTTCAATTCGGGTCAAATTAGTGTTAGAGTAATAAAAACTCAAGTGTAGGGATGTGCCTATAAATCCCTATCATTTTGATGTTACCGTAGAGGATGGTAGAGTAAAAGTGTATAAAAAAAATCGAAAAAATAGAAAAAGAGAAAAAGAAAAAAATAGAGTGTTAAAAACATCACGGCTACCATCCTACATCTTCTTTTAAATTCATGTTTGTTTGTTTTAGTTATCTAGAGTTTAGAGTGTTGAGTCTTGGCTTAGCAACGCCATTCTTCATATGCTTGTAACATAAAGATTTTTGACTTGCCACCACTAAATAGCCTATCCCACCAAACCCTTTGTTTCCCTACCGTAAGCCTAACATTACAACCCTTTAAAAGACCACTTTGATAGTCTTCCCTAGGTGCTTACGCTAAAGCAATGGAGGTTTGATCTATTCTCAAGCCTATGGTAATCTATGTACTCGGACCGGTTAATGAGTGTTTATCTTCCATTTCCAACTTGTTATATTTCATATACACCCGAGAGATGTGAGTATCCAAACACCCCATGTGAGGTGCTACTATGTAATTTCCGTGCTTGTTATGACTTTCGCGGGGCTTATATGTGTTGTGGATTGTTTTAAACCAATGCTTCATGACCCCTAACTTATAAATTAATTGGCTAAAAGCACATTTGCTTGAAGACAAGCAAATACCAAGTGTAGGGATATTTGATAAGGTTTTAAAATGTACCTTTTGAGGGGTCGTTTAAGCCCTTATTTGATTAATTTTGTATCCGTTATTACTTAATATCGTTTCTTTTCACTTTTTAGGTCTCTTGAAGGCAAATTGCTGGAATGGCACTTATTTGGACGAAAATGCGCGGATATACGAAGAAAATGGCCAAAGTCAAGTGTTAAGCCCCTTTTATCACTTATACCTTATCACAAACCCAACACTTATATCACGTTAAACACAAGGATGTTATGCGTAACATGAAGCAAAGAAAGATTAAGATGAAGAACTTGGTGACTTGAATATGAATTCGTGTATATGTTTAGAGAGGTAGAGAGAAGAAAGATGAAACAATAAGTTGTATATTGCTTCAAGGGAAAACACACACACACACACACTTAAGCACACCCCTCAAATGACATACTTGAGGGGTATTTATAATAGAGGATGATGCCTAAGGCTTGGCCATAGGCCTTGAGATGGACTTGGATTGGGCTTGGGTTTCACGAACTAGACAAGGCTAGCTTAACATAACTTATGCCCAATTAGCTTAGCCAATCCACGAGCCATTGACTATTTATCACGATATCTAAACACACGTTACAAAGTTCCTAAATGTGAATGACCATCACTTCTAATAAAAACTATTAAGGCTAACAATCTCCCCTAAGGGGTGGTCATTCAAAAGATGCTCCACTTGATTAGGTCTTTACTTTTCTTGAGCTAGAACTTTGTGTGTAGATATAGAATAGTCTTGATTCTTTGTTCCTTCATGCTTTGTGATCGATAATGTGGTTGTGCGTTGTCAACTTTTTGGTTAGGTGTCTCCACGTCTTTCTCCACCATGCTCACACTTCTATTTGACTTTGAGTTTCCAATGATGAAGTTCTCGAGTCTTTACACTTTGTAGATTCTTTGACATTGACGAAGAATCATCTTTAACTGTGAGTTGCCTTTGATTTTGATGAGAACTTTCATGTGTTGTTGGTATGAGCATGTGGCGATGCACTACGATCCATCGCTCCGAGCTTCCATAAGAAGAAAAACATAAAAGCAGTTAGTAATAAGCGGATTCCGGCACTTACAAGTTTGAATTTCGAGGGTGTTAACGGCATAGTGTGAAAACACGTCTCTAATTCTCACAAGGGCCGTTCACTGAGCTGAGTCCCACAAGTGAGATAACGCTGATATACCGAAATACACCTCTGATTCGAGATGAGTCGCCGAGGTACACGAAGCATCACCTCACGACTGTAGACCGTTTGAGACACACTAAGCGTAATCCACGGAGAATTACCGAAGTGACCTTCGGTACTTTTGATGTTGACCACGGCGAGTTTCCATTCAATCTGAAGATCACGGATGTGAAACTTCTCATAAATGTTACGGCGGATTGCTAAGATCTGCGTAGGACTCTAGAATATATCACTTGTGTCCTTAATGATGAACAACAAGCGATGTCATGTCATGTGTTCCTATGAGATCTTTTGATGAATCTCGTGGCTCTAGACTCAATAAGTGCATTTTGGTTTTCCTAAGCGGAGACTAGGGAGAGGGTCTCCTTCTTCAATATCAACAATCTCTAAGAAAGAGTCGATAGATTATGTAGGGTTCCCGGTGAGAATGAAACAAATCCTTTTAAGAGGAATTGAGTGGCTAGAAGGTTAGGTGCGGTCGTCCTTTGGGTCCATGGCGTCTTTGTCTTCAATACGTGTCATCTAGTGACAACCAAGGTAGCATATGTATTGAACCGGTTTACGCCCTAAGGTTGAATTATGGAGGGCTATTTCTTTTCACCCTTTCTTTTACATTTCTTTTTAATTCTTCAACCCCTTCTTTCTCCTTTCTCACATTACTCCTTTTTCAATCATACCTAAGGACTTCTAATACTAACTATGGGTATTGTCCTTGGGTAGATCCCTCCGACTCTGGCGGATCATAGGAGACGGTTTCCTATCCTTAGTCACCTTATAACTCCATGGCTGTCCTATTGTTGCCATAAAACCATTTTTCTTGAAAATCTCTCAGAGTGTTTTTGATAGAAAAACATGTTTGGAACACTCTGAGAGTTTTATATTTTCAGAAACACTCCCCTTCACATGTGCTTATAAGTTTTAGCAATCGCACATAGAGGGTAGAGATTGCACTTTTTGAATTGATCGACTTTAAATGAACAAGACCGATTCGAGACACGTTTACATCACTAGAGAACTAGCTTGAAATTATTACCGTCTGGTCAAGTCATAGAAAGTTTCTCGAAATGGTACATTTCGACTTTGATTACTCGTCAATTCATTGGTTCCGATCGAGTCGAGCTCTTTTGAAATTCAAACAACGATCATTAAACTTTTTGATCACATTTTAATCACGTTTCTCCCCTCAAAAATAGCATATCCATGATGTTTTTGAAACAAAATGATTAAAAGATATGTTTTGAAAAGCATTTGGAGAGAAACTGATTTAGCATGAATTTTGGAACAATTTTTGTTTTATACTCCCCTTAACGAAAGCATATTTTTCATAGAAAATTTAGAATCAATTAAGGGTTTAGAGGGAGTTATCTTGGTACCAAATGTGAGAGATTTTGAAAAATCTTTTTGAAAAATTTGAATCAATGGTACGCTAAGATGATGATTTTGAAAATCTTTGGAAGATATTTAGAGAAAAATTATCTTCATTTGTTTTAGGATAAGTGCTCGATATATATGAAAATCGATTTTACGTAGCACTTTCCTTTCTTTAAAGATCGGGTTGCAAGCTGAAATACTTACAAGCCATTATGTTTTTAGGAATAGTGCTTGAAAAATATTTAAAACCTTTGTTTTGGTTAAGCACTTTCCTTTCTTTGAAGCGGTCTGAACCGATGTGTCGAGAAGCCATTAATTTGAAGTCGGGTTTCGTCTGAAGTATCTTAAAGCCATTAATTTGAAGAAATTTTTGAGAAACGACATGTTTTAGAAAACATTTAAAGAACTCTCGCTCAAGCATCTGTACATACCCGTATCATTGTTGAATGACATTTCTAGAACGTCTGAGAATATTGATTATCAAGAGACATGTCGTGAGAAGAATATTTTTGGATTTTTGATTTTATATTGTTTTGTATTTTTGAAAAATTTTATATTTTTATATTTTGCTTTTGTTGGTTTTATAAAAGAAATGGAAAATCAAAGATAGAAGATAGAAGAATGAAGAAGAAGATTTTACTGAATTAGAACCCTCGATGAGGGGTTGAGATATTTGATTCACACAACCAAATAAGAAGAGTTTTCACAAATAACAGTGTTAGAAGTACAAGATTCCTCACGGTGAGGGTGATCACTATCAACGGTTGTAGTGGTTTCTACTTCCTTATCATGATGATTGACACTATTATACGTGTTGGTGCAAGTATCAAAAATCTTTCCTGTGGGAATCCATCTAAGACCTATTTGGTTGAAAACTTTGCCCGTGGGTATCCACCTAAGGTAAGATCTAGGAGTTGTTTTCTTATCGGATCTTGTGGAAGACTCATTTTAGAAAAACTACGTCCTGAAGAGATCCACCTATTAGGTTTCATTTTGTTTGACATTTTATCAACGGGCTTGTTTCTATTTGGTGTCTTAGTGGATTGTGCCTTGACACGAGAATTATCTTTCTTGAGATATTGTAAGGCACATGCATCATGATTAGTTGAAAAGACACATTTTTACATGTAGTACTGAGACAAATTCAATATTCTTGTTTAAAAGCAATGACTTTAACTTTGTCACTACATTCTTTTGGAAATTGATTCTTGTTTGAAAAAGACTTAGAATTCCTAGTGATGTTTTCTAAGGGCATAGCATTTTCTTTTGCTCAACTACTCTTAGATGTAAGCCAATCCCTAGTCTTTTGTAGAGTGTTCCTAGGTAATGGTTTACTACTACTAGCGGTGCCTTGAAATCTTGTAGAATTCATCACCCTAGATGTTGCACCTAGAATTCCGTCTTTTAAGTATGTGCCTTTTTTCTAGTTTCTTCTAGA
This sequence comes from Chrysanthemum makinoi, assembly GCA_910596185.1. Taxonomy (NCBI): domain Eukaryota; kingdom Viridiplantae; phylum Streptophyta; class Magnoliopsida; order Asterales; family Asteraceae; genus Chrysanthemum; species Chrysanthemum makinoi. The sequence continues at coordinate 250,769,956 of OU343219.1, read as the reverse complement.
TAGTGATTGTTGACCATGTCGTTAGAACCGACAGATTCTTTAACTGGATTTTTGGTCACATTCCGTGTAATATTCCTAGAGATGCCAGGTGTAAACACTTTTTCTTTCTCAAAGCGAGGTTTTTCAAAAGCTTTGATAATTCTCTTTTTGATAGGCAAAGTCGTGGGTATTTGTTTTTGACAAATCATTTTCTCATTGACTTTTGGAGAGAGAAATAGACATTTTGGTTTTGAAACGGTTTGGGAACATTTGTTTCTCCTCAGGTCAATGGTTTTGCAAACTTAGTATCCACAGCCTTTCCTTTTAGACTTTCCTCTCAAAAGATCATTTTGCTCTTTCATGTCCTTGTAAGCGCGCTCATACGGCAGTTTGTCATACTTGCATTCGGTTTTCGATCAAGTTGTTTAAAATAGGACAAGTTTTCAAGAGCATTTTCATATTTTGAAACAATTGCGGAGGTCTCGGTGCATCGAGTCTTTCATGATCTTCAACAGAATATGTTTGTAAGATAATGGACATGATATCATTAGTCATAACATCTTCAAAGAGAGAATCATTCAAATTTTCCAAAACTTTGATGTGTTCAAAACTTTCATTAGCTTGCTTTACCAGAGATTTATGGTCCTTGACAAAGTCACTCGTTTCTTTCAAAAGTGCTTGTTCAACATGAATTACCCTCTGCGATGGCGGTTAACGGAGGGGCAATTTGGGTTTTATAAAACTCTTTTGTTTCGTCATCATGACGAGTAAACCAGATGTTAGTTGTAATATTGGTTTTAGACTTGGCAGTCTCTTGAAGATACCCAATTCTAGTTTTAACGTCATCTAAAATGCTTCTAGTATCACTTGTGTTAAAAGGATTGTTTGAAGACATTTGTTCGATTTTGGAAAGAGATTTGGAAACTACAATTGGTTTGGCAAACCGGTTTTGAAGCGGTGTTGACACTTTGTTTGAAACACTTGGTGTGGTGGAAAGCGTTGATTGTTCTTTTTGATTAACAAAAGTAATTCCATTAATTTTGTTCCATTTGTTATAATCAATCGGTTTAAGATCCGGATTCTTTTGTTTCATTTTTGATCTACTCTCCTCAGATAGTTCCAGCGTTTCAAGAGAATCACGAACAATTATGGGTTCATGCAAAGGTTTTCCATTGTTCAACACATTACGAGATTTCGAGCTTTCTTGAGGAACGAAGAAGGGTCGTTACCAAGTGCCATTTTATGTGAAGTATGAAAACGATGATTTACTTGGTTTGAAAGCATCTTGTTTGTTTTATCTGAATGACCCGTTGTGAGAAGCAAATTGTCCAAAGCTTTAATTTTCTCATTTTTATCGAGAATTTCATCAAGAAGAGAATCTTCTCGTTTTGAAAAATCAACAATCAACTTTTTCTTCTCTTTTTCAAGATCAGAAAACAGTGCTTTTTGTTTAGAAAGTTGGTCATTTAGATCGGAAATTTCCTTGTTTAAAGATTTAATTTTCAAGTGAGAATTCACATCAAGTGTGTCATACTTGATTTGCAATTCTTTTCTCTTAAAGCGGAATCTCGATAACCAATTTCTAATTCAGACATTTTGTTTGTATGAAATTCATAGGCTTTGGCGTGCTCCTTGTAACTCTCAAGCTCGTGGTCAATTTAACATTCAGCGGCCTTAACCCATGCGATTGACCTTACTCACTTTCTCAATTTCAATGCCACATTGATTGATTAATGATTCAAAATAAGCACGTGTTTCCTCATCGGTCTCAGGTATTTTGTGCCACCACGACCTCCATTAGGATCCACATATGGAGTTTGAGTTAGTATTGCTACAACTTCGGATTGTCCATGTATTTATCATAAGTAGGTGTGATGTCCGCAGAATCTTTGTTCGTCATGAGTAAATACATCAAATATGAAATTGTTATAGCATGGATCAATGATTGGTACCTTAGATCTTGCATTGGCGTCATAGGCGAGGAGATGCGTCGAGTCGATGTCGTACTTAGTCTCTGAAGATTTGCCATTAAGGCCTTGATTAGCATTGATGTCCTCGGTCTTCCAAATCATCCATAATAGCGAAAAAGTCATGTTCCTCGGCACTCAAGCTGTAACCCAGCTTCTTGCTTATCACGCTAACAAAGCGACTTTCGAAGAAAATCACCATTCTTTTTGTGCGGCTTAGTGGGACAATTCCTTGCCATGTGACCCACTCCTTGGCTTATAACACTTATCGATTACCACGATTAACATTTCCATAATTCCCAACGATTTGGGCGCGCTACATACCCATTCGATTACCTTGCTCTATTCCCAACATTACGTCCCATCGATTTCCAACATCTTTGACCCGGTGATTACCACGATCACGGAACGCTGATTATCGATCTTACTATTAAATGCTTTATCAATAAAGAAAATATCTTTGCAAGGTAAACTACGGGTCGGTTTAGATTAGTGATTACTTGTTCACGGTATTGTTGATCCGGATAGAATTGTTGTTGTGGTTGTGGAATGTATTGTTGCAAGTTGTTGTTGTTGGAAGATGATGAAGCTTGTTGTTGTGTATTCATTGTAGTTTGAGTCTTTGCAATGAGTGCCAATGAATCATGATTCTTTGCTAATCTTTCTTGCTGACTTCATTAACTTCAACTTGGTTTTGTTTGAAAATCATTCGAGTTGATCAAAGTTCACTTAATGTAAGTCCTTTGTTTGGTTGACAATAGTGACATATCGTCCCCATTCTTACGGAAGATTGTTGAAACTTGATGTTTTGAGCGATAGTTCAGGTGCCAACTTGTTTCTAATAAGCTCATTCATCAAAGTGCAAAACCTTCCATAGTAGGATTCAATGGATTCTCATGGTGTAGATGTAAACTTCTCCCATTCAGGTTAGCGGCTTGTTCTCCATGTATTGTTTACCAATTTATGTTCCATAACATAGTCGTCTAACACGTTCCCACATATCGAAGCGGTTTCACAAGCTGTCTACGCGCAAAGATGTCTATTGGTAAACCCAGTGGGACAATATGAATTGCCATGTCATCTGCATCGACTTGTTTACGATCCTCTTCGATGTATTCGATTGCTTTGAAGATGAGAGGATGGTGGGATGGGAGGTGTTGCATCAGCATTTCCAGGGACATGAACTTGTCGGGCGAAGGGTCCATCTGAATGGATTTAATCATGAGTTTGCCATTAGGTTTGGTCTTTATGTAGCGGAGCATTCGACTTGTCCATTGAAGATAACCACCTTTTGCCAACATAGGAGGTCGGTTTTCGGCACGGTGCATGAATGTCTTGTTAAGTTGCCATTGATGAAGGTATGATATGATAAAGTTGATGTAGGATCGATTCAGCGATAAAGGAGTTGTGGTTGATGAAGATTAAGCTCGGTTGAGGTGTTTCTGAAAGTCGTACTCGTAAACTCGGTTCTTAAAAATTTTAAGCCCAAAATTTGAAATTCACTATAAAAATCAATTCTAAGGTTAGTATGAAAATTTGAGTTATGACAATTTGGCCAAATTTGACGAAAAATTTGAATTTAGGCCCAAAATTTGAATTTTTGACCAAAATTTTCGCAGTTAAACCAAAATTTGAATCTCGCGTAAAAATTGAACGTTTAGTCTCCTCAAATTTTTTTTTTTTTTTTTTTTTTTAAAAAAACCTTTATGCGTAGAAAGAGAGCTTAGAAGTAGAAAGCAGAGGAGTTCAGTAGGCGAGGCTTAGGCGTGGATCACGAGGGTGTTTATGCGTAGGATCTTATGCGTAGGAAGCTTATCGCGTTAGAAACCTTAAGCGTAGAAACCTTAAGCGTAGAAACCTTATGCGTAGAAAGAAACCTTAAGCCGTAGAAACCTTAAGCGTAGAAACCTTATGTAGAAAGTATCTTCTGGCGTAACCTTAAGCTTATTCGTAGACAAAAAGTTACTCGTAAACCTTACGCGTAATTTTGAAGTTATGCGTGAGAGTTACTTCGTAAGCTTTTAGCTTATCGCGTAAACTATGGTTAAGAACCAAAAATCCTTTACCTTTGTCCGCAGTAAGGGATGTCCACAAGTCAGTGTTCCACACACTTATCAAGTGAGGGAAGCAGCGAGTAACGATTATAACGAAGATTCTTCACCAAAAGTTACAGTAGAAAACTAGGGTTTTGATTTTTGACTTCTACTCGTAAGAAATTTCCAACGATTCAAATGATTTCTTTTGCCCAGATAGCCTTAAAAACACTCGAATAACCCAAAATGTTGACCTTTTTCACCCAAAGTGCTTAGAAAAGTTACGAGTAGAAATGACCAATAAACCAAATACGAGCTTAAAAGTGAAGAAAAACACGTAAAGCTTCAAACTTTTGCAAAAATCGAAACTTTAGCACCAAATAAACCTTAAACCACAAGAATCTTGAATTTTTAAGTGCAAAATTAAAGTTTTAAGCATGACAAAAGCATATAGCGAGAGCCTTACTGCGTAACCCTTCAAAACACACACAAACACTCCTAAACCATTGTTAGGCGATTGATACCAATTGTTAAGACCAAAGATATATCAACCTTATCAAATACCCACGTTATGAACACAAGAATATCACGTTAAACACAAGGATGTTATGCGTAACATGAAGCAAAGAAAGATTAAGATGAAGAACTTGGTGACTTGAATATGAATTCGTGTATATGTTTAGAGAGGTAGAGAGAAGAAAGATGAAACAATAAGTTGTATATTGCTTCAAGGGAAAACACACACACACACACACTTAAGCACACCCCTCAAATGACATACTTGAGGGGTATTTATAGTAAGAAAGGATGATGCCCTAAGGCTTGGCCATGGGCCTTGAGATGGACTTGGATTGGGCTTGGGTTTCACGAACTAGACAAGGCTAGCTTAACATAACTTATGCCCAATTAGCTTAGCCCAATCCACGAGCCCATTGACTATTTTATCACGATATCTAACACGCGTTACAAAGTTCCTAATCGTGAATGACCATCACTTCTAATAAAAACTATTAAGGCTAACATCAAGAATCAAGACACTCAAGCCGCTGAAATACCAGGGGACGGCGTCAGGTGTTATCTGCGATGCCGTCACATCACTTTTGTGACATCTCAGTAGCAAAATTGCTTATTTTCAAGTGACGGTGTCGGGCTTTAAAAAGTAGGTCGCATTAAATTATTAAGCAACTTTCGACGGCCTAGATTTGATCGAATGCGTCGAGAGGCGAAGGGGCCGTCACAAGCATAAGGTGACACCATCATGTAGACTAAAGTGGCCAAGAGCGAAACCCTAATGGCGGCGACCCGGCGGCGTCACAATTCATAAGGTGGCCCACGGTTTGTCATGATTGTAATCTTGTATATAGAATCCGAATTTTTCAGTTTTAGTGTGTAGTCTTTTGGAGTAAAACCTAAACCCGAACCAAAGGCTTTTGTCTTATGCAGGTATTTTAGGGTTTCATACTCTATCTTACATCAAGATAAGTGTTTTACTTCATTAATTCAATTATGTCTTGAATTACTTGTGTGTATGCTTACATGTTCTCCATGTCCGGCTAATTTACTTGTGTGTTTGCTTAGGGAATATGAAACTTAATTATTGAATATTGATTCGTTGTCTCTTATCTTAATTGTTAATGATCTAGTAATGTGATAGGTCATTCGTTTTGTAGTTAATACTTGATTAATCTTTGTGAACCTTAGACTATAACACCTAGAGTAGTTGTAGGCTAAACCATCCAAAAGTACCTTAGAGTTAGAATTTATAATTCCTAGAGATTTTGTAGACGAGACCCTTTGGTAGTTTCAAAGAGTTAGGAAAAAACGCATACCCTACGACTTTAGACACACAACGCGGTTAAGAATAAGGACGTGACAATTCAACCATCAATAGGAGATAATTAAGGAGTAGTAAAACCTAAGTGAACACATCTTTAAACCATCATACGAGCACACAATAATTAGCATAGACTACATACACCTTAGATTAGATAATTAGATAAGTAGAGTAATCGGTAGAAATACCAACCCCCAAATCCAAACCCCGAGATTCGTACCTTTCTAATTCTTAAAAAACATAAAAAGATAAAAAATAATCTTCCTCAACCCCAACCTTAGCGTAGTAACTTCTCACTAGCATTCCTATTCCCCTAGAGAGCGATATCAATACCCGTGGCTTACCCTAATACTACACTACAATGATTAGGTTCATTGCCTAGGGTGTTATAAAACTTGCTCGAAGAAAAGGAAGTTTGTTTGACCCCGAACGACGCGTGTAGCGTTATCAATAGAATTGACAGATCATTAGCAGTTGGCTCATAGTGTTCATCAAACAATGGATCAAACAATTTCTTTAAATCATCTTCTGAAAGAGGTACATAAGGAGTTGCTGGTGAGGGATTAAGTACAAGAGTAGAACTGATGGAACTACTTGATAAAGGTTGAGATCACGGTCGAGGCTGGATTGTCTGAGCCATTTGCCCACAACTCATCAAGCGTGGCGTGAATAGTTTCCATGATATCTCGAGTTCTTTTGTTGTAGATTCGGTAACCTTCTTGTTTGGTGCATAACCTACAAAACTCCAATGTCGCCTTAGCTCTTAATTTCGTAAATCTTGACCATCATTAGTTGGATAGCACAAAGCAGAACACCGCGAAGGTAGGAGATCAGGGTTTTCTTTATGGACAAGTTCATATGGAGTTTTTCTATGAGATTTGTATATGAGGGAACGATTTTGGGTGTAGCACAGCGGTGGCAATGGCTTGACCATTGAGAAACATTGGAACCTTTGAATAAATTAGCATTGTTCTTCGTCTTCCACAAGAGTTCGATTTAGTCTTTCAACTACACCGTTCGTTGAGGAGTTTGTGGAACACTTCTTTGATGGTGATTCCAACACTTTCATAAAATTGACTTAAGTCTTTGTTAACGAACTTTGTGCCATTTTACATTTAGAACAATTCTTCAGATCTTGTTAAAATTAGAACACGGTTTGCTTGATAAGTTTGATGATGACATCTGGAGATTCATCATTTGTCCTCAAAAACTTTACCCAAATAAATCGAGAGTAGTTATCAACAACGACTAAGATATATTTCTTCCCATTTAACGTTTGCACTCTCATTGGACCGCACAAATCCATATGAAGGGTATGAAGAACTTCCATTATTGAGTTTGTGGGTTGGGTTTGTGGGCATATTTCGTGCTTTTTCCCAATTGGCATGCTGAACAAAGATGATATTTTTCAAACTTTAATCCAGGTAAGCCTCTTACAAGATCCTTTGGAAAGATTGTTGATGGTGCAGTTCAAGTGATTGAGATGACAATGCCATAACCATGACTTTGTTTTCAAAGCCTTTGACAACAAGCAGATTGGAGAAGACTTCATCATGTCTTCGATAGAGATGGTGTATAGATTAGAACAACGAGTTCCTCTTAACAATTCCACACCATCAAGTTCTCTAACGAAACAAGTATGTTTTCTAAAGGCCACTTCTAGATCGGAATCACGAAATTGACCAGCGAAACAAGTTATGACCAAGACCTTCAACATAATATACCCCGGAGATTACACTTTCACCAACAACATAGTCTCCATAACCCATAATTGCACCAAAATGGTCGGTTCCGAATCTACTTGATCCCGATGAATTTACTCACGAAGTTCATGAGCATGCGGCGATCTCGGTCATATGCTTGGAGCGGCACGAGTCCGGAGTACCACGAACGATTTGAGCGATCTGCGGTTGAACAGACAAGAATGGATAAGCTGGATAATGGGATCCCCATGCAAGAATGGGTTCCATTTGGTTAGTAACATTGATTGGAACACCCACATCGGAAGTAGAAACAATGGAATCATCGGGGATAGATCATTGATGGTGATAAAATTATTAGACCTATTCAAAGTATGTTCACTTCTTAAAGGAATAGTTCTACTAGTAGGCATCCATTTCCTAATGGGTATTGTCGTAGCTAGATTAGGGTACATTTTATTAAGATTGAATTTGGGACCAGTAGGTATCCACTGATAACCTATGTTACTAAATTTCCTTCCTGCGGGTTTCCAAATTTTTCTAACCTTCTTCCGCCATTGCTTTGTAGCCTTCTTAGCTTGATTTTTTGCATTAACAATCTTAACAGGGCATTTAACAACATTAATCAAGTCATTCATACCACATTCATGATTAGTAACAGAAACCAAGCAATCACCATTACATGTTTTGTCAAAAGTAGCGAGGTGAATTAATTACAGTGATAAACATAGCTAATACTAGAATCAACACGATTAGTTTTATTCAACTCAAACTTAGTGTTCCTAGGGTGGTCTTCTACTCTCTTCCAATGCACATTCTTAGCTTGCGAGGTCCTATCTTGCTTTGTATTGCTTGGAGGCTTTGACCCGCTTGCTTTTATGTCACTGATTACTCCTGTAGAGGGAATTATGGGAACATTAGTTGGTTGATCTACTTTTTGCATTCCTGAACTAGAGGTGTTGGGATCATAACTACTTGAAGGCACTCCAAAGTTTACTTTCTTAATACTGGGCATAGAATGGGTTGCATACTTAGCACTAGGCATAGAGCAAGGCATCACAGCTTTATCTTTCGCACCTAAGGATTTAGGACATGTTGCAATTAGTCATTCTAATAGCTCCTGCGATCGTTTGGCCTGAATGCACGCAAACCTAACTTCACTATCAAGTGGCTTATTTATGAAATCTTCTTCTACAATCTCACGAAGACATTCTAGACTATCCTTAAGGTGAGCAAAATAGTTGTGAAACACAAGTTCATTATTTCTAAGATGAGAAGGAATGTATTTCACAATCACAATATATTTAGAGTCTGCAGATGACTTTGATGCAACATTATCATTAAAGACAAGTGGCATTTTCCCTTTTACCTGACTCCTCAGATTCTCAATTTCCTTTTGTAAAGACGTTATTTTTTTCGTTGTTCTTGTCACGAGTGACTTTCATTGAATCATATAACTCTTTAAAGTGTAGTTAAACTTTTTCATTTTATTCTAGAAAACTCTCATTTTCCTTTTGTAAAGCATTAACCAGGTTTTGAAGATGAAAAGTTTGAGAACACTGGGAATCTAAAGGAGGAGGCATTTGGGAGCCAATCACATTGTTCTTTTCACCCTTTAATTGTGAACTTTAGGCTTTCAACTTTCTGATCGTGTTATAGTGAGCTTGAATGCATTTAGTCACGCGTTTGTTTATTTCAAAAAACTGCATCAAACTCTAGAACATTTGAGGATGTCTTGATGTTTGAGGTTTTGACATTTTCTTTGAGATGTTGATATTTTAGTTGTAAATCAAAATGTTCAACTTCTAGCTTAGAAAAATGTTTTACCAAATTATTGTGATCATCCTGATCAATTTTATCATTTAGTTATGAGTTTTTGTTTTCAAGCTCAATGACACGATCATGGGAAACTTTCAAAGCAATCGATAATTCATGATATTGAGAAGCAGTAATAGAATGCTTAGTGACAATATAAAACACATCTTGAGCTACACAACTCAATATCAAGTTCTCATTTAATATATGCAGGTTCTTCCTTTCAATTTCATTTTATTTGAGTTCCTATTCATAATCATTAACCTCAATTATCATTGCATCAAATTCCTTTTCCATTTCTTTAATATCTGTGTCTATCCCCTTTTTAAGACTCTCAAATTGACCTTTTAATTGTTTAAAGAAAGGCATGACTTCAGTTAAATAGCATTCTTTAGTTTGCTCAAAACCCCTTTCCCCTTCAGTTATCCCTGTGGGCGTAATTCTTTTCTTACATGTCTTTTCAAAATCAACGAACATTTGATAAACAACATACAGGCTGATTAAAGTCTTGCTATTAGTGGCAATAGTTCTAGGAACTAAATGCATTGGTGTATTTGGAGGATACACAGTAGCTGCAGGCACTTTCCTAAGGGGAGGGTTTGTTTCAACAAGTACATCCGCTTTTTGCTTATCCATGCCTTTCTTCCAAAAAATTTGTTCTGGGGTCAGCTGTTTTTGAGGTCTGAACTTGTTAAAGGCAATCAATTTTATTTAGCATAGTTAGGTGTTTTAAAACTGATGTTGTTTTCTATGCAAGAAGGGCTCTTAAGTTTTTCATCCAATTTATTTCTTGTGACATCTTCTAATTGCTTATCTTCCTCAGTGCACTCAGCACAACTAGGTTTCTGTCTAGGCTTAAGGATTTCATTGCCATCATAGATTACCTTCTGTGCTTCTCTAGCTTTCTTACAAGCTTCAGGATTGGGTTCCTTAACAATGGGAATACTATGCTTGTCGCTTAAGACTCTATGATTAATGACCATGTGAGCAGTCTGAAGGGTGTTTCCTTGTACGTACAACTTATTTTCAAGCTTGTTTTTCAAAGTTTTTAGATTGGAAAAGTCATTCAAAAGTTTTGATTCCTTAGCACTAAATTCTTGTTTAACCACTTTAACATTATCTTGAAGCACTTGCTTTTGCTTAACAGTTTTAGAAAGCTTTTCTTGTAAGGAGTTTAACTCTTGTTTTAACACTTCTTCTCTAAAATTACTTTTCTAATAATTATGCGCATTTGGTCATCCATTTCCTGCTCACGGGTAGTTAACTCAAACTTAGCGCGTTGTTCATAAATGGCAACTTGTTCTTTATAGGCATTAAGTTGAGAGATAACGAATCATCGAGGGGCACATGCGAAGTGAATTCATCAAAAACATAGTCATTGTTATTTGCGAGAGATGCATCACTTGGCACAACTTCACTTTCACTTTGTGTCACATATTGATCATATGGGACAATTTTACTATTACCCTCATTATCAATATCTGATTCATAAGTTTCAAGAGATTGTACTTCATTATGTATCTTTTGCTCATCAACTTCATCATATAGTTTTAATACCTCTGAAATGATTGATTCTTTGGATGGACCCATTTGTTGTGGTGATGAGACCTTTGGAATACCATTGGTGAAATGCTAGCCATGAAGATTGTCTAGAGCGTAGGTTCATCATCGACGTCGAGTCAAATGCATCCTGATGGCTACTTGAAGGCATTTTGATGATTGTGACCTATTTCTAATTGGTACGCTCATCAACATCAACATCATAAGTTTTGGCATTTCCTCGGAAGAAACAACAACTCCTCTTCATCCAAAGCTCCATTATCTTGAGCTTGCACAAGCAACATCTTGTCTCTGAAGTATTCTACATTCTATGGACATTTTGGAGATGTGCAGTTCCTCGCAATATGTCCCTCACCACCACAGTTGTAGAATTTGATTTGCTTTGCTTGTCCTTGATTGGCATTTCTTCTACGATTCTGATTAGCCATATACCCTCCACCAACTCCTCCTCTTCCCTGTTCATCTTTGCCTTCCTTGAGTTGGTTGCACCATAACCTTTCCATCTCTACAGGTAGCTTGATTGTGTGGGTTGGATGCTGAGATTATTGTTGGCGTGTGGGAGGGAATTCATATTTTGACTAACCATGAGAGATAGTTGATTGATGAAGTTTTCCATAAGTGTGTTTGAGTCAGGAGGCTTATATTTTGGATCAGGGATGAGCTTGTAATTACCATTACCCGTGGGTATGACTTGAGAAGTTTTAGTGTAAAAGGCTGTAGAATCATTTGACGAACTTGTTTCTCCCTGCTTAGATTTGAACTATTCAAGAATCCTTCGTTCAGACATAGCATGTCTCACATTCTGAAGAAGGAAGGCATACAGTTGCTCATAGTTGGTGTTCTTCAATCCTTTGGTTAGCTTCACAGAGGTGACAAATTTGTGCCATTCGGGATTCATGTTGTTCACAAACTTTGAGTTCAACTGAATATTTGGCATGGTCATTTTGATATTCCTCATATCATTCACAAGCTTGTTGATATGTGTCTAAATACACATATATTTTATATTATTTAAACCAACAAAAACAGCCAAAAACACACAAATGACCATATAAATGTTACAAATATCATTGAAATGTGTTTTTATGTGATTCAGGTACAAAAAGATTGAAAACAAGTGAAAAGCATGCAAAGTTCACAAAACTGTCATTTTCAGTCCCTGGAATTTCACAAATTAACAAAACTAGTCCCTGAAAGTTTAAAATGTATGAAAAGTCAACTTTAGTCCTTGGATAATCAAACATGTTCACAAATAATCCATGGATGAAAGTTTTCTACGATTGGCAACTTTTACCCCTCAAGTTTCAAAATTGGCAAAATTAGTCCCTGAGTATTTAAAAAGTATAATTTATCAAATAATACCCTTGTACTATTCATAACTTATAATTTGGAACCTTTTGATAACTTTTGGGAAATTTACAATTTCACCCCCTAAAAATCCAAAATTGACACAAATGGTCCTTAAAGTTTTAAAATGTTAAAATTATCAACTTTGGTCTTTGTGTTATTGTTTATTGGCAGGTTTGGTCCTTATGATAACTTGGGAAAATTGGCAAAGTAAGTCCTTGAAAATTCAGAAATTACAAAAATGGTCCTTGTGATTAAACTACGAACCAAACGGACCCTTTTTGTATTTTAAACCCAAAAACAAAACCAAGTCCAATACAAATGCCCAAGCCCAATACCCTATTAATAAAACCGGGGTCAAACCCACTCAAACCCACCCTTCATCTCCTTCCTCTCACAACCCCGCCAAAACCAAAACCACCATGGTTTCACCACCACCTGGCTACCACCTTTCCACCTCACTACCCCAGCTGTTTACCTACTCTCACCACCATCTCCTTCCACCTATACCAGCTCACAATCAAAAAAATGCATTCACACCATCGACACCTCTTTCACCTCACATACCCTGGTTTTTGCTTTACACCTCAACCCCCAGCCCATAAACCCACCAAACATGTTCCTTCCACCTCCACAAGCAACCAAGAAGCATTAATTGCTCTAAAACTGCCCCAAGCAGCCTATAACACCTTTGGCGCCAAAAGTAAATTCAAAGGCTAGGATCAATTCTGCTTATCCAATGGACACGAATTAAAGTGGGATTTGATTGGAATGCTAGTGGGAACTCAGAATGCTATAAAGATCAAGAGGAGGCAAAGAGATGACTAACTTTGGGCTAGCCATTGTTCACGTAGTGTAATTTTAAAATGCTTTCTTTAAATTACTTGTCATTTACAGTTTTAATGTTGTAATTTTCAACAAAGTAGTGTAATGAAACTTTATTTCCAGTTTAATTTTAAGTTTCTTTTCAGTTTCATGTTTTGCTTAAATTTTCTTTAATTTTTATGTTCTTTAAGTTCATGTTAACTGGTTGTTTAATGGATTTCTATAGCTCATATAAGCTCCTGACAAAAGCTTTAAAGCTTTTAGAAACCTTAATTCAGCCTTAGTATTTAAAATTCAGAAAACACTAAAAAATCAAGAAAAACCAAAAATAATGAAGTGATCTTGGTGAAACTGTATGGAGCAAGGTTAGTTATGGATTGCCGTTGGTTTAGAAGCTTTGTGGAAAGCCTTAGGTAGTGAATAAGTCCTTGGTCTTATGGTTTTCAGCTGGACTCACTTGTAAGCCATTTTTTTTACAATTTTTGCATTTTATTGCTTAAGTTACTTATCTGCTTAAATTTCCATGTTTTCATGTTTCTTTGTTGTTAGTTTATCATATTATAGCTTAATCTTAGGTTGTTATGTTTTGGAATTGGATTGTGGTTTGGAATTTCATTTAACTGTCAATATGCTTGCTTTTGATAATCCTAGACCTAGACTTTTGTGACTACTGGTTTAGGCTGAAAAAGGTTTGGTTTGACACACTAAAGCCCCTGGATTTGATAAATTATGTTTACACAGTTAGATGTTATGAAAAGATCAATTTAACCTCATTTAAAGGCTGTTTGGATTTCTTTGATAGATTAGCATTCCAGTGTATGCTTGTTGTTGTTTGTTGTTGTTATATGTCATATTAATTCAATATAGCTCAGTGCAACCATAAAATACAGTCATTACTTGTTAAATAGTCAAAATTGTTTTTAATCTTCCATAGATAGTTCCTTTGTTAGGATTTGAAATGCAAATTTCATCACAGTGATGCATAAGTAGGTTATCTAGCTTTATTTCATGTTCTTATATCTTAATACAACATATTAAGTCAGTAGATTAAGATCTAAATTCAGTTTAGTCGACTCTTTAGTGTTCTTGTAAAAAGTCAAATTTTCACTTTTGTCATTTTTGAATAAACTAAATAGTTTCATTGTGTCTTTGTTACTTAGTTTCATGTTTAGTGCTTTTAGGATATTGTAGTTTTGTTGTTTGCCTTCATTAGTATATTTTTGTTAATTTTTAGTTTCCATGATTAAGTGCTTTTTCAATTGCTTATTTTAGCCTGTTTTTCCCCTGTGCACAGCTTTAGCTGTCAAATTAATGAGCTTCCAGAAGCTTCATTATTTGGCCCAAGCTTGTGTACTTGGTTTCTTTGTATAGCCCTTATGGCCTTTTTATTATGTGTATTTTTGTTTTTCAGTTTGTAGCTTATTTAGATAGCTTAATCAACCAACCTTTTTTGTCCCATCTTACTCACTACACAGAAGCAAACTATGTAGTTGGAGTTGTTTTACTAAGCTCTCAAATAGCTCCTCATTGAGCTTGAGCTTGTGATTTTTGGCCTTATGTGAGGTTAATCTATCACACTCAATGTTCCAGTGCTTGTGTAGCTTTTATCAGCTTAATTGATAGGTTATAATTGAGCTTGTTGTTTGCCCATTCTCAACAGTTCACTAAGAACTCAGTGAACTTACACCATTACCAACAGCTCTAAAAAGCTCCTTAAGTGATCATGAGCTTGTGAGATTTAGTTCCCTGTGGAGCTTATCTGCCCAACTTTAGGATCCTATGCTTAATTTTCCCCTAGCAGCTTATTTGCTAGGGCTGCAAGTAGCTTATACTTATCACCATTTTGATAAGTACACTTAGAATCAGTGAACTCATAGCTTCTTCATAAGCTCACAAAAAGCTTATCCTGTGGACTTAGCTTATGATTTTGGTTTCTTTTGGAAGCTAATCCACTAGACTCTAAGTTCCAATGCTTATATTCTATGTTGCAGCTTGTTAATAAGGGCTGCAACCAGCTTTTTTGTCCCATGCATGAGTGTACCAGCATACTTAGTCATTTGGGAGGATTTTCATAAGCTCCTCAAAAGCTAATCTGTGAACCCCACAGGTTGAGCTTTGTCTTTTTAGAAAGCTGATGAGTGTGTAAATACTCATCATTTTTGGTTAATTCTGAACTACAAAAACGTCTAAAAATGCTCAGAAATGCATCAAAACACTGAAAATATTCCAAAAGTGCATTTTATATGTTTCAGATGCAAAATGTTCTAAATCGATGAAAACGAGCAAAGTTTGCATAATTGGCAGTTCAGTCCCCCGACTTTCAGAAAATGGCAAAATCAGTCCCTAGGCATTTATTTTAAAAGAAAAGTCACCAGAGGTCCCTTTGAAATCATATGTTGTCATATTTAGTCCTTTGGTGAAAAGTTCCAAAATATTTGAGAAATTACAGTTTTGGTCCCTGGATTTTTAAAATGGTCAAAATTAATCCTTGGAATTTCACAATTGGCAATAATGGTCCTTGGATTTTTGGAGATTGTCAAAACAAACCCTTGGATTGCTCTTCATAATTTACAGTTTGGTCCCTGGAATTTTAAACTTTACATTTTTGGTCCTTATGCTATTAATTCCACAAACCAAACGGACCTAGTATAATCCCAAGCCCAAACATAAAACCTTGGCCCAAATCCTTTACCCGGTCCAATATCCCAACCCGACCAAACCCAACGTTTAAAATATAATAACCCGCCCCCCTAAAACCTGTCTTCCCCGACATCCTTGTCCACCTCCAGCCACCAACACAAGCCTACCAGTCCACCCCTACTTCACACCTTGTCTGCCCCCTCCTCACCTACCAACCCATCACATTTAATGCACCCTCTCCCTTGTCCCAACTGGCTTGTACCAGTTTTGGCGCCAAAACCATCAAATGGCCAAGATTGATTTCAAGACATCCAAGGGCTCAGATTAATGCTGGGAAGTGTCCAGAGAGAGGAGAGAGACAGTTTGGTGCATAAAAGAAGGAGAGAAGCAAAGGAGAAGAGAGTAGTTAGTTTTAGTTTTAAAAATGTATGTCGTGTTTTAAATTATTATGTCTTAAATAAGTTTTTAGTTATAATTTCAAGTTATTTGTATCAATCTAAGCTATCTAAGTGTATTACAACTGCCTTCAAAGTATCAATTCAAGCTTTTGTCAGATTTCATCTTTTATGTTCACTGTTGAGTATTGCAGTTTCAATTTTAGACATTCAAAGCTTTAAATAGCTTCTTTCTAAATCCCAATAAGCTTAAATAAGCTCTATACGACTTGTGATAAGCTTGCATTACAGTTTCAAACAATTTTCAATTTTAGTCAACAAAAGTCAACTGGAGCTCAATGAGACTTGGAAATGGGTAATGGTGTTGCTTGAGCTGGATTTTGGGCTAAATTAGACTAGGATAGAGTAATCTTTGGGTTTGGTTTTGGCCGCAAGCAAAATGGACCCCTGTGAGTATTTGTCTCATTTTTCATTTTCACATCTATTTTGCATATTGTGATCATAGGTGTATCTGTGGTCATTACTAGTTTTAACCTGTTAATATAGTTGTGTTATAGTTATTTAATCTCAGTTTGATCATTGGAACAAGTTGGATTAGAGTTTAGTTCATTTAATTTTCATGACAGTAGTTTTAAGGGATGTTTGGATTTACTGCTTAAATGAAATTAGAGGATAGTGCAGTAGTTAGGACTTGGTGTTTTAGGTTTGCATAACTCATTTGAGCTCATTTCTGTCTTAAACCGTGCTGCAAGAGCTCATAGTCAAAATTCTCTTTAAACCATCTTAGCAGACTTTCTTGTTGAGGTTTTGTCAAAACAAAATCTGATTTTGTGTTTAAAATGCATAGGAGTAGAGTGCAGTAATCTTATTTCATCTATTAAGCTCATAATCAATCCACAAATTTGATCCAAAGTTCAAGTAAGTCAAACTTTTAGTTTTGTTAAAAAGTCAATTGCACAAAGCTCAGTTTTTGCTCAACTGAAAGGATTTTTATTGGACTCATTTCTGAGTCATTTTCTATGAAACTTGTGGATTTAGAAAGTCCTACTGGTCTATTTTCTTATGTCTATTTTAGTAGATTTTTGTAATTTTTTCTAAAAGCTCAAAAGAGCTTGTCAATATGGTGTCGGTTGCCCTGCAGTGGCATCAAGTCTGCACAGGACTTGTCCAGATTTTGCAGAGCTTGTGCAGAGCTCATTTGAGCTCACCTAGGTCTGATATTTGGTTTACATGTTCCCACCCAGGTCTAGTGTAAGTTCTAAGTTTTAGTTTTTAGTTTCTAGCTTATTTGATTGCTTATTCTTGGGCTTAAAGTTGGCCCTAGAAACTGCTTTCTAGCTTATTTCTCAAATCATCAAATCTTTTGAGCTTGTTATCCAGAGGTTATGGCTTGTTGATTTAAGTCGCTTTAGAGTTATTTTAGCTTATTGTTGCCTCTGTCTCAGTTTGGTACCTTTTGGTGTGCTTTTGGCTTATCCAAGTGCTTATTCTTAAGCACATTCCACTTCAGTTTCAAATTCCCCCACACAAGCCCATGTTTTTCCATTTTTCCTACCTTCCTAATATAATTTTAGAGTTTTCCTGAAATTTTCAGATTTTTCCTAGCTTGTTTGCTATTTTTCTTGATTTTAATTGGTTTTTAAGCATTTTTAATTAGCTTTAAATACAAAAAATTAAGAAAAGGTTCAAAAAAATAATTTTTCATTTTTATTAAGTTAAAATAAATATAAAAAGACAAAAAAATATTTTTCTAGATTTTTCTTAGTTAAATTTGTATTTTTAAGTAATTTAATTAGTTTTAAATAGTTTAAAATTCCTAGAAAATAGAAAAATAATCAGAAAATTACAAAAATAGTTTTGAAAATTCTATTTTGATATTTTAGATTTTTCTAAGTCTTAATTTTATTTTTCTAGCTTTATTTCCTAATTTCTTGTATTTTAGGCTAATATTAAATAGTTAAAAATAGTTTTTAATTAATAATAATTAATTAATTAGTTATAAAAATAATTTCCTTTTTCTATAAATTTTCTTTTATCATTAGGTTGGTAAAAATGTATTTTTCATATTTTTAGGACTTTTATTTCTTAGATTTCACTTTTTGTTTTGGTACGTTTACGTAATTTTATTTTAAACGTAAGTTTTAAGATTTAAACGTTCATCAATTTTAAAAATAGTGATAGCGTTTATTTAATATTTTTTATCTTTTTAATTTCCTTTAATTTGCATTTTAGCCCTTGTAGTTTATGTCCTTCTCCTTAGTTATAATAATTCACAATCTCCTTTTCCGTTCAAATCTCTCGATCACTTTACGTTTGATAATCCATTGCATAGCTCGCTGGGACATAACGACCCGGGGAAACACTATACTCCTCAGATCTTCATTGCATTCGTGCTTAGGCAGTTTTAAGCTTATTACGGTCGGCCATTCACAAGTGGCCGGCTTGAGTGATTTAGCTTGACTGTTTGGCACGCATCAAATTTTTGCGCTGCGGGTCTGTGCTTGATTATCTTCCGTCTAGCAGATTAGTGATTTGGATATTCACTCCTTGTTTATACCGTCTGTATGTATTTATATTTTCTTATAAAATCAAAAACCCAAAAAGATTTTCAGTCTTTGTTTTTACAAAATGTTTTTCAAAAATACCAAAAATAATCCTCTTTACCCACTTACCCTTTTTGATTCTTTATCCCTTTACCCTCTATCCATTTGATTCTAACTTCTTCTATTCTGATGGAATCATCGATTCCTTGTGTCGGTTGTGGAGAACCGCTTTTCGGTTTACCGTGTCGTTGGTGTACGTGCGAACGATGCGGTAATGACATTCATAACGGAAGTTGTTTGTTTTGCGGTTCGAGGAATTCATGTTCTTATGATAAAAATTTTTTCAATGAGCCGAAAAATTTCTCCGACTACCCACCCCAACCCCAAAATTTTTCGTTCAATCACAGTATTGCTATGGTTGGGGGGATCCGTTAGTTGATTTTCGATGTCAACGATGTTCTTGCGAGAGGTGTGGAAATGATCTTACGGATGGATTTTGTTCGTTTTGTGCTTCGAGGTGAAAACTCATGCACTTACCCGAACTTTTCCAATTATCCTCAAAACGATTTTAGCCACCCTCCTCATTATTCATTTGAGCAAGAACCGTGCTATCAAAGTTTTAATGACACATCGTTTCAGAATGTACTGAATTTTTCTTGCACAGATTGTGGAGGTCCTCTTCAATGTCAACCGTGGAATCAAAATTACTATACTTCCGGTTTTGACAATTTCCAACCTCCACAGCACCATACGGTTCAAACTCCACCTGAGCCGTTGCCTAAAGAAACCTCCCATGATTTTGAAACCGCAATGAAAAAACTTGATGATATAATTCAAAACCTTAAGAATCAAGTGAGTGGTGAAAAAACCATGGGAGAATTGCTAGCCGAAGAACGGGAGGCCCGCCAATCTAGGGAAGAATTATTAGCCCTAGAGCATGCAGCTCTAAGGCGTTCCCAATTTCTTAAGGCAGCTCTATATGATGATGACGAGGAGGGTTTTTATCCTTTTAAGAATATTATTTCTCAACCCCTCAGTCAGTTGATATCCCAGCAGTTGAGATTTCATCTCAAACAACTGCTATCACACCCGATATTCCCACTCACTCTCTGAACATGGGGGACGAGCATCTTGACACTGTTCATGAAAAGGAATCGGACGAATTCATAAAGTCTAGTGTTGAGAACCTTGTCCCAATCCCGAGAGAGTCACTCGGAACTTCTGATCATATGTGTGATTCTTCTTCCCCTCTTGAGTGTTCAAATGATAATTTGGAAACTTTCTCCGATTTTAGCGATGATTGTGCTTCCCATGGAAACATCGAGTATGTTGAGGCATCACTCCCTCAGTCTGATCCCCTTCTTGAGGAGTTCACCGATGAACTCACTCACATCAATCCACTCTTTGATTTCGAAGCCGATCTGGGAGAGACTGAAAGTCTCATTGATAATGATCGTTCACTCACTTCTTATCCCAACAGTCCAATAGAGAATGTTGATCACTTTGTTCTCGAAACATTCAAAGCTACTTTCACTAATCCTCTATTTGAATTCGACTCTGAATTCACTTTAATTTCTGAGAATCCACTCTTTGATACTCAGATTGAGGATAGTGATGAGTCTACAGTGGAACAAGAGTTCACAAATTCACATCATGTAAATGATTCTCTTCATGAGGAGTTCGCCGGTGAACTCACTCATATCATAACTCCGCCGGAGTATGATTGCTTGGATGGCAAAAATCATGATCGGGGGGAAAAATTCTCAATCATGAGAATTTGTATTTCTATGACAAATTTTCCAACCCTCCCTCCCGAGATGCTTTCCAAGCCAAAGAGCTCAACCAACAAAATCCAAACGAGTGCAACTGCACTTGATCTTGAGGAAGAAGATCTTATCATGATCGTCATCATGATTTTTCTTCTTTTCTTCACCTACCTGGTGACTTCCTCTCTTCTTCACTCGTTCGGGAGTGAGGACACTATCTTTGACCCCGGCATTTTCAGTTATCATTTGTGAGCCGGGTCTTTCTCTGTATATCTCGTCGGTGTGGAACTTTCACGTGCTTCAAATGTTTGTCCAAACATCTTGAATGAAAGTCCGATGGAGATTGTTTCTTCCACTTTACTTCCCCATGAACCAATGAATGCGGGGTCGAATCAAGCTAGCGACTCGGTAATCAAAAACAGTAGCATGCCATATGGGTTTTCACCCATATTTCTGACTTCTTTCTATTTTCTACCACCCTAGTGTGGGGGGGTTGCCCCACATGTTGTGTATATAAAAAATCTTCTTTCTAAATAACGGCCGTAGTATTTCCCTTTTACGTTCTCAGTTTCGGCATAACCGCCGGTACTTTGAATATTGAGGGCAATATTCATTTCTAAGTGTGGGGGGAAATTCTCACGAATTTTATCATATAATTATACCAATTCCCCCGTTTTTGGCCAAAATTTTTTTTGGAGTAAGTGTTCTACACTTACTCATATGGTTATCAGTCCGCCTTGTCTAATAAACTAAAGGATTGGCTAATCCAGGAGCAAACGACTCTTGGTAAAGATATCTCAAATCCGTTGACGGCTTGCAATTTGCCCAAAATTGTATGGTATTCAGCTCACCATATCCTTAAAAGTGAAGAGTTGGCTAGCCCGCAAGATTATGGCTTGTGGTAAAGGCAGTGAAAAATCCATAATTGGTAATCGACTCACCAAAGATAATATTGATAATTTATCAAAGAGTTGGCTAGTCCAGAGCAAACGGCTTCTGGTAAAGACAAATCAAATCCGTTGGAAGCTGGTGGTTTGCTCAAAATCACATGGTTATCGGTGTACCATGGTTCTTACTTGAAATGAAACATTTGGCTACTCCAGAAGTAATGGCTTTTGGTAAAGAGATTCAAATCCATTAAGTTTTTCTCAAAAGATTGCTAGGGACTAGCAATAGTTTAGTGTGGGGGATTGATGAGTGTGTAAATACTCATCATTTTTGGTTAATTCTAAACTGCAAAACGTCTAAAAATGCTCAGAAATGCATCAAAACACTGAAAATATTCCAAAAGTGCATTTTATATGTTTCAGATGCAAAATGTTCAAAATCAGATGAAAAACGAGCAAAGTTTGCATAATTGGCAGTTTCAGTCCCCCGACTTTCAGAAAATGGCAAAATCAGTCCCTAGGCATTTATTTTAAAAGAAAAGTCACCAGAGGTCCCTTTGAAATCATATGTTGTCATATTTAGTCCTTTGGTGAAAAGTTCCAAAATATTTGAGAAATTACAGTTTTGGTCCCTGGATTTTTAAAATGGTCAAAATTAATCCTTGGAATTTCACAATTGGCAATAATGGTCCTTGGATTTTTGGAGATTGTCAAAACAAACCCTTGGATTGCTCTTCATAATTTACAGTTTGGTCCCTGGAATTTTAAACTTTACATTTTTGGTCCTTATGCTATTAATTCCACAAACCAAACGGACCTAGTATAATCCCAAGCCCAAACATAAAACCTTGGCCCAAATCCTTTACCCGGTCCAATATCCCAACCCGACCAAACCCAACGTTTAAAATATAATAACCCGCCCCCCTAAAACCTGTCTTCCCCGACATCCTTGTCCACCTCCAGCCACCAACACAAGCCTACCAGTCCACCCCTACTTCACACCTTGTCTCCCCCCTCCTCACCTACCAACCCATCACATTTAATGCACCCTCTCCCTTGTCCCAACTGGCTTGTACCAGTTTTGGCGCCAAAACCATCAAATGGCCAAGATTGATTTCAAGACATCCAAGGGCTCAGATTAATGCTGGGAAGTGTCCAGAGAGAGGAGAGAGACAGTTTGGTGCATAAAAGAAGGAGAGAAGCAAAGGAGAAGAGAGTAGTTAGTTTTAGTTTTAAAAATGTATGTCGTGTTTTAAATTATTATGTCTTAAATAAGTTTTTAGATATAATTTCAAGTTATTTGTATCAATCTAAGCTATCTAAGTGTATTACAACTGCCTTCAAAGTATCAATTCAAGCTTTTGTCAGATTTCATCTTTTATGTTCACTGTTGAGTATTGCAGTTTCAATTTTAGACATTCAAAGCTTTAAATAGCTTCTTTCTAAATCCCAATAAGCTTAAATAAGCTCTATACAGCTTGTGATAAGCTTGCATTACAGTTTCAAACAATTTTCAATTTTAGTCAACAAAAGTCAACTGGAGCTCAATGAGACTTGGAAATGGGTAATGGTGTTGCAGAGCTGGATTTTGGGCTAAATTAGACTAGGATAGAGTAATCTTTGGGTTTGGTTTTGGCCTGCAAGCAAGCTGGACCCCTGTGAGTATTTGTCTCATTTTTCATTTTCACATCTATTTTGCATATTGTGATCATAGGTGTATCTGTGGTCATTACTAGTTTTAACCTGTTAATATAGTTGTGTTATAGTTATTTAATCTCAGTTTGATCATTGGAACAAGTTGGATTAGAGTTTAGTTCATTTAATTTTCATGACAGTAGTTTTAAGGGATGTTTGGATTTACTGCTTAAATGAAATTAGAGGATAGTGCAGTAGTTAGGACTTGGTGTTTTAGGTTTGCATAACTCATTTGAGCTCATTTCTGTCTTAAACCTGTGCCTGCAAGAGCTCATAGTCAAAATTCTCTTTAAACCATCTTAGCAGCTTTACTGTTGAGGTTTTGTCAAAACAAAATCTGATTTTGTGTTTAAAATGCATAGGAGTAGAGTGCAGTAATCTTATTTCATCTATTATGCTCATAATCAATCCACAAATTTGATCCAAAGTTCAAGTAAGTCAAACTTTTAGTTTTGTTAAAGTCAATTGCACAAAGCTTAGTTTTTGCTCAACTGAAAGGATTTTTATTGGACTCATTTCTGAGTCATTTTCTATGAAACTTGTGGATTTAGAAAGTCCTACTGGTCTATTTTCTTATGTCTATTTTAGTAGATTTTTGTAATTTTTTCTAAAAGCTCAAAAGAGCTTGTCAATATGGTGTCAGTTGCCCTGTGCAGGGCATCAAGTCTGCACAGGACTTGTCCAGATTTTGCAGAGCTTGTGCAGAGCTCATTTGAGCTCACCTAGGTCTGATATTTGGTTTACATGTTCCCACCCAGGTCTAGTGTAAGTTCTAAGTTTTAGTTTTTAGTTTCTAGCTTATTTGATTGCTTATTCTTGGGCTTAAAGTTGGCCCCAGAAACTGCTTTCTAGCTTATTTCTCAAATCATCAAATCTTTTGAGCTTGTCATCCAGAGGTTATGGCTTGTTGATTTAAGTTGCTTTAGAGTTATTTTAGCTTATTGTTGCCTCTGTCTCAGTTTGGTACCTTTTGGTGTGCTTTTGGCTTATCCAAGTGCTTATTCTTAAGCACATTCCACTTCAGTTTCAAATTCCTCCACACAAGCCCATGTTTTTCCATTTTTCCTAGCTTCCTAATATAATTTTAGAGTTTTCCTGAAAGTTTCAGATTTTTCCTAGCTTGTTTGCTATTTTTCTTGATTTTAATTGGTTTTTAAGCATTTTTAATTAGCTTTAAATACAAAAAAATTAAGAAAAGGTTCAAAAAAATAATTTTTCATTTTTCTTAAGTTAAAATAAATATAAAAAGACAAAAAAATATTTTTCTAGATTTTTCTTAGTTAAATTTGTATTTTTAAGTAATTTAATTAGTTTTAAATAGTTTAAAATTCCTAGAAAATAGAAAAATAATCAGAAAATTACAAAAATAGTTTTGAAAATTCTATTTTGATATTTTAGATTTTTCTAAGTCTTAATTTTATTTTTCTAGCTTTATTTCCTAATTTCTTGTATTTTAGGCTAATATTAAATAGTTAAAAATAGTTTTTAATTAATAATAATTAATTAATTAGTTATAAAAATAATTTCCTTTTTCTATAAATTTTCTTTTATCATTAGGTTGGTAAAAATGTATTTTTCATATTTTTAGGACTTTTATTTCTTAGATTTCACTTTTTGTTTTGGTATGTTTACGTAATTTTATTTTAAACGTAAGTTTTAAGATTTAAACGTTCATCAATTTTAAAAATAGTGATAGCGTTTATTTAATATTTTTTATCTTTTTAATTTCCTTTAATTTGCATTTTAGCCCTTGTAGTTTATGTCCTTCTCCTTAGTTATAATAATTTACAATCTCCTTTTCCGTTCAAATCTCTCGATCACTTTACGTTTGATAATCCATTGCATATCTCGCTGGGACATAACGACCCGGGGAAACACTATACTCCTCAGATCTTCATTGCATTTGTGCTTAGGCAGTTTTAAGCTTATTACGGTCGGCCATTCACAAGTGGCCGGCTTGAGTGATTTAGCTTGACTGTTTGGCACGCATCAAAAGCTAACCAACCCAGCTTGCTACTTCAATTATTATTTTGCCATTTTCAGCTTATACTCTCAGCTTAAATTGCCATTACAAAAAGTATGCAGGGGTGTTTGGTACTGTAGTGTACTGTAAGAGCTTATTAGCTTATTACAAGCTTATTTGGTGAATCCAGTACACATGCTTGTTCATACTTGTTAATATCACTTGTATACATATTATTTTTCTTTTACTTTCCTGTGTGGAGCTTATACCAAGTTTTTACAAGCTTTCACTCCATCCAAGTTAAGCCCAAAAAGCTTAACTGTCTAAACCATAAGCTCACACTTGTGCACCATTCCAGTCCATAATCTTGTTCATATTTGTCTATTGGATTTGTGTACATCTTACTTTTTCTTTTGTTTCCTTTGTAAAGCTTTTTCCAAGCTTATTATGAGCTTTAGTTCAACTGTTAAGCCAAAAGCTTAACTGTGGGAGTCATAAGCCCATGAATTGCTTATTTCTTAGTTTGTAAAGTTTTGTTTTCATTAAACATGTATAATATCAGTATTTAGTTAGTCTAGAAAAAGAAAAAAAAAATAGAAAACATCAACTTTAAAAATAGTGATAGCGTTTATTTAATATAATTTAGCTTTTTAATTTTCTTTTTAGCTTATTATTAAGCACTTATATGTTTTTATATTTTTCTTAAGTTTCTGTCATATTAAAGTATTTTTAGGAATTTTTTTCAGATTTTCTTTATTCATTTATTATTTATAATAAATCAATAATAGTTTTTAGTAATTAATAATAGTAAATAATTAATAATAAATAGAATAATTGTGTAAAAAAAAATACATTTTCAGTTTCAAAAATTATTTTATAATATTTTACATTTTTCAGATTCTTTATTTCATTTATTTAAGTTAATTTTAGATCTTCTTATTATTTAATTCATTATTAAATACATTTAATTCATTTCTAATTTATATTAATTAAGTACATAGTGTAAAATTTTATTTTAATTTTCTAATAATTTTCTTATCTTTTTAGGATTCCAAAAATATGATTTTCACATTTGTGGGATTTGTATTGGACCAAATTCACTTTTTATTTTGGTACACTTACGTAATTGTTACGTAAACGTACATGTTTTAGTTTTTTAGATTTTCTTAACTTTTATATAAGTTTGTAAATTATAAATAAAAATTTTAAGTTTGTTAATTTGCATTTAAGCCCCTAAGGCATACAAATCCCTACTATAGTTATAATCGTTTAGTTTTTATACGTTTACGTTTAATTTAAGTTAAACGTACGTTTGTATATCTTTTACGTTTTTAGGTGTTTGATTGCACGTTTTTAATGACATAGCTGTGACAGAGCTATCACTATTCACATTCCTAGTGTTAGTCAATCAGATTCCTGTTTTTGTATATTCAATATTATTTCAGCACACACAGTCGTTGTATTACAGTTTTCACACCTCGTTGGGACTTAACGACCCGGGGATACACTAAACTCCTCTGGACTTAATTGCATTCTGTTCTGAGCTGTTTGACTTTTATGGTTGACCATTCACAAGTGGTTGACTAATAAAAGATATACCGTTTGGAGCGGATCACTTGTGGAATCTCACATAATATTCATAGACACCTTCTTCTGGTTTCATCTTAAAATGCTCAAATTCATCATACAGTTGTGATTCTCTGTCTTACTTAGTTAATTCAGAACCCGAGAGAAGCATCTTGTGATTATCCCAAACCGCCTTGGCTTCAGTGTTGTGATTAATAAGCTTATAGATATCTTTTGGAAGACCCTGAAGTATAATGTTTGAAGCCCTGATATCAGCATCGAATCTCTTTTTTTCTCCTTATCACTAAGCTCATCATATGTCTTTGGTCTATCCAATCCAAAGATCATTGTTCCATCTGCAGCAGTATCAATTATGTCTCTTGTAGTCTCAATCTGATAAGGTCCTTCATCATTGACTTGAGAATGTTGACTCCATTTTCCTTTCCCAAACAATACAACCTAATTCGTTGAGCCCATGAGTCATAGTCAGTTCTGTCAAGCATGGGTGGACGAGTGTCTAAACCAGCTGCTTGAACGTCCTCAGCTACAGTAGAGATGATTGTAGGCATGTTGGTAGACATGTTTACAGATTTCACGGGATTTTATAACTCTATGATTAAATCGGGAAATAGATTCTTTCACGGGATTTTACCAAATCAAGAGAAAACCGTATTAGAAACAAATATCAACCACGTCACTATAACCCTTGAACCAAGTCGCTAAGTCACCAAGTCGCTAAGTAGCAACTCGCTAAACCTCAAGTCGCTGTGAATCAAGTCGCTAAGCACAAGTCGCTAAGACCCAAGTCGCTGAACAAAAGTCGCTAAAGCACCAAATCGCTAAGCAGATAAGTCGCTAAAGAACAACTCGCTAAGTATCCAAGTCGCTAAGAATCAACTCGCTAAGAACAATAAGGACAAGTCACTAGAAATAATAGAGACAAGTCGCTACGCCAACCAAGTCGCTAGCCGAAGTGAAACCTCCACTACGTTGTACTATTTGTCGGCTTGTCTCAATAGACAAGTCGCTAGGCTCAAGTCGCTACTCCTCTAACTACAAGTCGCTGGAAATTAACAAAGTAAATCGCTACCAAGAAAAAAACTCCGAGAGCCAAGTCACTAGGTAGAAAACTTTAAGAACAATACTTTTCAATCCAAAACAAGCCCAACCACAGTGATTCAAGCTTTAAAAATCAAAACCCAAGCACTTACAATGATTCTAAACACAAAAGTACACTCAAAATTCAAACTTTAACACAAGAAATGATCCAAATGATGCAAAAACCACTAAACTTTTTCATACCCAAAAACCATATAAAACCACTAGAAATCCAAGGATATGTGAGAGAGATGATCAAACCATGGCTCTTGATACCAATTGTAACATATTAGATTTCACAAACACATCAAATCATGATCACATATAGGCGTATAATATAAGGTTTTAGAGAGAGAAATAGTTAGAGGTTTGGGAACTTAGTGAGAGAAAGTAAAAGTGTTATTATGAGCTCCAACCCTCTACCTTGGGAGGTAGAGGGTATTTATAGTCTTACACAAAACGCCACATACGGGCTGTGGATCAGGCATACAGTGGGTAAAGAACCGTCCGTCCTCCACGGTGTTACTTAACTAAATACTAAGTAACATTAAATAACTACGACTACGAGCTTTCTAACGAATACATATACTTGAGGTGACCGACACTTTAATGACTGGTTTTACTAAATCCTAACAGGCCAACCCTGCATAGTCCAAGCTGCAGTATCCCTGCGTGTCCTACGAAATCCTATTGGGGTTTGATGGCCATTTGTCTGCAAAAGCCATACAGAAAATCATATTGTATAATGAAGATAACATATACGAAAGTTCTAAATCAATTAATAAAGCTTTAACGATTAATTTAATGTTCCAATATATAGCAGTGGTTCCAAGGTATTTAAAGTGAAAAGTTGCAAATATAATTATATATATTTTGTGTTCCTGGAAAGTTAAAGTTCTTTATCATTTAAATAGAGACAATGGCCCAGGAAAGTATTCTCTTATGGATCCTAAGATTGAAAAAATAAATGTAAGTGGTTCAAAAACTAAGATTAGCTGACCTCATGTTCAACAGTAGGGATCTCTGGTTACTGGGTGTAAGAGGAAGTTCAAGCTCACCGATTTGGACCTTATGCCTTTCGTATTCAAGAAGTTGGTTGCATTGTTCTGTATCTTGGTTTCACCTTGTGATTTTTGTAATATGTTCGCCTTTGCAAAAAATCAACCAATCATTGTCAATTCTTTATTTACATTCCCCCATACCAAACACACCCTAAGATTTATTATATCGTGAAATCAACTCAAGAGAATGAAATTCAATAAAATGAATTGAATACAAATAAAGATTACTGACTCGTTGAAGCTTTAAGCACTTCACGTAAGTTTCCAACATATTTAACGCACTAACGATCAAGGAAGTACATATTGAATTATCGAGACGTATCAAAATGCTTAATGAGAAAGGTAGAATATTCGTACTGATAAGAATGAACCTAAGGACTAACGAATCGCGTATTAAATATCTTTATATGCCAAAAAGTCTAACACTTCTGTTCATACAAAATTTTGAAAGGAAACCCTTTGTCGTTTGCATGCCTTCTATTTAGTAAGCAACTCAACCCTACCCAATACATAAAACCCACTAAATAGCAAACAACCCACTAAATAAGCAAAAAACTCATTTACCTTGTATATTTCATCCTTTGACCGATCACACGATAGATTCAAAGCTCCAAGAACAACAACGTGAGGTCAATGATCTGTAATGAACTTCTTGAGACATTGTAGATCATTCTTTTTCCACTGCTGGTCGTTAGCACTTTGACCATTGATTCTTATAGCACCAGCATATAGCACATCAACCACTTCTCCATACTGATCAGATAGGCATATTTTATTATCTATTTTCTTTGTTCATTCCCCTACTGATCAGATTTGCTCATGCCACAATCACTTAGATAATATTCATGCGCATCAGTTATTAATTTATCATGGACGTACATATGCTGGAAGCTTTACAAATACTTCGATAAGCTTCTCTGCATCATCAAATCTTGTCAACAGTTTATCTTTCAACCACTTCAAAAAATGAAGCCGTTGTTGATCCAACAATAGATCCACTCTTTTGAAAACTACAAATTTTTTTTGATCATATCATATATTAGTACTTTTTTATACTACACAAAGTATAATACATATATGCATGCTTCATTAAACAAAGTTGTTAACGGGTCAAAACGGGTTTATTAGGACTTAGGCCGACTTCTTTGCCCTTTATTACCTAAAGTTGTACACATAGATAAAGTTTAAATTAAATTCAGAAGGTTTCATGTACTTAGGAGGTACTTACGTGTTTATTTTGAAGTGCTAAATAAATAGTTCTATCCAAACATTCTACATTCGATAAGCAAGCAGAAAACCACTTAAATAAGCAATCCCAAACACCCTCTTAAACATCATTTTAGAATTTGACCCGTTATAGCTAGAACTATAAATCAAATCGACACATATACCTATAGGTGGTTCCAAAATTCCACCTCTTATTCTTGTCCTTTGATAATCATAGTGTGGATTATACAAATGTGTACTGATTCAGGCGCAATTTGTTGAGTATAGTAAGATGGTGAAGATAAAAAAACATAAGTAGGGGCGTACACAACAGTTCACATACCACTACAGTGTCTCCTTTCTTTGGAATTGGGCCATTTCTTGCTCGCAAGTCCTGCATTTATTGAGTTTTTATTTAAAAGCTATAGTTGGAGCTTAAATGTGTCAAGTAGCTGGCTTCAAATACTATGAAATAACATGTACTTACTTTTACAGCTTCAGGCATCATTTAATCGGTTCCACTTGCATATGTCTTGGCTCAAAAGGATATAGCTCAATAACGTTGAATGCATGTACCACAACGTTCATTCAGGATGAATCCCCCTTCCCTTGGGATGTGAGAAGTCTCGCGATAGATTATATGTCTGATATATGTTAGCTCAGGATGCATACTTTTTCATATTGTCTGCATGCTTAGTGGATTGTAGTTTATATCGAAATTACCCATTTTAACCCATAATCCAAATCAGTCGTTGCTAATAAATTTTAAACCCGGAAGTAGTACAAATGAAAAATACGTAGTAATAGTTTTGCTGTGCAAGGGGTTGCTTCACAGGAAATTAATAAATTCACTGTATTAGGGATATTCTATCTTAATATCATCATAGCAAGTCTTCTTAGAAATCTAGCTCTCAGTAAATCGATTAAACACAAGAACAAAGCCCAGCATATCTTACTCCTATTGAAATTATTCTATATGCTTGACAAGAACATATAACTAATTTAAACACTTTAGACTGCAGGGATACAACTGTAAGCATAATAAATATGCCATGCATTATGGGTAAAATATCTATGTTTCTACTTGTATAACACAATAAATAGATGGTAAACTCACCTCATGACTAATCTTCCATCTTCAGGAAATTAAAGTAGCTTCTGAGGCCAGTAGCAAGCATGATTGATGAGTGTGTAAATACTCATCATTTTTGGTTAAATCTGAACTGCAAAACGTTTAAAAATGCTCAGAAATGCATCAAAATACTGAAAATATCTCAAAATTGCATTTTATATGTTTCAGATGCAAAATGTTCAAAATCAGATGAAAAATGAGCTAAGTTTGCATAATTGGCAGTTTCAGTCCCCCAAGTTTCAAAAAATTGTCAGAAATAGTCCCTGAGCACTTAATTTCAAAAGAAAAGTCACCAAAGGTCCTTTTAAAATCATAAGTTGTCAAAATTAGTCCTTTGGTGAAAAATATCAAAAGTTTTGAGAAATTACAAGTTTGGTCCTCCAAGTTTCAAATTTGGAAAAAATAGTCCTTGGAATTTTGAAAATGTCAAGTTTGGTCCTTGCACTATTGAAGCTTGTCACTTTTGGTCCCTTGAAACATCTTTGATAAATTGGCAGCTTTGGTCCTTGTACTTTTAGAATTTACAAACAAGCCCTTGTATTAAAACCCTTGGACCCTTGTCATAACTACTTGTGACCCCCTGCCAAACCCATCTATGAACCTTGACCCCTGCCTTGTGACCCCCTGTCCAATAATAGACCCCCCCCGGTCAAATAAAGTCAAACCCCTCTCACGGGTTTCCCTCCATCATCATCTCCTGCACCTATGCCTGCAACTCCAACACACTCCATCATCATCACCCTATCCCTTATCACTCCAAACACACCAAGCCAAGAAGCATTAAATGCTTTCTTCAACCTAACACTCAACCCCCTCCAGCTGTTAAAAAAACATTTTGGCGCCAAAATGCATCAAACGGCCAAGATTAGTTCAAGTCATCCAATGGTCCCAATTACAAGTGGGATTTGCTCAGAGGAGAGAGGAAAGTCATATTGGTGTATAAAAGAGGAAGAAGAAGCAAGAGACAAGTGTGCTTAGTTTTTATTTTTAAAATGTATTTCGTTTTTATCATCAATGTATTAGTTTAAGTTTAAACTTGTTGTTTTCAGTTTCTATGCATTAAATATAAGCTATTTAAACGTTTGTAATCAAGTTCAAGTTCTAATTACAAGTTTATCCAAGTTTCATGTTTTTAAGTTTTCGTTTATATATGCACTTTTGAATGAACTAAAAGCCAGGCTTCAATAAGCCTTATTATAGTTCAAATAAGCTAACTAAAGCTGTGTGTAGCTTTTAGTTAGCTTAATTCTAAGTTTTAAGCAACTTTGGTAAAAAGTCAACAAAAGTCAACTGAGGAAGCAAATGGGTATGAGATTGAATATGGGTGATGCAGAGCTAAATTTAGGTTGATTCAGAGTTAATGGGGTTGATATAGATAGGATAGTGGTTACTGTGTTCATTGGTTAACTGAATTTCAAGCCATTGTGGCTAGGACCCATTGTAAGTCATTTTCAAAAGTTATTGCATAATCTGTACTTATGGTTTAGATTAGTTTCCTTCTGTTTATTAAGTTGTATTGAGGTCAGTTAGATTCAGTTTGATTGTCTGCAAAAGCTAGTTTAGCAGTTGGTTTAGTTTTATTTGCAAATCAGTGTTTTAAGTTGTGTTTGGATTTGCTGCTTAAACTGTATTAGAGGTTTGTTCAGTAGTTAGGACCTGTTGGTTTATGCTTGTGTAGCTCTATTTGACTCATTTCTGTCTTAATATTACACCTGCAAAGGCTCTTAGTCAAAATCACCTCTCATCTGTCTTAAAATCTTAACTGTTGGATTTTTGGAAAACAAAAACTAGTTTTGTGTTTAGATATCATAAACATAGATTGGATCAAGTTTATTTCATAATTTAACATCAACATCAGTCCACAAATTGGAATCAAAGTTCATAAAAGTCAAATTAACAAATCTGTTAAAAAGTCAAAATAGTGAAAAATCAGTTTTGAGCCTAACTAAGATGATTTTTCTTGGATTCATTTCTGAGCCAAATCAAATGGAATTGTGGGTTTAAAAACTTCCACTGGTCTATTTTCTTAATCTCATTTTTATAGATTTTTGTGAATTTTTTATAAGACCCAAAACTGCTTGTCAATATGGGTGTAAGTGCCCTGTACACACTCAGTGTATACTGAGTGTGCACAGGTTTTGTGCAGGGCTTGCACAGAGCTCAGTTTAGCTAGCCAAGGTCTGGTTTTTGGTTTACAAGCACCTGGCCAGGTCTAGATTAGGTTCCAACATTTGGTTTTTAGTTTCAACTTATTTGAGTGCTTATTTTCAGGTCACAAAGTAGCCCCCAAATCTGTTTTTGGCACTTAATCTCAAAACACCAAATCTGTGTAGTTTACATTCCAGTGGTTTAAGCTAGTTAATATTAGTTGCATTTGGATACTTTTAGCTTATTATAGCTTCTGTGTTATTGTGGTGGTCTTTGGTTTTCATTTGCTTAAATACAAGTGCTTATTCTTAAGCACTTGTGATTGCAGTTCCATATTCTTGCACACAACCACCTGTTTTTATATTTTTCCTAGATTCAGTATATTAAATTAGACTTTTCCTGAATTTTTCAGATTTTTCTAAGTCTGTTTGGTATTTTTCTTCATTTAAATCAGTTTTTAAGTCCTTTTAATTAGCATTTAATACAATTAATTCAGAAAAGTTTCAAAAAAATAATTTTTCATTTTTCTTAGGTTAAGATAAATATAAAAAGTCAAAAAAATATTTTTCCAGATTTTTCATAGTTTAATTTGTAATTTTTAGCAATTTAATTAGTTTTAAATAGTTTTTAATTCATAGAAAATACAAAAATAATCAGAAAAATACAAAAATAGTTTTGAAAATTCTCTTTTGTTATTTTAGATTTTTCCAAGTCATAATTTCATTTTTCTAGCTTTATTTCATATTTTCTTGTATTTTAGGGTATAATTAAATAGTTAAAATTAGTTTTTAATTAATAATAATTAGATAAATAGTTTTAAAAATAATTTTCTTTTTCTATAAATTTTCTTTTATCATTAGGTTTGTAAAAATGTCATTTTTATATTTTTAGGATTTATATTGTTTAAATTTCACATTTTCTTTTGTACGTCGCGTAGTTTTTAATTCAG
Organism: Chrysanthemum makinoi; assembly: GCA_910596185.1. Lineage (NCBI taxonomy): Eukaryota > Viridiplantae > Streptophyta > Magnoliopsida > Asterales > Asteraceae > Chrysanthemum > Chrysanthemum makinoi. The sequence continues at coordinate 250,735,847 of OU343219.1, read as the reverse complement.
TTTTATAAAAGAAAAATCAAAAACATCATTTTGCAAATAGTGATAGCGTTTATTTAATATAGTTTATCTTTTTAATTTTCTTAATTTGCATTTAAGCCCCTGTAGTTTATAAACTCTTTCTTTTAGTATAATCAATCACAACTCTTTTCCGTTCAAATCTCTCGATCACTATTCGTTTGGTGATTCTTCGCATAGCTCGCTGGGACATAACGACCTGGGGAAACACTATACTCTCCTGATCTTCATTGCATTTGTTTCCGGACTGTTTTAAGTTTATTACGGTTGGCCATTCACAAGTGGTCAGCTTGCGTGATTAAACTTGACCGTCTTGGACCATATCAAATTTTTGGCGCCGCTGCCAGGGAGCTGTGCTGATTATCTTCCGTTTAGCAGATTAATGATTTGAATATTCACTCTTTGATCATACCATCCATCTATATATATATCCATATTTTCTTATAAAAAATCCAAAAACCCAAAAACATCCAAAAACGTATAAAACACAAAAATATTTTCCTTTTGTTTCTATATATATATCAAATATAAAAATACAAAAAGATTTGTCGTTTTCTTTGTTTAATAATAACAACATAAAAGATTACCACCGCAAACCAAGGCAGTGTACTACCTAACTGGGGGTACGACCATAATAAGTTCCCGAACCAAAGATTTAAAACTTGCCTTTGTGTCCTTGTGATTGGTGTACCTTTTTCAAAGAAGCCATTCATCTTGTGATTATTGGTTTAAGTTCACTGTTGTTTTGCCTCGATTTTGTTTTAATTGGATTTGTTGTTATATCTACGTCTCAGAACCAGAAAACCCTAAAAAGATTCTTCTCACCCCATTTTCATAAAATATTTTCATAATTCCCATTCCTCTCCTTAACTCTGAGGTCTCTTAGAGTTAACTCTAGTGTATGCGCACTCGCTCTTCTAGATCTGTGAGCCCATTTCATGAGCTTATCAAGATTCCAAGAAGGCGTGTCCGTAGACTTTCTGCTCCATCAGTCGAATCTGAGATCCGGACTGCTCACACTACTTACGTTATCATGGCGGAAGAACGCCCTATGTGTGAGCTTCTCCAGGCACCCATCGACGGGTATGGAGATGCTATTGTGATCCCAGCCATTGTGGCTGAAAATTTTGAACTCAAAACCGGGTTACTAAATCTTGTAACCTCAAGTCAATTCTATGGTTTTGAGCGGGATGATCCTCATGCTCATATTCGATGGTTTAACAAGATTGCATCTACCATCAAATACAAAAATGTCCCTACTGATGCTGTTAAGCTTCTTCTGTTCCCATTTTCTCTTGAGGGACAAGCCCGGATTTGGCTTGAAAAACAACCCCCTCAGTCAATTGAGACATGGGAAGACCTGGTGAAGAAATTTGTGAATGAATTTTATCCACCTTCCAAAACCACGAGTCTTAAAAATGAAATCATCAAGTTCACTCAAAAGTTTGATGAATCCTTCAGTGAATCGTGGGGTCGTTTTGAGGAATTGCTTCGCAAATGTCCTCACCACGGTTTCTCCGAGTTGATGCAACTCGATACTTTCTATAATGGAGTGAGTCAATCTGATCAAGATTCTCTCAATTCCTCCGCTGGAGGAAATTTCTTGAGCAAAACTGTCGAAGAAGCTTTAGCGATTATTGAAAACAAGTCTAAAGTCCGCACTGCACGAAGCAAGCCGGTTGTTTCCCAAGTCAGTGTTGGTCCTTCTACTTCATCGCCCGTGAGTCAATCTAGCACCGATGCTAAGATTGACAAACTCACGGAAGCTATTCAAGCTTTGGTTCTCTCCAACCAAAAGAAAGTCTCTTTTCCACAAACTTCACCTCCTGCTGAAGTTAAGAAAGTGGAAGTCTGTGTTACTTGTGGTGGCCCCCATGCCTACTACAACTGTATGGCCACCGATGGTAACCCTTTTGAAGCTAATGTTGTGGGCGGGATTTCTAATCCAGGAGGCAACCAATACCGTGCTCCTATAGACCCGAACCACCGTCCTAACCACTACCCTGGACCTCCCGGTTTCAATCAAAACCGTAATCAAAATCAGAATAGACCAAACCAAGGTTTTCAAAACCAAGGTAATTTTAGTCCAAACAACGGTTTTCAAAATCAAAATCAAAATTTCCAACACCAAGGAAATTTCAATAGAAACCCAGGTCAGGGAAATTACAACCCAGGGTATTTTCATGGCAATAATCAAGGAAATCAAGGCCCTAATCCAAACAATAGAGGCCAGAATTTTCCTGTGCAAAATCAAGCCATTGTTCCAACTGGACCATCATCTGATGAGTTGTTGAAACAATTCATGAAATCCCAAGAGGAAATGAATAGGTTGTTGGTTAGCCAGATTTCTGACATTAAGAAGTCTTTAAATGATCGACCCTCGGGCTCAGGTACTCTACCTAGCAACACGATCGCTAATCCGAGGGGCGATGCAAAAGCGATCACAACCAGAAGTGGTACTTCGTATGATGGACCCGCTATTCCTACTACCTCTTCTTCTTCTCTCCCGAAGGTAGTGGAAAGCGAACCTGAGGCGACAAAGGACACGAAACTTCCTACTAATAACGGAGGTACCAGCAATGTCCATCCTCAGGTTGTCCCGAAACCCAAGACCAAACCTGGAGTTGTTTTTGAACCTCCAGTTGGTAACCCCAAATCCAAAACTTCTATTCCTTACCCCTCACGTTTAAATGAGCAAAAACTCCGCGAGAAAGCTAGTCATCAAATGGAAAAATTCTTTCAAATTTTCCAAGAGCTTCATTTTGACATAAGCTTTGCGGATGCCATCATGCTGATGCCCAAGTTTGCATCAACTCTCAAACACATGCTAAGCAACAAGGAAAAGCTGTTTGAAATGGCCAAAACTCCTTTGAACGAGAACTGCTCAGCAGTTCTGCTAAAGAAGCTTCCCGAGAAGCTAGGAGATCCCGGAAAATTTCTTCTTCCTTGTGTTTTTCCTGGGATGATTGAATGCTTTGCCCTTGCCGATCTTGGTGCAAGCATCAATCTGATGCCTTATTCAGTGTGGAAGAAGCTTTCTCTTCCAGAACTTATTCCTACCTGCATGACTCTTGAGCTTGCAGATCGTTCTATATCGCGTCCCCTTGGCATCGCCGAGGATGTATTCGTGAAAGTAGGAAAGTTCCATTTTCCAGCTGATTTTGTGGTTGTTGATTTCGATGCCGATCATCGGGTTCCTCTCATTGTAGGACGAGGATTCCTGAGAACGGGTCGTGCTCTTATTGATGTATTTGAGCAAGAAATCACGTTGCGTGTGGGTAATGAAGCTGTTACCTTTAACCTTGATCAAACTTCGAGGTACTCCTCAAATTATGATACTGAATCAATTAATCGAGTCGATTTAATTGATATTGCTTCAGAGGAGTACTCTCAAGAGTTTCTTGGTTATCTTCATAATTCTGTGAGTGGGGATTCCACCACATCTTCTCAACCTATCATTGCCGACTCTTCCCCCTCTCTCACTCCGTTTGAGGGAGGTGACTTCTTTCTGGAAGAGATCGATGAGTTTCTTGCTAGTGATGAATCAATTCCGCCTGGAATTGATGGTGTTTATGATTCGGAGGGAGATATCCTTTATCTCGAGCAATTGTTAAATGAAGATCCATTACCTTCACTCCCTCCGAAAGAGATCACGATTGAGGAAATCAAATCAGTACAAACATCTACTGATGAATTTCCCGAGGTTGAACTTAAGGACCTACCTCCTCATCTCGAGTATGCATTCTTGGAGGGTGATGATAAATTACCCGTAATAATTGCTAAAGACTTAACTGAGGAGGAGAAAACTGCTCTCATAAAGGTCTTGAAGTCACACAAGCAAGCAATTGCTTGGAAACTCTCCGACATTAAGGGTATCAACCCTGAGTTTTGTACTCACAAAATCTTAATGGAGGATGACTTCAAACCAGCAGTCCAACATCAGAGAAGGGTGAATCCTAAGATTCATGAGGTTATCAAACAAGAGGTTCTCAAACTTCTTGATGCCGGTTTAATTTACCCGATCTCTGATAGTCCTTGGGTTAGCCCAATTCATTGTGTTCCAAAAAAGGGTGGCATTACTGTTGTCACAAATGAAGAAAACGAGTTAATTCCAACTCGATTGGTTACGGGATGGCGTGTGTGCATTGACTATCGCAAGTTAAACGTAGCCACCCGTAAAGACCATTTTCCTCTACCCTTCATGGACCAGATGCTTGAGAGATTAGCAGGGAACGAATACTATTGTTTCCTTGATGGTTTCTCGGGTTACTTTCAGATCCCCATTGATCCGCTGGATCAAGAAAAGACCACATTCACCTGCCCATATGGAACATTTGCCTACAGATGTATGCCTTTTGGCCTATGTAATGCTCCTGGCACGTTCCTACGATGTATGATGGCAATTTTCCACGACATGATCGGGGAAACAATGGAGGTGTTTATGGATGACTTCTCGGTCATTGGGGACTAGTTTCATACATGTCTCTCCCATTTAGAAAAAATGCTTCAAAGGTGTGAAGACACCAATCTTTGTCTAAATTGGGAGAAGAGCCACTTTATGGTCAAAGAAGGCATAGTCCTTGGCCATAAGATTTCCAAAAATGGGATTGAGGTTGATAGAGCAAAAGTCGATGTTATTGCTAAATTGCCTCATCCTACTACCGTCAAAGGTATTAGGAGTTTTCTAGGTCATGTCGGGTTTTATCGTAGATTCATTCAAGATTTCTCTAAAATCGCTCGGCCTATGACTCATCTTCTTGAAAAAGATGCTCCTTTTATCTTCTCTCCTGAGTGCATCGAAGGTTTTGAAACATTAAAGAAAAAGCTTACGGAAGCACCCATTCTAGTTGCCCCCGACTGGGATTTACCCTTTGAGCTCATGTGCGATGCAAGTGATTTTGCTATCGGTGCAGTCTTGGGGCAACGCAAAACCAAGCATTTTCAGACTATCCACTACGCAAGTAAAACTATGACTGAAGCTCAAACCCATTACACCACTACAGAAAAAGAATTATTAGCTGTGGTGTATGCGTTTGAAAAGTTTCGGCCATACCTTATCTTGACCAAATGCATGGTGTATACGGATCACTCGGCTCTCAAATATCTCTTTGCAAAACAAGATGCAAAGCCGAGATTGCTCCGTTGGGTTCTCCTCCTACAAGAATTTGATATCATTATACGTGATAAAAAAAAGGAGCTGAGAACACGAGCTGCTGATCATCTATCCCATCTAGAAAACCCTCACCAAGATGTGTTCGAGAAAAAGGAAATAAACGAAACATTTCCTCTTGAAACAATCAATGTGGTTTCTTTTCGGGGAGACTCTTCTACCCCATGGTTTGCTGACTTTGCAAATTACCATGCGGGTAACTTTGTGGTGAAAGGGATGTCGTCCCAACAGAAAAACAAATTCTTTAAAGATGTGAAACATTACTTCTGGGACGACCCCTACTTGTTCAAAATTTGTGTGGATCAAGTCATCAGGCGATGTGTGTATGGTCAGGAAGCTATTGACATTCTCAAGGCTTGACCTACTGGGGGACATCATAGCCCCAACTACACCGCCAAAAAAGGTGTTTGATTCCGGATTCTATTGGCCCACTATCTACAAGGATGCCCATGAATTTGTCAAAACCTGTGACGCTTGTCAACGTCACGGGAATATCTCACAAAGAAATGAAATGCCGCAAAACGGCATTCAAGTGTGTGAGATTTTTGACATATGGGGCATTGACTTTATGGGGCCATTTCCTTCTTCTCGCGGTAATAAGTACATACTCGTGGCCGTTGACTATTTGTCAAAATGGGTTGAAGCTAAGGCTTTGCCTACCAACGATGCCCGAGTTGTTGTGAAATTCTTAAAATCTCTTTTTGCTAGGTTTGGAACTCCACGAGCTATAATCAGTGATCGTGGTACGCATTTCTGCAATGACCAGTTTGATAGAGTCATGCAGAAGTATGGTGTAACTCACCGTCTCTCTACTGCGTACCACCCCCAAACAAGTGGGCAAGTGGAAGTTTCCAACCGAGGGATTAAAAGAATCTTGGAAAGGACAGTAGGCGAAAACCGTGCCTCTTGGTCGGATAAGCTAGATGACGCACTCTGGGCCTTCCGTACAGCTTATAAAACACCCATCGGGTGCACTCCATGCAAGCTAGTGTACGGGAAGGCATGTCATCTGCCGGTTGAGCTTGAGCACAAGGCATACTGGGCCTTGAAGCATGCCAACTTTGATATTCAGACAGCTGGTGATCACCGGAAAGTTCAAATGAATGAATTAAATGAACTCCGTGATCAAGCATACGAGAACTCTTTGATCTACAAACAAAAGACAAAGAAGATTCATGACTCAAAAATCAAAAACCGCGTTTTCAACGTTGGTGATCGAGTCCTTCTTTTCAACTCAAGATTGAAGATTTTCTCGGGAAAACTAAAATCACGCTGGTCTGGACCATTTACCATCACTAAAGTATTTCCATATGGAACCATTGAGTTATCTCAACCCGATGGTCCAAACTTTAAAGTGAATGGTCATCGGTTGAAGCATTATTTTGGAGAGGACATTCCTCCTGTGGTTGTCCCGGATCTACAAACTTTCCCCATGAACCAATGAATGCGGGGATCGAGTCAAGCTAGCGACTCGGGAATCAAAAACAGTAGCATGCCATATGGGTTTTCACCCATATTTCTGACTTCTTTCTATCTTTCTACCACCCTAGTGTGGGGGGGTTGCCCCACATGTTGTGTATATATATAAGTTTCAAAAAAAAAAAAAAAAAAAAAAAAAAAAAAAAAAAAAAAAAATCTTTCAAAATAATGGCCGTAGTATTTCCCTTTTACGTTCTTTGTTTCGGCATAACCGCCGGTACTTTGAATATTGAGGGCAATATTCATTTCTAGTGTGGGGGGAATTCTCACGAATTTTATCATGTAATTATACCGCCTAATTCCCCCATTTTTGGCCAAAATTTTTTTTTGGAGTAAGTGTTTTGCACTTACTCAGCTTATGGTTATCAGTCCGCCATGTCTAAAAAACAAAAGGATTGGCTAATCCAGGAGCAAACGGCTCTTGGTAAAGATATCTCAAATCCGTTGACGGCTTGCAATTTGCCCAAAATTGTATGGTATTCAGCTCACCATATCCTTAAAAGTGAAGAGTTGGCTAGCCCGCAAGTTTATGGCTTGTGGTAAAGGCAGTGGAAAAACCATAATTGGTAATCGACTCACCAAAGATAATATTGATAATTTATCTAAGAGTTGGCTAGTCCAGAAGCAAACGGCTTCTGGTAAAGACAAATCAAATCCGTTGGAAGCTGGTGGTTTGCTCAAAATCACATGGTTATCGGTGTACCATGGTTCTTACTTGAACTGAAACATTTGGCTACTCCAGAAGTAATGGCTTTTGGTAAAGAGATTCAAATCCATTAAGTTTTTCTCAAAAGATTGCTAGGGACTAGCAATAGTTTAGTGTGGGGGATTGATGAGTGTGTAAATACTCATCATTTTTGGTTAAATCTGAACTGCAAAACGTTTAAAAATGCTCAGAAATGCATCAAAATACTGAAAATATCTCAAAATTGCATTTTATATGTTTCAGATGCAAAATGTTCAAAATCAGATGAAAAATGAGCTAAGTTTGCATAATTGGCAGTTTCAGTCCCCCAAGTTTCAAAAAATTGTCAGAAATAGTCCCTGAGCACTTAATTTCAAAAGAAAAGTCACCAAAGGTCCTTTTAAAATCATAAGTTGTCAAAATTAGTCCTTTGGTGAAAAATATCAAAAGTTTTGAAAAATTACATGTTTGGTCCTCCAAGTTTCAAATTTGGCAAAAATAGTCCTTGGAATTTTGAAAATGTCAAGTTTGGTCCTTGCAATATTGAAGCTTGTCACTTTTGGTCCCTTGAAACATCTTTGATAAATTGGCAGCTTTGGTCCTTGTACTTTCAGAATTTACAAACAAGCCCTTGTATTAAAACCCTTGGACCCTTGTCATAACTACTTGTGACCCCCTGCCAAACCCATCTATGAACCTTGACCCCTGCCTTGTGACCCCCTGTCCAATAATAGACCCCCCCCCCGGTCAAATAAAGTCAAACCCCGCTCACGGGTTTCCCTCCATCATCATCTCCTGCACCTATGCCTGCAACTCCAACACACTCCATCATCATCACCCTATCCCTTATCACTCCAAACACACCAAGCCAAGAAGCATTAAATGCTTTCTTCAACCTAACACTCAACCCCCTCCAGCTGTTAAAAACCTTTTGGCGCCAAAATGCATCAAACGGCCAAGATTAGTTCAAGTCATCCAATGGTCCCAATTACAAGTGGGATTTGCTCAGAGGAGAGAGGAAAGTCATATTGGTGTATAAAAGAGGATGAAGATGCAAGAGACAAGTGTGCTTAGTTTTCATTTTTAAAATGTATTTCGTTTTTATAATCAATGTATTAGTTTAAGTTTAAACTTGTTGTTTTCAGTTTCTATGCATTAAATATAAGCTATTTAAACGTTTGTAATCAAGTTCAAGTTCTAAGTACAAGTTTATCCAAGTTTCATATTTTTAAGCTTTCGTTTATATATGCACTTTTGAATGAACTAAAAGCCAGGCTTCAATAAGCCTTATTATAGCTCAAATAAGCTAACTAAAGCTGTATGTAGCTTTTAGTTAGCTTAATTCTAAGTTTTAAGCAACTTTGGTAAAAAGTCAACAAAAGTCAACTGAGGAAGCAAATGGGTATGAGATTGGATATGGGTGATGCAGAGCTGGATTTGGGTTGATTCAGAGTTAATGGGGTTGATATAGATTGGATAGTGGTTACTGTGTTCATTGGTTAACTGAATTTCAAGCCATTGTGGCTAGGACCCATTGTAAGTCATTTTCAAAAGTTATTGCATAATCTGTACTTATGGTTTAGATTAGTTTCCTTCTGTTTATTAAGTTGTATTGAGGTCAGTTAGATTCAGTTTGATTGTCTGCAAAAGCTAGTTTAGCAGTTGGTTTAGTTTTATTTGCAAATCAGTGTTTTAAGTTGTGTTTGGATTTGCTGCTTAAACTGTATTAGAGGTTTGTTCAGTAGTTAGGACCTGTTGGTTTATGCTTGTGTAGCTCTATTTGACTCATTTCTGTCTTAATATTACACCTGCAAAGGCTCTTAGTCAAAATCACCTCTCATCTGTCTTAAAATCTTAACTGTTGGATTTTTGGAAAACAAAAACTAGTTTTGTGTTTAGATATCATAAACATAGATTGGATCAAGTTTATTTCATCATTTAACATCAACATCAGTCCACAAATTGGAATCAAAGTTCATAAAAGTCAAATTAACAAATCTGTTAAAAAGTCAAAATAGTGAAAAATCAGTTTTGAGCCTAACTAAGATGATTTTTCTTGGATTCATTTTTGAGCCAAATCAAATGGAATTGTGGGTTTAAAAACTTCCACTGGTCTATTTTCTTAATCTCATTTTTATAGATTTTTGTGAATTTTTTATAAGACCCAAAACTGCTTGTCAATATGGGTGTAAGTGCCCTGTACACACTCAGTGTATACTGAGTGTGCACAGGTTTTGTGCAGGGCTTGCACAGAGCTCAGTTTAGCTAGCCAAGGTCTGGTTTTTGGTTTACAAGCACCTGGCCAGGTCTAGATTAGGTTCCAACATTTGGTTTTTAGTTTCAACTTATTTGAGTGCTTATTTTCAGGTCACAAAGTAGCCCCCAAATCTGTTTTTGGCACTTAATCTCAAAACACCAAATCTGTGTAGTTTACATTCCAGTGGTTTAAGCTAGTTAATATTAGTTGCATTTGGATACTTTTAGCTTATTATAGCTTCTGTGTTACTGTGGTGGTCTTTGGTTTTCATTTGCTTAAATACAAGTGCTTATTCTTAAGCACATGTGATTGCAGTTCCATATTCTTGCACACAACCACCTGTTTCTATATTTTTCCAAGATTCAGTATATTAAATTAGACTTTTCCTGAATTTTTCAGATTTTTCTAAGTCTGTTTGGTATTTTTCTTCATTTAAATCAGTTTTTAAGTCCTTTTAATTAGCATTTAATACAATTAATTCAGAAAAGTTTCAAAAAAATAATTTTTCATTTTTCTTAGGTTAAGATAAATATAAAAAGTCAAAAAAATATTTTTCCAGATTTTTCATAGTTTAATTTGTAATTTTTAGCAATTTAATTAGTTTTAAATAGTTTTTAATTCATAGAAAATACAAAAAAAATCAGAAAAATACAAAAATAGTTTTGAAAATTCTCTTTTGTTATTTTAGATTTTTCCAAGTCATAATTTCATTTTTCTATCTTTATTTCATATTTTCTTGTATTTTAGGGTATAATTAAATAGTTAAAATTAGTTTTTAATAAATAATAATTAGATAAATAGTTTTAAAAATAAATTTCTTTTTCTATAAATTTTCTTTTATCATTAGGTTTGTAAAAATGTCATTTTCATATTTTTAGGATTTATATTGTTTAAATTTCACATTTTCTTTTGTACGTCGCGTAGTTTTTAATTCAGTTTTATAAAAGAAAAATCAAAAACATCATTTTGCAAATAGTGATAGCGTTTATTTAATATAGTTTATCTTTTTAATTTTCTTAATTTGCATTTAAGCCCCTGTAGTTTATAAACTCTTTCTTTTAGTATAATCAATCACAACTCTTTTCCGTTCAAATCTCTCGATCACTATTCATTTGGTGATTCTTCGCATAGCTCGCTGGGACATAACGACCCGGGGAAACACTATACTCTCCTGATCTTCATTGCATTTGTTTCCGGACTGTTTTAAGTTTATTACGGTTGGCCATTCACAAGTGGTCAGCTTGCGTGATTAAACTTGACCGTCTTGGACCAGATCAATGATGAAAGCAGATCTATTTTAGGATCAGCAAAAAGGTTCACACCATAACTTAAAACAAAATTTTCCTTTACTTCTGTATTCAGTCTCAGTTATAGTGTCTGGTATCTAAATGTGGCCAAATGGGTGTCTAACTCGGTTTGGGGAGCGGGTCAAAACGATTATTTTTCTATGGGTCAAAATGATTATATACTTTTTTTAGGCTCAAAACAGTATGGTCGAGGTTGACCCAAAAATCTTTGTCTAATAAATTTATGTTTTCTTCAAATGATAGGTGTCTCAAATATGACGAAAATTTAAACATTTCAAATATATTTATATTTTTCTTAAAATGATTTATGAGGTATTGGGCGACTTTTAACCTATTTGACAGTAATTGACCCATTCACAAATAATATGGGTCAAAATTCTCACTCTCACAAATATGGGTCAAAATTCTCTCTCTCGCCTCTACTGGTGTCCAGTGATGCGTAGACTTAAACTAAATGACTCTTAATCTTGTTTTCTCCAGCAATGAAGGAAGATGCTAAGAGAAATACAATGATGAACAGAAACTCAACAAATTATTAAGTGAAGTATCATCATTGGATAAAAGAAATAAGCATATGGAAAGTGAGCTGAAAGAGTTGCAAGACAAATATTCAGAAGTAAGTCTCAGATTTGCTGAGGTGGAAGGTGAAAGACAACAATTGGTAATGGCCTTACGTAATTTGCGTAATGGCAAGAAATAGTACTACTGTAGATGCTTGATGCATAAAATTGTAACATGTTGTGGGGTGAATCCAGTTATGAACAGAACAATGAGATACATTACATTAAGATGTGCTTAGATATTATATCACACAACATACCCCAATAATAACAAATTCTAATACACCATTATATTCATTTTTGTTATGTCACTGCCAAGTAACTTCAAATCTTACTACGAAATGTTTGATGTGCGGTGTGGTGTGTGATGCTCCTGTTCAACAATGAAATTCAATCAGAATGGCATGGGCATGTTAATACAGACTTCAAGCAAATAAACATGTTCAACATATCTAGTGTAGTTATTTCTATTATGTTGATAATTATAAACATCAACACATGCGGAAACCTACCATTTAACATGTTCTTATTATAGATATCAGTTATACTCAGAGGAAATTCCATCTTTGCCTGCTAAATCTACCATTTTCAAAAGTGTTTGATAATGCTACACGCGTCGTTCGGGGTCAAAGGAACTTTCTTTTCGTCGAGCAAGTTTTTAAACACCCTAGGCAGTGAACCTAATCGTTGTAGTGTAGTATTAGGGTAAGCCATGGGAATTGATATCGTTCTCTAGGGGAATAGGAATGCTAGTGAGAAGTTACTACGCTAAGGTTGGGGTTGAGGAAGATTATTTTTTATCTTTTATGTTTTTTTAGGAAATGGAAAGGTACAAATCTCGGGGTTTGGATTTGGGGGTTGGGTATTTATACCGATTACTCAACTATTATCTATTCTAATTAACTAAGCTAGTGGGAATCTCGGGGTTCTCTAGGGGAGTAGGAATGTCTAATTATTGTGTGCTCGTATGATGATTTAAAGATGTGTTTACTTAGGTTTTATTACTCTTTAATTATCTCCTATTGATGGTTGAATTGTCATGTCCTTATTCTTAATCGCGTTGTGTGTCTAAGGTCGTAGGGTATACGTTTATCCCTAACTCTTTGAAACTACCAAAGGTTAATGCCTACAAAATCTCTAGGATTTATAAACTTAACTCTAAGGTACTCTTCGGATGGTTTAGCCTACAATGACTCTAGGTACTATAAGCTAAGGTTAACAAAGATTAATCAAGCATTAACTTCACAACGGATGACCTATCACAATACTAGATCATTAACAATTAAGATAAGAGACAACCAATCAATATTCAATAATTAAGTTTCATATTCCCTAAGCAAACACACAAGTAAATTAGCCGGACATGGGAAACATGCAAGCATACACACAATTAATTGAAGACATACTTGAATTAATGAAGTAAAACACTTATCTTAATGTAAGATAGGGTATGGAACCCTAAAATAATGTACAAGACAGCCTTGGTTCGGTTTAGGTTTTTACTCCAAAAGACTACACACTGAAAACTAAAAAATTCAGATTCTATATATAAGATTACACATGCGACGGCGTCACCCCTTGATTTGTGACGTCGTCGGGTTTCCGTCATTAGGGTTTCGTCTTAGCCACGTTATTCTTGCGACCGCGTCACCTTATGCTTGTGACGTCGTCCACTTCAGTCTCTGACATCGTCCGGATCAAATCTAGGTCGTCTGAGTTGCGACGCCCTACTCTTTTAAAACCTGATGTCGTCACTTGTAAATAAGCAATTTGGCTTCTGAGCCGTCAAAAAAGTTGTCCGACGGCGTCGCAGATAACACATGACGCCGTCCTCTTCAATTCCAGCAGCCTGAGTGTCTCGATTCTTGACTTTGGCCATTTTCTTCGTATATTCGCGCCTTTTCCTTCGAATAAGTGTCATTCCAGCATTTTGCCTTCAAGATACCTAAAAAGTGAAAAGGAACGATATTAAGTAATACTGGATACAAAAGTGATCAAATAAGGGCTTAAACGACCCCTAAAAAAGGTACATTTTAAAACCTTATCAGTGTTATAGCAGTGGGACGAGTCTGTTTCCAAACATATAAATACAAAAATAGTAAGGAATCAATCATATATATTGAGAAGTTACCAAGAGTTTTTTTTTCTTACTTTTCCTGTCGCTATAACCACTTTAACACCCCTTGATGAAGCCTCTATTAAAGCCTTTGCATCTGTCTCAGATATTTGACTTTTACTATTCAGAAGCCATCCATATCACAGAAGATATATTTGAACTTTGGCTTGTAGAATCTAAGACTCCCTGCTTTCTTCCTTCATATATATAATTAATAATAGATGAAAATATATAGTGAAAATAATACCGACTATCATCATCATCATATACATAATTATAGATCATCATCAAACAACACACCCCTTGATAAACCTTGTGTATCTAGTTTGGCTTTAGAGCCATCACAAAAGTTGTCCAACGGCGTCGCAGATAACACCTGACGCCGTCCCCTTCAGTTCCAACAGCTTGAGTGTCTCGATTCTTGACTTTGGCCATTTTCTTCGTATATTCGCGCCTTTTCGTCCGAATAAGTGTCATTCCAGCATTTTGCCGTCAAGATACCTAAAAAGTGAAAATGAACGATATTAAGTAATAACGGATACAATAGTGATCAAATAAGGGCTTAAACGACCCCTCAAAAAGGTACATTTTAAAACCTTATCAAATATCCCTACACTTGGTATTTGCTTGTCCTCAAGCAAATGTGCTTTTAGCCAATTAATTTATAAGTTAGGGGTCATGAAGCATTGGTTTAGAACAATTCACAACACATATAAGCCCTGCAAAAGTCATAACAAGCACGAAAATTACATATCAGCACCTCACATGGGGTGTTTGGATACTCACGTCTCTCGGGTGTATATGAAATATAACAAGTTGGAAATGGAAGATAAACACTCATTAACCGGTCCTAGTACATAGATTACCATAGGCTTGAGACTAGATCAAACCTCCATCGCTTTGGCGTAAGCACCTAGGAAAGATTATCCAAGAGGTCTTTTAAAGGGTTGTAATGATAGGCTTACGGTAGGGAAACAAAGGGTTTGGTGGGATAGGCTATTTAGTGGTGGCAAGTCAAAAATCTTTATGTTACAAGCATGCGAAGAATGGCGTTGCTAAGCCAAGACTCGACACTCTAGACTCTAGATAACTGAAACAAACAAACATAAATTTAAAGATAGATATAGGATGGTAGCCCATTTTTCGTTTTTTTTTTTTTTTTTTTTTTTTTTCATACACTTTTACTCTACCATCCTCTAAGATAACATCAAAATGATAGGGATTTATAGGCACATCCCTACACTTGAGTTTTTATTACTCTAACACTAATATGACCCGAATTGAAAAGATCAAAACACTTGGAGTACATTATTATGCAAATAAAGGGAATTTGAATTTAACGTTCCCTTCCCGTCATCTCATAAAGTTTAACTTTTCCCATGAGTCCCAATCGTCCCATAACTATGTACAAAGGATATGACTCGACTTAGTAACTTATGCAAGCAACTAGATAATTGAACTAAGGGTTTAGGGTGATAACAATAATGCACTAAAAGTGAGTGCATAAAAGGTAGGCTAAGGCGTTTGGGTGTACATTTAGGGGTCGGGTGTAAACAATGCTCTTCATTGATATTCCGGAAAACTGAAACATCACGAGAACTGCGAAATGATAGGCTCATAGGGGTTAACTAGGGGTATCGTGTACTAAAAGTGAGTACAACGCAAGGGTGTGGGGGAATTACTCAACCGATGTGGGAGATGTAATTATATTACGGGTATCAAACAGGGGTTATCCTAATGCCTCTTATCATTTAAATATTCCTAACTCACAAGTGTAGTCTTACTAGCGATCTCGGGATGCATCACAAAACAAGTTCTAGAGTCTATTATACTACCGGTTCACACTCTAAGCATTAAAGATGAATGCTTTAATTGCTACTAATCTAAGGGCGATCCTCACATTTTGGGTGGAATTTAAGTTGTAAAAGGGTTTTTCTGCTAGTCATATAACTTCCTATCCATGAGACGCTTTATTAAGACTAATGGCCCACTCCTAAATGTCATGAAAAATTTTAAATTTGGTGCCAAAATTACCCTAACCGACATTTTCTCATGGTTTATTACACAAATGCAATTGGACAAAGCAAATATTTAAGGATAAGCATAGTTTCAAAGTTCCCGTTTTATTTTCCCTTCATACACTTAAACTGAACATTGTCCCCAATGTTCCCCGAAAGTATCAAAGGTATGATAATGGAAGGTAATAAAAGATGAAAGAAACTAATACTCCTCTGATCAGCTCGGTAGGATCCGTGTAAAGTGGTGGTTACATATTTCTTCAAGAAGAACGTTTGCGTGAAAAGCTCCTTCTCATCTTATGTATCTTCTTCTTGGTAAATTAAACCTGCGCACTTGAAGAAAACAAACGAAACCTTCACGTAAAATAGGCTGTAATAATATATATAGGACTCTACTAAACTAGGATATAATGCTTGTGGAATGGATGTTTACAGAATTTCTGGAAAATTAAGATCTGAAAAATTCTAAAATTTATAAGTAGCTCAGAAAACCAGAAAAAGTAATCAGTGGTTTCTGTTCCTTCCTGACGCCGTCAGGTTGCGATCCTGACGCCGTCAGGTTATCCTGACAAAAACTGGTCTGCAATTTTCTGGAAAAAATTCTGGAAAATTTACATCTTTAGAATATGGAAAAATTTCCTGCAAAACATCCATTATGACTCGATACAAGCATTTGACTCGAACAAACACACATGTATATCTTTTAATTAATTGAAATTCTCATGTTTACGTTTTTTTTGAAAACGTGTGTAATCCTCCCTACACTTATCCCTTATGTAAAATACATTTAAATGTAATTAAGAAGAGGTTAAAGACAAAATAAAGCATTTTTACAAATTTCAACATGAGAAATAACAATCAATAAAAGATATACTGTGGAAAACTAGAAGGGGGGTTGAATAGTTTTACCAATTAAAACTTCTTTTTAATCTATTTAGATCAACTTATGTCAATCTATTTGGTTGTGTGTGTTGGATGTTGATAAACAAGCATATAAAGATATGTAATGAAAAGATAAGAGTAAGAAGCACAAAATCACAACGCAAGTATTTATAGTGGTTCGGCTACAAGGACACCTTCCTTTCCCTACTCCACTCCCCGAGTCACCTACTCGAGAGTTCGTAAGCACTACACCAATCTCCTTATGGCGGAGAAGCCTTCACAACGTCGCCTACTCTTTTTCCGGTACTAGGCTAACCACCGGGTTCTTTCACACCAAGGTGAACCAAACCTACACAACGTCGCCTATCCTTTATAAGGTACTAGGCTAAGTACCTAGCTCTTTCACTCCAAGGTGAACTACACCTTCACAACGTCGCCTACCCTTTATTAGTTACTAGGCTAAGCACCTAGTTCCATTGCAATGGAGGAACTACTACCACACAACACCAACGACTAATCCCAAAGGAGATCTAGTCCCTTACAACATCATCAAGGATATCAATATCCTTGGATCCTATACTAGTCTATCTTGTACATCGAAACACACCATATCGAATGTACATCTAAGGCACCTTTCACTAATGCCTTTGACTAGATCTACAAGACACCTTTTACTAATGTCTTGTGTCTTCACTTCTAAGCACCTTTCACTAGGTAGTCTTGACTTCTAAGCACCTTTCACCAATGCTTCTTTGTCTTGACTTCTAAGCACCTACCATAAGTGCTTATCCTATAGACGATAGATACCCTTCACTAATATCTTCGTCTTGACACTTGAGACATCTTTCACTAATGTCTTCAACACTACACTTCTTTGAAGAAAGAAATAGATCATCAATAAGAAGACTTCAGTAGCCTTGATGATGGAGAAGCTTGGCAACTCATGGACTTGAGCTTGCTTGACTTCAAGGGTGGTGATCTTGCCTTTAAGAGGAACCTAAAAGATCACACAAAAACAAAACTACAAACATAGATCTCTTGGATCTAAGGTTAGTGAGATTTAACTCAGGGGAGAAAGTGTATTAGAAAGGGGCGAGGAATAATGAAGAAATGACTCACTATTTATAGAGGAAAAATCCTACTGTTCCCCGGATCCCACGGATCCCTTCCACTTGGGATCCGGCTAGCACAAAGCTAGGGATCCGTGGAACGCTCCTCTTTGCCCATGGGTATTTTTGGTTATGGGTCATGGGTCATGGGTTATGGGTTGATCCATGGTTTTCTTTCTAGATACAATGTACCTTAAGAATACATTGAACTTGGTTAAGTGGTATATATAAAACCATGGGTTTGGGTCAATACCATTTGCTAGTTTTTACCTTAGTATATACTTGTTTTTACCCATTTTAGTATGTACTTGATTTTACCCATTTTAGTATACTTAATTATATGCTAACCCAATATGTAAACACTAGTTGTTGTACATATATATATATATCTAAATCATAAAACCACTTATACTTGTTTTATTGTTTTATGTGAAAGTGTGAATATGTTAGAAACTATTAGTTCAAACCATTTACGTATTTTATTTGTTTCGTTAATATGATTTTACGTTTGTTATCGACAAAACATTAGAAGATTGTAAAATATAAATAAATGTTTTTACGGCTTATTTGTATTAACAATCTCCCCCTTTTTGTGATGACAAAACATAAAATTATTTTAAGGAAAAGCTAAAATTCGTAAACGTTTGAATTTGTAGTTTTTACTTTCTTCACCCCCTTTTTGTCGAAACAAAAAGTGTTTGAAGGAAAGCAACACATCGTTTTTAAGAAAAACATGTGAAAGAAAATAAAAGATAAAAAGAGATAGAGAGCAAGTAATGGGAAAGGATCTCGTCTTTACTCCCCCTTGACGAGTCCATCCCTATGTAAGGGCGTCAAGTAAGTAATACTATTTTAGTTTGTTTGAAAATAAGTTTGCAAAGGATTTCGTCTAAGAGACGAATGTGCTCCCCCTTGATGATTGCAATTATGCAAGGGGATGTCACGAAATGTAAACCTGGTATTGCAAGTAATTTGCAATGTATTGCTTTGACATAAAGCTCCCCTAGCTTTGGGATGTCAAAGTCTTCATGTGTAAATTGAATAACTACAAAACCAAGGTTAGAAAGAAAGTATAATTCACAATTTCCTGCAAATGTGGTCCAAGTTAGTAAAAAGAAAGCTTTCTGTCTCACGGATCCCGCGGTTCCCTCCTAGTAAGGATCCGTCTAGGCAATTCTGAGGGATCCGTATTAGCTAATAAATTTCAGCAAAGGTGATATAACAAGTAATGTTATCGCAAAAATGAGATATGAATACAAGGTAATCATATGCTCAGAAAAATAACAAGTAGCATGTAATTCCATTTAATATAACTAGAGTTATGATATACATGACTCTAAAAACTAATAAGAAAATATATGATTAGGAATTTCTAAACCAACTAACTCTTGATGCTAGGACAGCACTAAAATCTTCTAGCTCAAGTTTTTTTTAGGTTTGATCTCATCGAAACGTTCGAGGAGATGATAAAACATGAAACGTTGGTCTTCTCGTACTTCATGTATCAAACTTTCAACATGTTGACAATGATAGCAATCTTTGTCATGGCTAGGTAGTGGTAGTGGATGAAATGAAATGGCTTGATGCGAGGGATCAAGTGAAGCGGCTTGTGGAGCTTTGAAACGACGGAGGGATTGGTGGAGGCGCATTTGAGAATGGCTTGCCAAGAATGATGGTTTCGGTAGAGAAGTTTCAACTTCCATATGGTCAGGTGGTTGACTTTGATGATTTGTCATAATCCAAATAGGATTATATGATGGAAACGACGAAAAGGAAGCCGGAGCAAGTGTTGACTCGACACCTTGATTTTGAACCATTATTCCTCCTAATGAGGAGAATGTTGTCGGCGGAAGCGGATGAGACGGCCTGGGAGGCAAGTCCTCTAAATTGTAGAGGTGTGGTGATGATAGTGGGGATGTAAAAGAGATAGCTCTAGAAACCAAAGGTGATGGTTTAGTGGAGATGATATTGTTTGGCTTAGGAGGTATGGTGGTGTTTGGCATTGGTAGTTTTGTGGGTACTATCCTTTTAGGAATTGGTTTGATTGGATGAGGAAGGATCCTATCATTTGTTGGCTTGACCGGAGATGATTCGGTTGAAGAGATTTCATGTATAACAAGTGCCTTTTTCATGGGTGGTTCTTTGGTGGATAAGTTGCTACTTGGGGTTTTCCTCATGATGAGATGGTTGCAAGATGTTTGAAAAAATTTCTAAGGTGCTGAAAGTTAGGATGAGAGTGATGACTATGGAGGTCCTAACAAAATGGTTTATAAGCTAAAAGATTTGGCAAGAGCATTTAAGCCTTAAGCCACTAGGATTCATTGAAATGTGATGATTAACATGCACTAGAGTCAACTTCAGAGTTTGCACTGATCTAGGAACTCATTTAAGATGAGATGGAGTGTTTGAGTTAGGAAGATGAGTTGAAATGATTGTTTTAGCAAGATATGACCAAAGCTGTCATCCGGATCCCACGGTTCCCTCCACAGAGGGATCCGTCTAGGCTATTCCTAGGGATCCGGCTCTCAGCAGCTATAAAAGAGTGGAAATGATGTTTCTAAAATCTAAGACCTATAACATCTTGAGTGTTTCAGTCCTCCTAAGTGTCTTAAATGAAGAGTTGCTTAAGTACTTGAAGGTAATGAGTGATGTAGCTAATGATTGTCTTTTATGGAAGAAATTGGAACTTTCAAGAGTACCAATGGATGAGAAAGGATGACACTAAATATGAGAGTGTCATTTGAAACTAAAATGATCTTATAGATCAGGTTGTGACTTAGGATAGTGCTTTGGAAAGTATCCTAAAAACTTTGATATGGGAAAACTAGAATTTGATCAACTTTGATCAATTATGAGATGAGGATGAATTATGATCAATTTGGTCATAATCGAAAGATTTCTAAGACTAAATGTGAGGGATGAGAGTGATGAGTGATCTAAAGAGTGGAAGAGTAATGTATTAAGAATGAAACGATAGATCTACAAGCGTCTTAGAGTGTGATCTAGGTGAGTTGTGTGTGAATAGGAAGGATCAACCTATCTTGATAAGGACTTAATTTGCCTTAAGACAATATGTTTAGCTTAGTGTGAGATGTTCTAAGGATATGTTTGAAATATAATGCTTGCAATTGCATTTTCTGTTGGCCGGATCCCATGATTCCCTAAGTGTAGGGATCCGTCTAGCACAAACTTTGGGATCCGCCCATCTGCTCAGCAGAACCTTTACTAAAGGTATGCAATGATCTTGACAATGCATTATATCTTAAGGATAGTCGAAAAGGAGTTCTAATATTAAGATATCAAATGTAAGATGTTTTATTTCATGAGGGGAATTGGATTACATTGATAAAGCACGAGTACAAAGGATTTGATCCTATTAAAATACTACTAAGTTCCTTAGGCGTTATCGTTAGAAGGATCATCAAAAGGTTGATGAGTGTTGGCGGATGCGGGAATGAAGAACGTCTTCATGAGGGAAATGTTCATCAGTTCCATCATCTTGTTCACAAGTACGTACAACGGACTTTGAAATTGAGGGTGAAAGTGCATGACATTGTGATAAAGGCGCGTCAAGAACATTCCATATGGAATGAGTTTATTCTTGGAGCCTTGAAGATTTGCGATTTGCCTTGCGAAGAAGTAGGCGAGATTGTATGGTTGTTGTGTTAGCAAACAGTACAACATGTGAGCACAACAAGCGGGAAGAATTTCTTGATTTCCCCTAAGACTCCAGACATTCTCACGCAGGATGAGTGCAAGGGGCTTGTACTCTTCTCGGATGTCCCGTGTGAAGATAATGTTTGGATTGGAGTAATATGGTCGAGGTTTGCATATCATGCGATGTAAATCTTCTGGGGAGGGTATGTGTGAGGAATATGGAGTATTTTCTTCACGAAAGTTGAAGAGAGAATCAAGAGACCAATCTTCGGTGAAGGCACATTGTCCATGGTTTGGGATTCGGAGGATGTGAGCAAAATGCCCAAGGCTTAAAGTAAACTTTTGGTTTTTGATATAAATCTGAATCGAGTAGTTAGCTTCCTTCTAAAATTAAATCCGAAGTATCATCAGCCATGAGCTTCAATGGGAAAAGAGCGGCTGATCCTGAAGGTGGATAGTTGCGAGAGCCACCAGGTAACACGGGGAACTCCTTAACAGTTTTTCCAGTAGCTGGTTCGAAGGTGATGGCACGATTGTTAGCAAAGAGGAAAATGTTTCCATTAGGAAGTAGGAAAAGGAACGGGTACAGGTTGTTCTCGACCGGTCTTCCTGGTCCTAAAGCAGGTTCGGTTGTTGGTTGCATGAATGGAAGATTAAATCTATGGGGTTTAAATTCCATTTGTGGTGGTACGATTTCGTAGCTGTAGGAATCCCTGCCTCCCAACACGACTGAACTTCCGCCTGCCAAGACCTAGTTAGATGAGTACTTATAGTGCATTTTATTTCATTACATGATATTATTTTAAACATGATATTAATTATTGTATTAGTACATGATATTATTGTATTACAACATAGAATGAATGCATTAACAACGAAAAAAAATAAATGTAAATGTTCATCAGATATAAAAGAATAAAAGTTAATAAATTATCCGCAAGAATAAAGGATATGTTGTAAATAATTTATAAACATACCAATATATGTTGTAATTATATCTTACTCAACCTTTGTTTTTATAAATATTAAATATCGTTTGGCTGTAAACATAGTGCTAAACCTGTTATTTAACCGTATAGGTATAGCTGTAATAGATAAAGAAAATTAGAATGTTTATGGTCTGCTCATGTATAAATGTAGTAACATGATCACATGAAACTTACTATGATCAAGATGCTTGATTGTATAATGCGATCTAAGTACATGAAAGACGTTCTCTCTTGGTTTACTTAATTTGGAACTACAATGTAGGGTGTTTCTTATGTTTCATTTTAGCTCAAAACTATGATACATTTCACTTGTATGCACACAATTATTTACACATGTAGAAAATGCAGTTGGTTGATTGCTTCACAAGAGCTATGATATTCGACTCAAGCTGGATGATTGAACGTCATCAAAGCCTTCATGCTTCTTAACCATCCATCTCCCTTGATATACTCATGTTACCTGCGATTTCTCCTAGTGTTCTGTTGACTTTACCGTCTCTCAACGCCATCATTATCTACAAACGTGTCGATAAACTCTTCCTATGTGACTGGATTCTGTCTATTTAGAGAAAGAATGGGCGTCGATACTTTTGTAACTTCAGGGTATATATTAAGAGAAATTCCAGCTTCAAATACGCACATTAAAGAAAACTACATGGTATGTGACGTTTCCATTGCCCAGCCGACCAAGAAATGAGCGTGCCTTGATACCTCTTTCGGATTGTGGTGCTTTTTCGAGCTTAACAACATTCTGACCAACCAAAATGTAATATAACTCGAAGTTAGGAAAGAGATCATCAAGAAAACTTTATTCTGATCTTCAAATAATAAGGAATGTAATTCCGTGATTCACTGAATGCTAAGACCCAAGAAAAGAGGATTATAGGATGTGAGACTACATACCTCAACATTTCTCTGATGTAAGTCTAGCAGTAGGAGATTATATATAATTACCATCATAATCAATATCCGTCAACTTATGATGACGCCTTTTCTTCTGCGGGTATTTATAAACTTGTTAGTTAGTACTATCAAGAAAAACATGTGTAAGGTGTAGGGTTGTGATAGCCTGTATTATCAGCTAAAATAAAAAAGAGGCAGACGTATAGCTAATAACACATCCAGACCTTGCATCGTTGGTGGTTTCATGTCTTCAACATTATTTCACCTTAAAAGTTTTTGCACCCAAAAAAGACCATCTGTCATAAGAATATTAACAATAGAATAACTGAAAAAATTAAAAAATTAGAAAACTTACCGTCTGTGTTTATGAGGTCACCGCTCAATGTTTGTCCCGCTTGTTCCAATGAACTAGTGTATGAGATGAGCTTTTACAGTTGATTAATGCAGCAAAAGAAAATTGTATGTATAAATAATACCTGCATTGCAGTAACAAACTCTTCGAAAGAAAGAAAGCCTTGTCGTTTAGAATCCGCAATGGCCCACATCTTTATTAGTTTGTTGACCATCCAGAAAGAAGAAACCGTTAATACGGATGTTTTAGGTTTTACTATCCACATGAACATCATCGTTACAACTGTCAAGAAATGTAATTCCTTTGAGATGCCCATCAGGATTCCAGTAGGCTTTGCTTTTGATCTAAAACAACGTTTGTCCCAAACCTGGAAAGTAATTAATATTAATATTTCCATCCTTTGGAAGAAACACGCCAAATGGGCTGAGTGGGTCAAACTGGTCAATAGTAATCCAAAATGTATTCAAATACATGAAACATACTAAATCATATTTTTAGAAAAAGTTCGTATTTTTTTTTCTGTTTTTACGCGATGCTTATGGATTCCTTACTAAAAAATTCTAATAAGCAGATAAGCACTTCAAGAATAAGCAATCCCAAACACCCTAATAACTGGTTTTTCTTTTATTAAAGTCATAAATCGTACCTGTTAGTAGCCCGTTAAGATGAAAACATGAAATTGTTACCTCCACTCTCTTCATTTCCATCTCAAGTCTCACACATACATCAGCAAATAATCATGTTACTAAAAATTACACTTGTGCTTGCGTAGTCTTGATACGACATTTATACATATTTGCAGAAGTTAAACATTTACATGTCTCGCCTGCATTGTTGAATATATCATAGGAGTTCTACATTGAGTTGATGCACCAAAATGAAATGCGTATATTAGGCATTCCATATAATATTTCCGTACCTGGTCTTTAAAATATAGTGGTTCTAGCCCAATAAAGATCACAAAGAATGGAGCTCAAGTAATGATGAAGCTCGTAACTTGATGCTGTTCTTTCAACAAAAATGATTCTAAAAGTTATTGGTTCATAGGTGGCACAAAGAGGTGGTCATATAACATCAGTACTTACATTATCAGCAAATTTTTGATATATAAACAGATGATTAACTATGGAAATCGTAATCAATAAATAAGTAAAGAATTAACATACATTGGATCTATGGCTTTAAGAACGTAAAATTATTAATCTACGGTGGAGTTAGTCGACACCGAGTCGGACGACCTTTGCAACAACTACTCAAACATGAGTGTTCCGGTACTATTGATAAACTTTGATGCGAATATGGCCCGCTATTTCTTTTCAATCTTGGCCGAATAAGAGTTTTAGTGGATTTAATTGATGAAGTGAAACGTTCGACTGGAGAGAATGAATTTGATACGTTGAACCCATTATTGTTGTGAAGTTTGAGATTGTGCATTATCAAGTAAGAGGTTTCGGTTCTCCTTCAGCTTTACCGTATATCACCACATCTCCATATCTTTCTTTCATCAAAAAGCATTTATTCAATTTGTCTTCTTGAGCTTGACATGCCTGATATAAACGGAATTATTAAACTCATAAAACTGCAAAACATGAAATATATCAAACATACAGAAAATGTAACTCATGTATATACTTATATATAGATGAAAAAATAAAATGATTAAATATGACAAACATTGAAACAGCTAAATCGACTGCACGCATACCTCCAAATCATATCCTATGGAGGACATGACAACTTTAGATTACTCAAGCATATGAGTTAGCATGTCTCCAATACAAGTGCGTCGGGGCCTATCATCAATCGTTTCGTCTTTGGCTATTGTCGACGGAATGTGTACTATAAACCTTTCCACATGAAGTTAGAAAAAAACAGTTTATTCAAACACTATGAATGAAAAAAGATGGTATTAACTGACCAAAAGCTATTTGTTATGTAGGCCTTCTCATTTCTCTTAATTTAGGCCATATGCTCAAGACGTTTTCACTGTAGATATATCTTATCATTCAGAGGAAAAATAAATGTAGCAAAGAAGGTAAAAGTGCAGAAACAACATATACCATTGATGGAAGTAATGAAAATTATTTTCAACTTCCCGGCATTTTGAAGGAAGTAATGAAAATTATTTTCAACTTCCCGGCATTTTGACATGAATAATGGAGTAAACAATAACAAATATAATAAAGTTAGTATCTGCAAGAAACTTCTAATATAAGGGACTTCTATAAAGAAGTTCAAGATATAGATGACGAACATAGTGATGAGAATGCTAGTACCTAGACACCAGATTTTTATAGATATTTCAAGTAAATATAAAGCCGAGCTTCTTAGCTTTCAAGTTCCAATTTAAGTTTGCTAAGTAGAGAAGATACAGGATCCACACTTGTTTGTAGTTTAAAGTCATGATTAGATATTTGGCTCAAACATTTTTTCCAGTATAGCAATAATAGCAAGGGAATATGCAATGTGATATATAGACATATAATTAGCAAACAAAAATACGACAGTACTCATAATTCAACCTTCCTTCCTTCAAGGCACAAGCTGCACATAAACATTATGACTTGTCATCTTAGCAGTATTTAACTTTAGAGTAAAACAAATAGTGTGATAAACTCATATTAAAATGAAGTACTAAAAATGTACCTGAGGAGCACATAAATTTGAGATCCTTAAGTTCACAAGATTGAAGAGTTATATCATGTGCCATCGTAGAATTATGTAACCTTTAGAAGGTTTTTCCTCATCTTGTGCTATATCATGTGTCTTATAATAATTAAAAAAATAATAATAAAAAAAAAAATAAATAAATAATAATAATAATAATAATAATAATAATAATAATAATAATAATAGGATTAGCTTTGCTATAGCTAGAGGAGTGGGGGCTCAGCTAGTAATAATAAAGTGATGTTTATAAAAAAATAATAATAATAATAATAATAATAATAATAATAATATGATGTATGTGTTGATCTTACGGTGACGCAATCTGGGATGACTGATTTTATGCCAGGGCGAGCGATCATTGATGTTGCACGACGTAAGCGGGTCAAATACGATACTAAATGTGCGGATATTGGATATGGGTTTCTCTCCTTTTCATTTTCTTCTTTTGGAGAGCTTGAGAAGGATGCAGTCACCTTACTTAAGCGTATTCGACGATTCTCTACGACTCAAGACATTGGAGCACGTGATGCGGTTCATATTTCTAATAGGATTGGTTTTGCTATTGCTAGAGGTGTGGGGCCCAGTTGGTTTCTGGGCTCCCACCAATTTCTTGTAAAATCCTGAGTTTTTAATAAAGTGCCTTTTATAATAAAAAAAAGAAATAATAATAATAATAATAATAATAATAATAATAATAACAAGCAAATCTTTTGTGATTATACAAACGCAATGTAACTTCGACTGGTACATTCAATACAATGACTTTCAAATACTAACCTGTAAAAATATGATGATGATGATGATGATGATGATGATGATGATGATGGCGACTTAATTTTTTTATTTTTTTTTGCTATACCTCTCTAAATAAGGGTGTATATATAGTGTGAGATTAGGTTAAACATTAAGGAACGAGTTAAGATAACAATAAATACATACCAAAGTTATCATATTCTTATTTTAAGTAAAAATTAAAACACAAACACAATTCCATAAGAATACAGATTTCTAAGAATTGTATTTAGAATAGGATTCCAAACATAATTATCAAAATAACTTGTTGCCTAAGTGGTAAACATACATGTTAGCATTAAAATGAATTACATGGCATTGAGGTGGCAATTGTGGAACAATCTACGTGTCATGTCTCCTGTTATATAATATTGTTATATAATATATATATATATATATATATATATATATATACTAGATTTCAAAGCCCGCCCGATGGGCGGGCATGACTTATAATTATTGTTGACATATTTATTATAGCGAAAGAAGGCGGGTAATCGTAGAAGTTTTTGATGTGCATTTAATTGTTTTGCTTGTTAAGCTAAATATTGTTGTTAAAAATTGTTTATTATACAAAGTTTTTTTTAAGCATAGTATTAGTGTTTGTCAAACTCGTATGTATTGTTTATTTAAATTTGAGAGTACATGTGAAAACAAAGAAAAGAAATATTACCAACATAAAGGTGGAAAGATGGGTCATAGGCGCATTGGACGGGTCAAAACGAGTTACTTTGTGAAATAGCTCAAATTGTTCAAGGAATGTATACAATCCTAGCGGCAAACAAAATCTATTGGCTCCTTAATTACTACCTTCGTTCCAAAATTATTGTCTCCTTTTGACTTCTTTTGTCTTTCTTTTTCAACTTTGACTTTAAATTTTTTTGGGTTATACAATAGTTGATAAAAATTATATCAATGAAAATACATATAAAACGCAATCCATTCATATATTTTGAATCAAATTTATATAACACAAACAAAAATATTTAATGTCAAAGATGTAAAAGAAAGACAAAAAAAATCAAATGAGAACTATAATTTTGGGACGGATGATTTGAACATCATCTTTAAATAAATAAGATAAAAACAGAGGGAGGTTAATTTAGAAAGGGACCTTTATGGTGGTCGGATGGTTCTTTCTTAATAACAAACCCTTCATTAACGTCTTCGAATTCTTGGAAATTCCTACCAGACTTCATATCAACATACTAACTCTTAGGGGACGTTTGATATGGCTGAATCGCAAAGAATGGAAATGCAGTGTAGAAGGGAAAGGCATGGAAAGAGAATGACACTGGGATAAGAGGAGACATTCCACTGTTTGGGGAAAATAGGGAATACATTGTCGGAATAGATGAGAGAATTCATTCCTTCGTTTGGTATGACATAAAAAGAAAATACATATTAAGGTTTTTTATTTATTTATTTCTTTATTTTTTTTTAAATTGATATTTTTTACTATTAAGTCATATAATTCCATACATGTTATAAATTCTTGAAAAAGAAAACAATAAAAAGTATCATCATCATCGTAATTTGGTGAGTTGCGTCCTAAAAGTGTACATAATTTATTGAATATTTCTTCTTAATCTTTATTATGAACACAAGAGACCAATCTTTACAAACATAACTCCATCATTAGCAATTAACCATGTAATCTTTTAAAAAGACAGATATCATCTAGTGATGTCAAGAGCTAATCAACCATAATATCGTTAGATCACCTTATAGGAATTATCTTAGATTTTCTTATGGGTCCGCCAATGATATCGAGTGAATGGCTTAGTATATATACAACAACAAAAAAAAAGAAGCTAATTAGTGACCTTCTCATATAGTCATAGTTACAATCACTGTTAATTTTACTTACCCAAGGCCAAAATGTCACAATTAAGCAGCAATCTTCTATGTTTGACTAGACAAAGTTACTTTTAAAACATCTAGCTACCTAGCTAGAAAGGTACACAATCTCAAAACCAGCATTATAAACGATTTCTCAATAGAACTGGTCATCTCCTCACGTGCTTTTTTTCTCATTTTTTGGTAGGCGGTTTCAAGGGGGATATTTTAGCGTATACATGATCATATAATTAATGGAAAGATTGATGTAAAACGAATTCAAAATCGATACATAATTGCTACACATGCATGGCACAACAATGTATGTAATGTATAGATTAAACTACTGATATGCATCGTGGTTATCAACATAATTAAAATATATATGCAAAACACTTGTATACACAATCAATACAATATTAAAGAGAATAAAATTGTGTTAGGGGATAAATTCTACACCAATCTTTAAGCAAAACAGAGGAAGAAAAAATAATTACATTTGTTGAAGATGAAAAACACAGTTGATGAAGATAACCAGTCTAGGGAAAATTTTCTGCTAGGATTTTTATGTTTTGATTTTAATACGTATTGTGCATCAAATGAGTTTTAGTCCCTCTTTTTTTTTTATGTTGCTTCCATTTTTTTATGTCGCTTCCATTTACACGGGAATGATAATTGAGAAAGGACCCTTTAGAAATTCTCATTCTCCAGCTTTCTTTACTTTTTTTAAAGAATCAAAATTGAAGATTGGGAATGGAACTTTGATGACCCGTTTCCATTCCATATATGAAACAAACGTGGGAATGCATTCTTTTTCCTATTCTCCCCTTTCTTTTCCATCGTACCAAGGGCTGATGATCAACTACAATTTTACAAAGCAATGATGTTTAAGATTTAGCTCTAATGAACAATATGAACAGTTAGTAGAAATTTTCTGGAATCCAAGATCAGTGGAGAGAATATAACTGACTGAGAGGATAAAAGGGAACTGAATGTTGTACCTGGATGATTATTTATGGATGATGACTTTGATGGCTGCTCCATTGATCTCATCCATGGAACTCCAAACTTTATACCCCCATCTGTAGAGCACGTTTAAAAAATATCTTCAGTTTTCACAACTATTTTTTCTTCTCTATATTTGATATTGAAACATAATAACAAAACAAACTATTTGTCGTTGCCACTATCAGATTTAAAATTGCATATTAAAGTTGTTACCTCTCATTGTATGCCTATTTCCGGCAATATTATTCTCCTTCCTCATCTTTTTGTTGTTTGCATTAGACTCTTCCCACATCGTAAAACAACTCCCTGTATAGGAACTACAGTGTGAATTTTCATCATTGTTATTGCTACTACTTGATTGTGCAGCCGATATCACAATCCCTTCAGGCTTTGATACCTTTTGGGTTTGATTAATATGCAGAATGTGACTAATGATGTAAGTTCCCATCCCACCAGGTAGAATGTGTTCCCCTAAGGTTGGTAGAGATGGTGGGGAAGACTTTTCTATGAATTCCACTTCTTTGCAAAATCTAGGTGTCCCCCTCTTTTAAGTACTATAGTGCAAATGAGTATTTAGATGACCTTGTGTGCCATCAGCTAAAGCGCCTGTCACCACCACATTTAGTGAAACTGTTTAATGGCCATTGCTTGTTCATACCTAGAATAGTAACATTCTTTAGTCAAATCATACAGGATCATTCACAAATGTCGTGGTATTAAAAAAGAACCAAAAAAAACAAATACCAATGATGTCTCCATTTGAGCGAAACAAAATCTACCATTTTACTTGCCTTGCCTGTTCCTGGTCGCAAGAACCACTGCCACAATCTGTCACCGCTTTGTTGATATCTGTAAGGTTCACAAAGCATAAAATATTACCATAACGTAAATGGCCAAATAGATAACGCATATAATACTTTTAAAAGCGCAACATATTTAGCGCACATCGATCAACTTCAGCGTAAATAGGATTCTCGAGACCATAAGATGCGAACTTAGGGTCAATAATCTGTAACCATGGAAAGATGAATAAGTAGTGAAATATAATGTAAGATGGAATAATATAAAATGAAAAGTGGATTATACTTTAACATAGAGGATGCCGTCAGTGGAGATGGACTCATACGAAGAATCCCAGAGTGCATCTACTATTTAAACCCAACTTTGTAATAGAGTAAAGTCGCTTGCAAAATTAGATTCAGAACTGTGGCTAATATCGCGCTTGCATTGATCCGAACCGTTGATCACATATGAAGAAGAAATCCAAACAACCTATTTTTCACCTTTCTTTGTCAAATGAACACCGTTTGTCTTTTACATTTCAATTTCTTTCTGAGGTTTGTTTATAGTTCTGTTCATGAATTAAAACATATCCATAATCAACAAATAATCTCCATATACTCATGAGAAATCAATCAAATTAACAAATTTCATAGCTCATTAAAAATTAACAAATTTGACATGTACATACCAAATTTGTTTCAGTTCAATTCAAGCACAAATAATAAATCAATTCAAATAAATAGCCATTAGAATTTGAGTATTTACCTTTATTTAGAAGGATTCACAGCATTGATCAATTCATATTACCTCATCCATCACCAACATTGTCCAATTATCAAGTTTGCAATTTTTCTTTTTTTTGGTTAGATCAACAGTTCTTCCAGGAGTACCAAAAAGCAAATAATCTCAGTCCTAAATCCTAAAAGCTATTTCAAACCTACCATATCTTGAACATTATAGTTTAATTTAAAAAAAAAAAAAAAAAAAAAAAAACATCACATAACCAATGTTCTATGAATTTAAAACCTACCATTGTCTTGAACATTATTGCCTTTGTTTCCTTTTGAAATCCTTGCACTTTGTCTTAACCTGCCTTGATCTTTTTGGGACTCCATCCTTGTATTAACCTGTTGATTCTAAACCTGTAAAACAAAAAAGTCGATATTCTTCACCTATTAAAATCAAAAGTCGAACTTAATTTTAGGGATAACTAAAACTCGACAAAAAAAAAGGATTCGTCACCTGTGAAAAATAAAAGTCGATTATAGTTTTAGGGATAATTATGTTTAGGAATAAGATATTAGGGTGTATTTATAAAAAAAAAATAGGTTAAAAATATATATGGTATATTTATCTTTTAAGTAACATATATCATAATTTATTTTAATTGTTATCTTCAAAAAATACATACCTAAAATAAAAATTCCATAATTTTTTTATAATCTCCTTATTTATATTGATTTGAAAGATATAAATCAAAAAACAATCTACTCTAGTGGCAAGTTGATTACAAAATACATGAATGACCCAATTTCAACTCCAACAAATGTCTTTTTTTTATTAAAAAAATTTTAAAATTCAGAAAGAAAAAAAAAACGAAATTTACAATTTATTTAAAAAATATTGTACATATATTAATTAAAATGCCACATGTCATTTAAAAAAAATAAAAAAATGCCACATAAACATATTGATGACATGGAAATATGACTTGACATTATGGGATGCCAAGTGGCATTTTATGTGGCTTTTATGTGGCATGCCTCCTCTTATATATAATGTATATAGATATATATAGGGAAGGGTTCTTTTTAGAACCAAATAAATTGCGAGAACTGCGAGAACCAGCATCAACCAATCAGATTTTTTCTTATATTAATTTGTATAATTTAATTCTAGGGCATAATGGTAAAATAACTTTCTTTTATATTATTATTATTATTATTATTATTATTATTATTATTATTATTATTATTTTAATTTTTTTTTTACATTGTGTTCACATGTGTTTTGTATTATTTGATAATTGTATTTTCCGTTTTTGCATAGGTGTTTTCTATTTGCACATGTATCTATAAAAATATTACATAAGTATGTATACAAACAACAAAACTTTATTAATACATTTATGCAATTTTATACAAACAACAACTTTATTAAAAATATTACATAAATATATTTTATTACAAATATATGAAGCGTGCACGTGTGCATAATACAATGTTTTTAATAACCCCTGAAATCTACACGTGTGTTTTTCCTCATTAGCCACTCTCGATCTCTTTTGTTTTTTCTCATTGTACACATGTGTACACATGTGTTTTTCCTCATTGGCCACTTTCTACACATGTGTTTTTCCTCATTGGCCACTCTCGATCTCTTTGTACACATGTGTTTTTCCTCATTTCCTCATTGGTCACTCTCGATTTCTCGATCTCTTTGTAGGCATATGTACACATGTGTTTTTAATCCTTGTACACAATCCTTTCCATAACAGCTGAAATTAAACAAAATAAACAAGTTCATGAAACTGTAAAAACACATATGCATAGAAGGTTTCAAATTCACAACTGTAAAAACACATATGCACACTCAAAAACACATGTGCACACTGAAACGATAAGAGGAATAAAAAGTAAGATTTGAACCGTTGAGATGGAATTGACAGCAATGACCTTTTTACACTTTTGGTAATCATTTGTTTTCTAATACTCCCAAACGTTTACCCATATTTAACCCATTTACTTCTGATATAACATGACCTTTTTACACTTTTGGTAATCATTTGCTTTCTAATACTCCTACGACTCACATGCTCATATAGTGTATACATTAAACAAAGTGTGACCATTAAACCATTACAAACATTTTAGTACTAAAGTTTACGTATACTCATGAAACTCATGAAAACAACAAAATTCTCAATGTGCAGAAAAACAAAAGACAAACACATGCCGAGGTTTGTATATAACATTGGTTATAGTTTTAACGAGGTAAAGAAAATAGATAAGAAAAACTCAACTCGACATACTTGAGGATTCTATGGTTTTTATGTTGCTATCATAGTTTGTTATATTCGAAAAACTTCGGTCACTATTCGGATAATAATAAAAGGATGGGAAAAAAAAACTTGTGACCATGACTGAGATAGAAACATACCTTTAAGCAAAACCAGAATGTTTGAAGCCATCATACGAGCACCACCGATCCAATAATTGACCATTACCTGTACCTTTTATATCCCATCGAAAATAATCGACCCCCAACAACCGCGACCTTTAAAACTTAACTGCCAAAAAAAATGACCACGAAAAATTACTCATACCTCGAACCAATTGAACTGTTGAAAACAAATTATATGAAAGAAGATACGAGATTGATGGTGACTTGGTGAAGCCCCAACAGACCGCCGGAAAAGACTATAGAAGATGGAGGATTTTTGCTAATGGCGGCTCATTTTCAGATCTAGGGTTAAGAGAGATTTGAATGGGAAAGAGAGAGAGAGGATCTGATAATATGATTTATGATTCTAGTAATCCTTGAAAAAAGGGACGGTTTTTAAATATATTAATGTGATGTCCCTAAAATGCCCTCCCACCCTTCACAATATAATACATTACTTTATGCTTTTTTACAATTAGGCCACTTTTAATCATGTCCATTGATCTATTAATCTAATGGTTAAAATTATTTCTCGCAGTTCTCGCAATTTATTTGGTTCTTAACATAACCTTACACTATATATATATATATATATATATATATATATATATATATATATATATATATATATATATATATATATATATATATATATATATATATATAGGGTCACGTTCAATGCAAAACCATTATTTTGTACAGAACTTTACAGAACCACTTTGAACCAATAAGAATTTAGTATTATTAAATATTTTTATTTAAATGAAAAGGGTATAATAGTAAAAACTTATATTTACTTTCTTTTTTATTTTTTTATTAAAATCGTTTTACTTATCCCTTAAAATTCGGATTGTTTTTATTTTTTTTATTTTTTATTTTTTAGTTTTTGATTTTTAAAGCATGTATGTTTTCAAAAAAATCTCAAGTGCATATATGTTTTTTTTCAACAACCATGTTTTTTTAGAAAAATCAAGTGCATAGGTGTTTTTATTTATTTATTTATTTATTTTTATTTTTTAATATAATAAATTTACATGTGTTTCTTGTATTTAGACTGTCAAACTTATTTGATTAAAATGGTAATTGCATATATGTTTTAAGTGTACATTATTGATTATCGAAATTTGTGACCAAAAACATAAAAATACACATGTAGCCTCTAACAATTTGTAACAAACCAAGTACACATATAGTATACACAAAAGTTAATATTAAATAAATATAGTATACACAAAAGTTAATATTAAATAAAATACAATTCATGTACAAGAATCTTATTAAATATAAATGTGCATGCCGTTTAAAAACATGTGTGCACTCTTCACTTTCTCGTCCAATTCTTTTGAACATATGTGCACACATTCCAAGAAACGTATGTGCAGCTAGCTTTCTCATCAAATTCATTAGATTATATGTGCACGCCTCGATAACATATATGCACGACATCTAAAAACATATGTGCACACTTCGCTTTCTCATAAGTTCATTAGAACATATGTGCGCGTCTTCCAAAAACATGTGTGTACATCTATAAATAACATACGTGCACGCTTCATTTTCTCATCAACCGTAGCCACACCTGCAAACTCACCCGGTTGTCTCACATGCCTTAACCACTTACATTCGCACAAGAAAAGTTGCCTGCATACATACATCCGCCATATTATTATGTAACTGTTATGTAAGCATCTGATTGTTTATATATAAAGTCATCCAACAAGAAACTCTGACTTAACAAATAACAATTAAAGAGTTCACAAACACATCCATCTGTATTTGTGTTTTCAACAATAAAAAGTAAATTTCAAGTTCGAAAAATTAATGTTGAAAACAATTATAAAGAAAAAAAACAGAATAATAAATAAAAAACTTACATGATAGCCAAACCATTTAAGTCTACGAATCCATGTATCCAATATAAAAATCGATTATACTCTATTTTAGATACACAAGGCATATATACATTAAACAATGAAGCACATGAATAGATTGAAGGTTTATATGAGAAGGAGGCGGCACTGACATATCTTCGTTGATATCCATTTAATTAGGAAAAAATAATGGTGCGGCAGGTTTGTTTAATTAGGTTAAATGGTAAAAAAAGAATACTTAATTATCCTTCTCGACTTCTTCCAATCCACCGTCGCCAGAGACTCAAACTCATTGGAACTTCTCTCCTCTGCCGGTCTACAGATCCACCCACCGGTGGTGAAGGTTCGTTTTTTGGAGGCTGTGGGAGGGAGGATTTAACGTGGGTATGATTAGGGTTATTGGTGGAGGAGAGAGATCTGAGAAAAAGATATAAAAGTTAGATCTGGGAATACGGTTTTTGTGGAGGAGAGAGATATGGGAAAAAGAGATACTTATGGTTTTTAAGAAATTTTTTAGGGAATAATTCAAATTACTCAATAGCCCTTCTTGATTTTTTTTAATTATTATATAATTTTAATTATTTACAAAAATACCATTATGCATAAATATGATGTACATCATGCATTATTAGGAGTAAAAAGGCTGGTTCTGTAGGTTCTGTACAAAAAAATGGTTCTGCATTGAACGCTACACTATATATATATATATATATATATATATATATATATATATATATATACTAGTTTTGCCCAAATGATAGGCATGACTTGTAATTTTTATTTTGATGGTGTTATTTAACGGAAGATTACTTTTAAGGATGTGGTCATGAATTGTAATTATGGTTTGATGGTATTTTGTTATTGTATTAGTTTAAGTTTCACTTAACGGTATCATTGTATGTTTTTATTGTATTAGTTTACGTGTTTTATGGCTAGGTCTTGCACCAGCTCCGACATGTTTCCTGAAGTCACTTTTTTTGGTTATGACTCCTCTCAATTTTGGCTTTTATATTGAACACCAAGTCGTGTCTTTATTGATATATACTATATTTTATGAATACAGAAGTGCCGAGGTGATCTTTCTCGTCATCTTAATTCAACCTGCATAAGTTCTAAAAGGAAACTGATTTGATTATCAAGGACAAGGAAGACTATACGCTACAACATTTA
This sequence comes from Chrysanthemum makinoi, assembly GCA_910596185.1. Lineage (NCBI taxonomy): Eukaryota > Viridiplantae > Streptophyta > Magnoliopsida > Asterales > Asteraceae > Chrysanthemum > Chrysanthemum makinoi. Next base: position 250,699,053 of record OU343219.1, on the reverse strand, counting down.
ATAGGTAAGTTTATCAGTGTAGGAATTTCGGGTATGCAGTTTCATTATTTTAGTCGTCTTCTTAGGTCACTTTTAGATGCAGGTTTGTGTGTTCTTTTGTTGCTGCAAATCAGTATCTATTGTCACATTTATTGATACTACATGAGCAACGGTTCAAATTGGGTAGAAAAGGCTAAAAGTCGCTAAAGTTTCAAATGTTTACAGCCACTCTTAAGTTATTATAGTTAACGGAGATGATCACTATATTTAACATATTTACTTTTATTAGAAACTGGACACACAATAGTGTACAATTCAAGATGATCACTATATTTAACATATTCCCGTTTTCCGCCCCTGTGACTATTATTGTACGCAGTTTAGTTAAATCAATCCAAACTGTCCCTTTAATCAGATTTCATGCATTGCAACAGGTCAAACGAATTATTTTAATTGTACTAATAAATGGAATAAATCATAATCTTATTACTACTACTTATAATGCACAAACGACTCCCTCTCCTATTTAATTTTCAGACTTTCAGACTTGCATGTAATAAAGCATGATGTACAACACATTAAAGCATAAAATTTCAGACTTACAAGCAAATAAGCATAGTGTACAACACTTTAATGCACATATTAAAAAAAACACCACATTAATACTATTAAAGTGGTCAATTAATACACTATTTAATTCACCCCTACACAAAAATAAACAACAATTTAATCACAATGTACAATTTAATCAAGCTACTAAGCCAAACAAACACTAGAAAATTATTAGGAGACATAAATAAAAAATTGTTGCAGAAGCTACACAAATTTTTCCGGCGACCACAATTTTTTCCGGCAGCGACACAAATTTTTTCGGCTACCGCAATTTTTTCTGGTGACTGTTATAAAAAAGTTATAACACCGACGTGTGCCCAACCAATGCACGTATAAATTATGAACTCCACCAGATCGGGACTCGAACTAGGATGCATAAAAATCAACATAAAACGATCACCAGGGACTGCTCAAAACCACGATCCCCACCAAATCTTTTGTTTTCCCCTCTTGATTAACTCACAGCACCGATTAGTTTTTAGGGTTTAATGGTTTTTGTTTGTGTCGTGTGGAACAAAAAAGGAGCAACACTCTTTGTTTGTTTTGCTGCTTTTAGTCGCATGAAGAAGAAAAAAAAAACGTTTCTGATGAAGGACCAAAAGGGGAGCGTGTATAGGTTTAAGTTAGGAAACAATTAAATGGATTAACAGTGATTTAATGGTGATTGATATGGATGTCGTGATTGTTGGCTGAAAAAGGGGAATTCTTACCCTTAATATTGAGAGTTGATGGGCCAAAAATACAAACGTGTAGCAAATTTTAATTTAGAAGGAAATGTAGCTTTTTTTTATTTGTTACTAACTTAGGTTATCTCTATCTCTACTACTTATAATGCACCATTATACTACTTATAATAGAGGAATGAATCTATCTCCTTATGGTCTTAAAATTAAGACTTACAACATATAAAGCCTATTGTACAATACACAATGCACTATTAATGATATTTCTCATCAATCTTAATTTTAAGACTTAAAAGTCTTAAAGCTTAAGGTACAAAATACAAAGCAATATTAATGTGGTCAAGATATTTAACATAGTCAATTAATTAATTGGTCAATTAATGCAGTTATTAAAACACCCCTTACACAAGAAATACAAATTATCAAGCAAATTGTACAACTAACTTAAACACAATTCCTGCATTAAATGTCACTAATACAAATAATAAAACACATTATACAAATATTCAAGCTCGAACAGGCAACGGGCCAAATAAGCCCGAGCACGAACGGGCACGGGCCAAACGGGGTCGAGCCCGAACGGGCACGGGCCAAACGGTGTCGAGCCCAAACGGGCTCGAGCCCGAACGGGCACGGGTTAAACAAAATTCTTGATATCCGTAAATTTATTGTCAAAAAGAGCATAATAAATTAAAATACATGATTTACCGAAAACTTTTACTTCAGAGTACCCGCCACTGCAACGCGCGGGTACCCTGCTAGTTCTAATAGAAAGTGTTCGTAGGCCACAGTCCAGATCCATCCGCCCGGTATCCCATTATGAAAAAGGTTAGTACTTAATTTATTTATTCATTTTCATTTCTCTACAAACTGTAATGTGTGGGTGCATTTAAAATTGAAGACTTTATATTCACCATGTGCTTTAAATGAGTTATTCTTTTTTTTTTGTTTGAACATTTGCTATAGGCTCTCTTTGTTTCCCGTTAATGTAAGTTGCGCAATTGAAACCCCAGGTGTTGAACATGTATTGTAATATTTTTTTCTACTGTCATAATTGAACCTTTTGGCTTTCGGTATGTAACACATTGACTAATTACCGCTTCTGAACTTCTTTTCCTCTTCAAGTTCCTCTTCTTTTTTTTTCCTTTATTATTACTCTTTCTTAAAGCACCATCATGGTAAGAGCCTAAGAGGGCTTAATAATATATTGTGATATTGTGTACAGTCTTGTCTCCATTATTTCTGATGTATACTCTTGTATTTCATTGAATCAGGTTCGCAACTATAGCCCATTGCCATCAATCAATAAGAGTATCAAGGTTTGTGTTATATTATATCACAGATAATCTATGTTGAAACAGTTTTAGAAAATTTTATAACATGCAGTCAATATGTTGTAAATAGTTGTTGTAATCTTTACTATATAAAATAGAAAAATGGTCAAAGGTGAAAGTGAAAATTGAAAAGTTGAAAGTTGAAAGTCAAAAGTGAGATAAATGTATAATGTAATTAATACTCTTATTAAAACACCCCATTACTTAAAAGTACATTGATTTATTCATATTGTACAACCAACTAAAAGCATATTCACCAAATTAAATACAAACAATTAAAACACCCCATATTAAAAAGTACAATAAAATTTTCACAATATACAATTTAAACAAGCTACAACAAAATCCAGAATATAAAATAATTAAACACACTAATTAATTATATTTTTAAAACAACCTAAAATGAAAAGTACGTGTTATTATACAAATTATACAAATTAATAAAACACACAAAGTTTCATACAAGCTAACAAGTTGATTGTACATATAGTTTTGAAAATCGGACCGGACCAACGGGTTCAACCGGGAACCGGTTTTGCCACTGGTTCAACTAACCAATAAAAGTAATCCGAAAATGAACCAAGAGGACCCGTTGAAACCGATACAAACTGGTAAATCAGGCCTCATCGAGATCTATTTCTCCGGTTAATCGTCACATGGTACCCGCGTATACTATATAAAAGGAAAAAAGAAAAAGTAAAAACTTCAAACTAAAAATAGAAATGTTGAAAACATATATTTCAAAAGGAAACTATTAATACACATCGAAAACCGAGTTGACCGGGGCGCTTCAAACCCGACGGGTTGACCCGGTTTAATTTCACCCGTGTTCAACCCAACCCGTTGGGTTGACCCGGTTTAAATCAATTCATTTTTCGACCAAAACGATTCAACCAGTTGAACCACCTGGGTCGATCCGGGTTTCAAAACATTATGTTTAATACCCAAGTCTTCAAACTTTTATTATTTTTCATTTATAACCCATAAACATTTTTTTATCACTAAACGATATGTCAAATCCCGTTGCTATGCACGAGTACTCGTCTTTAACTATATGTTTATATAATTACCATTAAAAATTCAAACTAATATTAAATGAAAATAGATTCGGCATATTCAATGTTGGAAATTCAATACAACTTTTTTTATTATTATACATACAAAGCATGTATCCATGTTTTTGAAACTTAAAAAGTGAGTAATGTTAAATTTCTGAAATTCCTTTCAAACTAAAATTTCTATATAAAAATTCAAAGAATTTGTCCTTAATGAAATAGCTACCACAACAATTCACACCTAAAATTTCAAAAAAATGTATGACACATTTTGACAACTTTTACTAATGTAATTTCCCAAAAAAATATATATTTTTTAATTTATTTAATCTTAACACTAATAATTTCTAAAACTTTATCACCATATTTTATTTTATAAGGCACCATATTACAATTTATTATTTTTATTGTTATGTTACTTCATAGTGTGTGTATCATATGTGATCTCAGTTATTAAATATTGAAATGTGTGCAATGACCATATGATTTTTAAAAATTTTGTTTTGACATTTATATATAGTTGAAATTGCAGAGATATTGTTGTGAATAACTTGAATGTTTACAATCACAAAATATTGTATCGATTTATTATATAGTCACGGGGTTCATTTTTTGTTCTTGTTTTTGCATTAAATACATTAAATACAAATCCGTTTCCGAATATTGCTATAATGATGGTGATTGATTGGTGCTTTAATCATTGATTGTTCTGGAGCATTAATTTCAAAGATATACAAAGTTTTCTGAAATAATTTGGTCAAATACATTATACAACTGGTGTATATATTTTTGTTAAGTTTCTTAGGTTCGAAGCTTTTTTGATTGAGTCAAATACCATGCATTGATGGATGATAACTACAAAGTGAAGCCAATCAAAGAGTTCGGTCAAAGAGGATTCAACACCTCATATGCCGTGTACTAAGAAATTTTACACGACGAGTAACGTGCATTGTTAGTTATCTCATAATTGATGTAATGTTTTATTTTCAGTTTCAATAAATATTTTTATATGTTCTTTGATACATGTTAATAATTTTTGCTTCACTTGAATTATCGCATGTTACGAAACACTTACCACAATATCGCATATTGTTAATTATCTGCCGTTAGGAACCGCTGCCGCTAGGCGCGGGTACTCGTCTAGTATTACTAATATGTTCCTCTGTAGTTTGGACTTTTGAGTTGAGATTTAAAAGTTACTGAGTCAGACAGACTACAAGGTTTGATTAGTTACAAATGGTATAAGAGCATAGCTTTCCCTTAGTCCAGGTTGGACGAGTGCCTCGTGCATCTCTTAGGTATTAGTAATTTTTAAGTGTTCAGACATGACAAGGTTGTCATGTGTATATTTGGAGAGTGGTGCACTTTATAATCTAATGATCAATACCGTTTAATCATGTTAAAAAGTACTATTAACAATTGTTTCTTTGGAGTAGGACAAAAGATGTTCGCGAGTTGAACCAACCTCGACGTGTTTTGACATGTAATAAAAATGATTTGTTTCCATATGAACCTGTTTTGATGAGTTGCCGAAGGTACCTGACCACGCTTAAATAAAGTTTTGTAGCTCTTAGAGTTTTGTAATACTTTTTTTATATATAATGATATAGTAAATCACTTTAACACTGTAAAGAAGATAGCTGAACTCAATCTAATATTTCCGAACCACCCTATAATGAATCTATAAATTATATATGTCAACCTCGGATTAGTCGTTATCTTCCAGGTAAAGAGATTTCATCTTTGATGTCATATAAAATGGTGAAGGAACATAAAACAATCTCCAAATATCGTGAAAAACAAAATGAGTTACTCAAAACATAAATGTCAACGGTCTTACTGATCACTGGAATCCGTCGCAGATCTCTATCTCTCATATGTAGTGAAAAAGTCAAAATAATATCAGATGTTTGTAATGATACCGAAAGGAGCAATGAGAAGAAAAAAAATGCTAAATTTTATTATAACTCATCTCTCTCATGATCATCAATTGATGGGTGAGTATGACCTTCATAGAAAAAAGTAATCTAAATATATATGCAGAATTGCGATGTTAAATATCTTCTATATATTCTAGAGAGAAGAATTATCGGACAAAGATGTTTTAAAAAAAAGTAAGAATAGTGTGTGTTAGTGTAATAGATTATCGTGATCTTTCCTTAAACCAACCCCAATGGGAAATTGACAGCAAGGGTGTGATTCAGATGGATCAAGAGAAGATCAAGTCTGTTTTACAAATGAATCTTGTCATGGTTAAAGTTGAATGACAGATACTAACATTTTCTTCATTTGAGCTTTAATGCAATTTGTTTAGCAAACATCTTACGATTGATACCTAAGGACTGTAACAAAAATATACTCAGATATGAATGCTTTCTGGCCCGTTATCTTTTTTTGAGTTGCTCCAAACCAAGCCACGGTTTCTGATGGTTTCTATCACAAATTTATTTCAAAGAGTGAGACTTTTAAAAGGTTTCCGTTAGATACAATACATGGCTTCACTCACCAATATTACACGATCTCGATTGTCATAAACTTGAATATGTGATTGCACATAATAGCTGACCTGAAATTAACAAAAAAATAAAGTTATATAATGAGTTACACATTAGTCATCCACCATTACCTATAAGGAAAGGCAAAAAAATATCATCTCAAGTGTGACATTTTATGTAGTTTCGAGTAATAGCACTTGTTGTATTATGAAAAATGAAACACCATAAATAGCATATATTAAAGTGTTACAAATGCTTTGTCAAATGTGCTGAGACCTTCACCTGTAGCAATACTTTATGTTCATTGATTTTCAGTCACCCACGCTTCTACAACTCTCCAAATAAAACATACTCTAAAATATACTCTATAAACATTTTAAAAATATTGGAAAACCATTATTCATTGGCATAAATATTTTAACATTTTATAGTGGTCATGGCCCGGCCCGTTGGCCGGGCATATAAGCCGCCCGATGGGCGGCCATGACTTATATTTTGCATTTTTTTTATGTTGAAACTGTCATGATGAAGTTATCTGATGGTCGTAAACTGGTAATACTAAGAGAGACGAGTAAGTTTTGAGTAATAATCATAGTCCCCTGCAAGAATGAAGCATGTTTAGGTAATTTTCACTGCGAGGTTACTTTTGTTGGAACTAATAGTACAAATTAAGGTTATAGTCACTCATCATGGTACATGATATCAAGTAGTATAAGAGTTACTCTTCTGTAAAACTACAGATATCAAGGCCACTCATATGGAAAGAAACGATTTCGTGAAGCTCGGGTCATTCGTACAAGGTGTAAAGAACCATCCTTGTTTGCAGGTGACGCCAAATAGACAGGTCATGCAGGGCAGGTTGGTTAACAGATCAAACGGGTAATATTTATTATCAGGTCAAAACGGGTAGGTTCAGGCTTTGCCAATCCGCCAACAAACTTTTTGTTTAGTATTTTGTAAATAGATGATGTACTCAATAATGTTAAACACAGAAAGTGCTAACTATAGCCCTATACCAACTTTTCAATACCACATTTAATATGTTGGTGATTGGTAGTTAAGAAAATACATTATGCAGTAATTAAAGATTTTGTACATGAGGTTGAGGGATTAGAATTTTATCTTGAACTAGATCATCTTGACTGATAATATACAAACACCTTTGTTCAATCTCTTTAACCATATCTTCTATTTTCTTCATTTTCTATTCACAAAACAAAATTTATACATTCTTAAATATAAATATCTCGACCAGAAAGAAACTATAGTTAAACATCTTAGAAATTATACACAAACCTCCCATCGTGGACTTATTTTCCAACAGAAGACTCTGGAGTAGCAATCTTGGAAGAGAAAACACATGAATGTCTGACCTCAGGATCTTTAAGTTTTCGCAAGCGTAGTTCAAAATCATTAACTTTGATTTTAATCTTGCAATTTGAGTTGCATTCGAGAAGTCCAAGCCTAAATTTATTTTTTGTTATATCCTTTGGATCACGACTACTACGGTGATAAGCAGCTTGTACTTGGTGACATGGCCACTCCTTTTTCAAAATTTGACATCCACATATTACTGTAACCTGTTATAAAGAAAAAAAATAAGAACTTATATATGATGGTGAAACAAATAATAATAAGAACTATGGAATTTACCATTTGATATGGTAAAACAAATATCTAATAAGAACTATAGAATTTACCATTAGATATGATAAACTATTTGTTCCTTGTTCTCAATCTATGTGTTTTGTTCACTTTTTTTTTGTCAATTTGGCTCCATTGCCAGACCAATATATATAGGTATAAAACTAATACAGTTACATTTTTTTAAAGAAAGTTTCAATATATGAATTAAAACTATTGAAAATTCATATACCCCCTCAAAATCTTAGAAAATACTACTAATTTTCTAAATATCAGATATCAATATGCATAATCCAGATTCTTATTCTGATGTATTCACAAGATAGTATTTATGACATATTAACCATCACGGATCATGCTTTCAAAGCATGATTTAATAACCAATGTAATTGCCAATTAGTCTCCTTAAGAGATGTAAAATGTTCACAGAAAATGACAAATGTTCAATATTCACAGAGTTGTAGGGGGTGTTTGTCTTAGCTTATTTCATGGGTTTATTAGCTTAAGGGGGTGTTTGGCAACACTTTGAAAACGTGATTATTTGATTATCACGTTTTTAAAACGTGAATAATCAAGTTTTGGTGTTTGGTTGCAAACGTGATTATCATTGAATTTGCCTTCAAAACGTGGTTTTGAAATTGAAGGTAGGGACTTACTTTTTGAAAACGTGGTTTTGCAAACGTGATTTTTACCCAAACACCCCCTAATATATCTACATGAGCTTATGAACCTGTATAATCTATAAGTTCATAATACCTTTGTATAAGTTAGGACAACCACCTCCGTAATCCAAAAATCATGTGCTGTTATATCATTTTATGAGCAAAACTTTCAAATATCCATATATTACAAATCTCAGAACCTAACCTATCATAAATCAAAACTAATAGTTACCTAGCCAAGATGATCATCAAACTCTTATAGAGTGGAAAGTAATCATCTAATTTATGAAAACAACAAATTTAAAAATGCATAATTAGATTTAGTACCATGCATAGGTCTAGGTAAAAGGGGCAAGCTGTCTCATTCCAGGTTTATAATGTTGGGTTCATAGCCATCTGCGGATTCCTAGGCATTGGCATCATAGGATTGGGTAGCATAGGAAGCCAGGGTCTCATTTGGTTGTAAGGGCACCAACTTGCTGAAACACGATAGTTTGTCCAAGATGATCCTTAACCTTTTGATCAATCAAATATTGATTTTGCTGTGATTCATATTGCGGTCAATAGATTCACTTTTCCTTGCATAAGATTCGAGTACTTGTGTAATAAAAATAACAACCATTATACTTTTAGCATATTCCATTCCCCCATTTTAACCAAGCTAAAAACTAAACTCATATGTGATAAAAATGACCCAATCATAAGTAAAAGTGTAAACAACATAATTCTAGATTTTCTTTAAAAAAAAAAAAAAAGAGCTACAGATCAACTAATTAGTTTCAGATCCAATATAATTGTTAGCTTCAAATATGCCACGTTATAGTATATTGTTTATAAGAGGAGTCATTACCTCACTGGTGTTGGTTCAGGATTGCTCAGTGAACTGACGATGAGCATCAGTTTCCAAGTCATTAAGAATGTCGTCTATGTCATAAGAAAATGTTGGAGAGCATCGAACCACTGCTGAGCACATGTATCAGCTATTTTCTTTTGATACGTATTATTAAGCGAATTTTACCCTGAACTCCTCCCGACTTTCATCACTTTCTTACCGATAAGACTGTTGATGGGAGATTGCAGATCTATGATTTTTACATCTCCAATCTCTCCAACATCTTTTACAGATGTAGTTATAGTTGACACATCAAAATCATCACTAAATGGGATGAATGTACCATCCGCTCTTACAAACGTCTCTGAATGTGTGCACCTTAGGGTGTTTACCTTAGGACTTTGGACACAAGGGTGCTATTTCTGAAACGGTAAAAGCTTGGATGTAATAAGGTCCTCCTTAAAAGATGGGAGAATAGTCGGAAACGGAAATTAAATAATGATTCCACCACTTTGATGTCATGTTGAGAGCGAACGTTTTCAGCATCACCAAACGGAAAACCAGAGGCATAACTTGTTCCTTTAGCTGTGGTCCCACCGTATATAGCCTTTCGCAATTCCTCATCATTCAAAGGAGTGAGAACATAGTTGTTAGACAAGTTTAATGAATTCCAATCACTCTTGTTTGCTTGAAGGAGCTTTTGGCATACAATGATTGCGAGATTTTGAGGACAGTAGGAGCTAACACCAGAATCCAAACTATCTCCTTTCCTATTAGCACCCTCCCTAGTTGCAGGCAGCGCATCAACCAAAAACTTGTACCAGATCTTCTCTGAGCAGTCATTGCTTGTATCATTACCTTGTAACTTCTCTGTCCCCGCATATGATTCATTTGCAGAAACAATTTTATCATTTTTCCAAAAGAACTGAGACATGTGATCTCCGTGACCCATATCTGTTTTTGATCCTTTCACAATTAAGGCTGTCATATTACCAATCAGATAAGCACCGAGAACCATATCAAACGACACATAAACCATTACAAATATCATTTCTCTCAAATTCACCGCATGTATTTCACCATAACCTGTAAACACAAGTTCACAAACATTCAGATAACATGCAAAACCAGAATGATTTCAGTCCATAATATTGATGAACTTACCAACTGTGGCCGGATCTATCTCTCTGAAATTTGAGTAGCTATAATCACCGAGTTTCAGACTACCAATCCAAGTGTATCCTTCCTCAACTGGTGGCAGAGTTGTAGCAAAGTAATAGAATATACATGCAGCCGTATGTGTGCAGTAGAGTTCGACAGCGATAAGTTTTATAATCCTTGAGAAAAGATAGTGAGCATTTCCTGCAGCCTGTGTCACATAAGACGATTAGAAAGGCAAAAAACTCCAGAAATTATATGAGTAGTAGCAAGTTACGGCCCCCGCTTACATATTCTAGCTACGTCTAGGGGTGATGCTTACAAACAACCTCTGTGCAATCGTTCAATCCTCCTTTTGCAAACAGTAGACGTGCCCGGATCAGCGGCTGTTACCATAAGAACATCAACGTCATTTAGATATACAGGGGAGTGAATAAAGACGATAATGGGGTTTTACGACAAGGTATCATTACCCGAAAGTGAGGTTGAAGTTGTCCTTTTCCTCTCACGCACGGTTCCAGTCACACTCCCAGATGTTGCATCTGTAGGCATAAAACAAATAAGAAAGCATACACATAGGTCGTTTACACATCTTCTGGACGCAAATATCGAACATGAGAATGTCACTGTAATTAACACCATTGTGTAACCTTTCAGCGGTCGATAACCTCTGCTATGTGCTAATGTCTGCAATTCGTTTCAAAAACTCTGAAGGAGTTCCAAGTCATGAGCATCGGCAGCTGAAAGATCGCTTCTCATTTGGACGACTGTGGGAGCATCTACGGCAACGGTTTCTTGCCGAATGGTCCCATAGAAAATCCATTACAACTGGGCCACTCACTGCATCTGTATATGGTGCGACAAAAAGTCACTGTAACCAATGCCATAAGCACATGCATACCATAAGAAACATCCAGAATTGACGTTGCAATGACATAGCATCACAACCGTAAGACCACTTTCCACCTTCTTCAATTTTCTGCCTCCCATTGCTACTTACACAGTCGGTTGCAGAAAATGTTGGCGCATGAGTAACCTGAGTTTACAGAAACAAAGAACAGTAAACAACTTTGTAACCAACAATCTATTGCACTCGTGTTCATCAGTTCAAATAAATAAATAATACACTATTGACATCAATAATACACATTGAGCTGGTTGGTGTCTATGACATAAATAAAGAACCTATTAAGCTCAAATACAGTTTATGCAAGAGAATAACAAATTCCTTCTGCAGGTATTAGGCTCTCATGGGCCATTGCATTTATTGCTAGCGTGTGTTGCATATGGGGAATAAGAAGCTTGAAAACCGGATGCAAGGAGCTCAAGTGTCGGTGAGTAGCAATTACAAATGGTTCCATACAGGCATGAACTCACAACCTAAAGATCCAATACATGAACTTATGGTCATTCAATTTATTTTGATGTCCTTACTGTAAAGACAGGCTAGATACAGAGACAAATAGTAAAACTGTTGAAGCTCAACATACCAATGATGAATAAGTTGGTGTACTCCCGCGTCATTAGAGCATAACTTAGTAAATGTGTGTGTATATGTAGCATGTCATTAACCTATATCAGCTTATAAAAAAGTTGTCATTTTTTCATGATACTTTAGGGAAATGTTGCTATAACTTTGCTTTGAGTTTTTGACGAAGTTCTTACTGCAAAATTGATTTATCAAATTCCCGGGATATCCCGATTATTATTGTTGATTGCTAATGCCTTAATGTCAAGAAGATGGAAAACTGAATTGTATCCCGATGCAAAGATGTCATGTAATCTGACCCCTTTTATAATCAATAAAGGCCATTTAGGTGAACTGCATAACTGAGATAAAGGTATAAATTTTAGTACTCACCTGCAACAAACGTTTAGCAAATGCAGCTACCCTCTTCAGATTAGGATCGTCTTTCATAGCTTGTGTAAGCAGACCAATGAACATTTCCTGATAGAGGTACATATTTCCCATAATGAATTAGATAACATCAAAAATGTTGAAAATGCAAACACAAAAATAGAGTAATAATCTAGAAATAACTATATGTTGAAAATGCAAACACAAAAATAGAGTAATAATATGGAAGTAACTATATGTGAAGTTCCTGATAATAACAATTTTACTTACATTGGAAATGTTCATTGCAGAAGAAAGTAACAGTTAGGAGTATAAAGCACGATAAAACCGGTCACTGACAATCTGATTATTTGACGAGATTTTAAAAATAAGCATAAAAGCTTGAACTCCGACATTAAAGTTCTTCGAGTGAGACCGCAAATAAGTGATCACATTCAAACACTATAGATATAAAAAATGAAATAAATAGCCACATACAAAAGGATGAAAACAATTCCAAGTTTATTCATAGGGTTACCAACTGAAATAGCATTGGAGTCTTAGATTCAACAACATCATTTGCTTCATTATTTGAAACAAAACCAAAATCTCTATTGATTCCCTGTTGAGTAAACACAATAAGATGTAGGTATCAACTCAAAAATTCTGACAACATATAACTGGTGTCGTTAATATTTACAATAATCAATATAGATGTACACAAATGGACTCAAATATCATAATATATTAAAGATACAAAAGCAGAGATACTAACATTTGAAAGAGCTTTCAAAAGAAAATGTAGAAATAAATGTAAGACTAACCTTGAAAAAAAAACAAAAAAACAAAAAAAACTCCTATTACCATCTAGTTCTAGTAAAACTGAAAGAATCATGCAATTATGGGAGAATTGGATAGAGTGGTGGTTGTTTAATGTACCTGTACAACATAAGTGAACATGCATGAATGATCATCAAGCTTTTCTACAACCTATTCTGATTGCAATAACAACCCGCAATCCTGTCAGTATATAAAGTGTCAGTGTATATACAGACATGAGAATAAACAAATAAGATGCAATAATAGATTGATGATTAATAGAAAATATGACAGTAGATATACATGATTAATAGAAAAATTTAACAACATACTATACTAATAAAAACTTATCTTATGATTTTAACTTTTTGGTTTGAAGACGTTGTTATACATGCACAGAAACGTATATAAATTAATAAACAAAAAAAAACCTTTATGTGAGGTAGAGGTATCATTAATTCTATAAACATAATTCCCATGAACATCATCATCATCTACTTCATGAACCATCACAACCAAACTGCAAAAGGCAGCAAAGAAACCAACAATATGTAAAAAAATATAACAGAGACCATTAGGGTTTTTAGGAAAAAAGAGGCGTGAAAAAAAATATGAATGAACCGTATATAATTTTTTATGTATATGTTTTGTTTAGGGCTCTACATAATTGGTTGCATAGATTTAAATTTTGGACTTGCAACAAATATTCCAAAAAATCATGTTGCCACACACATGTTATTTATTCAAATAACCAGGTTCAAGCTACTTTTTTATAAAAAAATCCGAAAATTAATTAAAAAAATTCCGAAAATTAAATAATAGCTAATTAAATTTAAAAAAAAATGCTTATTTGGCATTGATGTGGCATTAATGCCAAATGCCTGTTATATATAATATAAAAGGAAATTATATTAAGTAACTATCTTTTTAAAAACTTATTATACATATCTTTTACTTAAATATATATTTTTTCTTAATTAATTCGTTATATATTTTTTTACATAACCCTAATATCATTCGGTTCAACCTAGAAAAATAATCCATCATCTCACCAGTCTAAAAGTAACTATGACAAAAACCAGTCGTGTGATGTGAATATTGGTTGTTACAAGAATTTTTGTATCATTGGAACTTGATATGTATGTTGCTGCTGCCGGTATTAATCCTCAAAGGGTATGCTCTTTCAGTATCATATTTTGACCTATCTGTTACACAATCTATTATATTGTTTTTGCATGTAAAGAAACTGTGATGTGTTTACTGTTTGCCTACATTGCAGGTCCACACATATTAGTAAAATATTAGTAATCTATTATATTATATTGGTTCGCTTACATGGAAGAATATATTAGTAATCTATTATATTGTTTCTAATGTAATCTATTATATTAGTTTGAAGACATTAAAGTCCAATTAGAATTATAAGTAACCACGAACTTAAAGTATCTTTGAGATGTGCTAACACTTATTTTAGTTTATCATCCTTAGCAGACATAAATATAGAAGTTGCGTTGCTAACCGCAGAGGTTGTGCCTATTCGGAGAGGTAAATTACCTTAGGCTTTATAGGTTTTATCAATTATTTTTTAAACAAGCTCTGTAACTCATGCTTTTGTGTATGCATTAGTTGGACGAAGTGAACATGAGAATAACATATAATGAACTTTCAATATATATAAGGTTAAGGAAGAATTTTTATGTGACCGTGTGTCATTGAAGGTTTTTACTAAAACTAAATATCTAACCAGTTTTCAGATAAATACAACGGAAATAATATATAAATGCAAGCATAATGAGAATTTATTATTATACTAAGTCAGATTGTAACAAGTTTATGATCATCCATCTATTTTCTGTTATCATTAATCGTTAGAAAATAAAGAATCTGGAGCTATTAACGTGGGGATAAGAGTGGTTACCTGAGTCGAAGATTCACGGCATATGATTAATAATCGGGGAAGAAGGCTGACATTAAATCAAGTTAAAAAGCAAAAGGTATTAAAATTTTAAAATGCAGCTATGAATATGAATAGCCAAATACTGAATAAGAAACTTACAACTGCTGAAGAAGATGGGTCTTGAAATGTCAAGATGTTATCAAACTTATACTTTTCAAAAGCTTCCATTTTTTGTTTCACATAAGAAAGCAGGTCTTTTGATGTTGAGGGTAGAAGAATGCGTAGTGTTTCAGTTTCTTCAAGTTGGCGAGAGTAGTGTGTTTTTCATAACCAAGATTGTCACTTCCAATGAGCTCAAGAAGGCAACTGACCACTTCAATTGGGTCTACTTGCAGGTGAAAGTTCGTGCCATCGATTTATAGCTAACGTCAAAACTAATGATAAGAGGATTTATGCATTAATTTGGTGAGTTCTATATCAGGGGATTTATTCATCAGCTCAGGGTAGTTAATGTTGTCTATATTGAGCAGTATAGTTGTCTTAAGTGTGAATTTAAATTGATTAAATCTCCACTTGCAGGTGATAGTTCGTGCCATTGATATTTAGCTAACATTATGCATTAATTTGGTAAGTTCTATGTCAGGGAATTTATTCATCAGCTCAGTGTAGTTATTGTTGTCTATATTAGTTGTCTTAAGCATGAATTTGGTGAATCTATGCATATGCATTAATATTGTTTATCTATTGTCATTCATGAATTGCCTCTAAAAATTCATATATATGCAGGTTTGGGCAGCTTATCAAAATTAACTGGGCATGCACCAGTAGCCAGAGAGAAGATACATCAGGTTTGTTAATGTAATACTTTTGGGCAAGATATATATCTGTTCTTATTCAATGACAACTGCTGTTTTGGTTTTAGTATTAAGGAGCACACCGATGTTGGTATCAAGTAAGTTGCTATTACGGTTTCTTCACAATAATTTAGTGTATGGTTTTATTGCATATGGAGATTGGTATAACTTTATTGGATGTATTGCTAATATTGTGATAAATGTTAGAAACTCGAAGGCCTTTTAGGCTTATATTTGATGAAGAGGTTGTAAGTGAAATTTAGGAAGAGAGGAATACTTATGAAAGGTTTGGAATATTATTGATTGTTATGTTTTCCTTGATTTGCTTGATTACAAATGCATCACACCACCCTCTATTTATACTAGTCCATGGAAGAGTCTAGTACCAAGATACTTTCATGGAACTCTAGATATTTCCAACATTATACATATCTATACTCTAGATATTTCTTAGCTACAATATTCTATACAATTCTATGGATATTTTAAGGATCATTCTACATATTTCTTATAGATAGAGCTCTAGATTTTTCTTCCTTATGGACTTGGGCCTTTGTGGATGTTCTATACTTGATTGGATCAAATCAAGTTTAATGATCCAACACCCCCCTTTAAAATTGATTTACCGACTCCAAGCATCATTCGTTGTCTTGAAAAATCTTTCTCATTGATCGGCTTGGTGAGGATATACGCAACTTGGTTTTGGACCTCGTATGTATCACTTGGACATCTTTCCTTGCAATGCACTCTCGAATAAAGTGATAACGAGTGTTGATATGCTTACTTCGATCATGGTATACTGGATTTTTAGCTAAGTCAATGGCCGACTTGTTATCCACATAGATCTCAGTCGCATCTTCCTAGGAAGAATATGAATCCTGTTGTACTTCTTCCATCGTCTTTGTCTCCAGCCCAGTCACTGTCGCTATATCCAACCAGTTTGAAGTCTTCACTTGTTGAATAAAACATTCCGTAGTCAACGGTACCTTTGATATAAGGGAGGATCCTCTTTGCAATCTCCAAATGCTTTGTCGTAGGCTCTTCCATGAAACGACTAATTAAACCAACCGCAAAGAGTATGTCAGGTCTTGTACATGTCGAATAGCGCAAACTTCCAACGAGACTCTTGAATTGAGTAGAGTCTACTGCTTCTCCTCCGTCATGCTTAGAAGGCTTTGCCTTATGTTCTATGGGGGTGCCAACGGGATTGCACTTATCCATGCCAAACTTCTTTAATATCTCCTTGGCATATCCTTCTTGACTTATGAAAATTCCATCATCCGTCTCTTCGTAGTCGATACCATGCTTCTGCTTGTAACCTTTTGCCACAAGTCTTGCCTTGTACTTTTCCACTTCGCCTTTGGCGTTTTTCTTGGTCTTGTATATCCACTTGACTCCAATAGCCTTTTGGCCTTTCGGAAGGCTCGTCAACTCCCACGTATCATTCTTCACTATTGACTTTATCTCCTCGTCCATGGCTTGTCTCCATTTCTTGCTTTTCATAGCCTCCTCAAAAACTAAAGGTTCACAATCAACGTATAAACAAGTAAGGAGTATTTCATCAGGTTACCTCGTAGATCCTGCAAACTTCTTATCTTTGGTTCTCCTTCACTTGAACTTGAAGGTGAGTCTTGGGTTGGAGTTGGACTTTGAGGTTGTTGGACTTCTTCACTTGATTCATCTGTCGCTTCTTCATCGGTTATAGGAAGAAAGTCATACCTTTCATTTTCCTTGATGCTCCAATCCCATGTCTCTTCTTCATCGAAATCCACGTCTCTACTCACTACCACCTTCCTTGTGATTGGATTATAGAGTTTATAACCTTTCGACTGCTTGTCGTAGCCAACAAACACATGCTTCTCACTTCTATCATCAAGCTTTAATCGCCTTTGGCTGGGAACGCGGACATATGCTATGCTTCCGAATACCCTTAGGTGAGAGACGGTAGGCTTCAACCCATTCCATGCTTCTTGTGGAGTCTTGTTATCTAAACTCTTTGACGGACACCGGTTCAATAGATATACTGCACAATCTATCGCCTCGGCCCAAAACTCCTTTGGCATCTTCTTACTTTTCAACATGCTTTGGACCATATTGAGAATGGTTCTATTCTTTCTCTTAACCACTCCATTTTGTTGTGGGGAGTAAGGAGCCGTTAGAAATCTTCGGATCCCATTATCCTCACAAAATTTGTTAAATTCTTTTGATAAAAATTCTCCACCTCTATCAGATCTCATTGATTTAATTTTTAAACCTTTCTCTTTTTCAACCATAGTTTTAAATGTTTTAAAAGTTTCAAAAGCTTGGGATTTTTCTTATAGAAAATATACCCAAGTTTTTCTTGAAAAGTCATTGATGAGTGTCTAAATACTCATCATTTTTGTACCATTTAAACTGCAAAAACATCTGAAAACACTCAGAAATGCATCAAAATGATAAAAATATCACAAATAAGTGTTTTATGTGTTTTAAATGCAAAAATATCAAAATCTGGTGAAAAGCATTATCAAGTTTGCATAATTGGCAGTTTTAGTCCCCCAAGTTTCATAAGTTGTCAAAAACAGTCCCTGGTAAAACAAAATAAAGAAAAATGTTATTCAAGGTCCCTGAAATAATCTAAGTTGCCAAAAATGGTCCTTGAAAAAATCTTTTGTCAAATGGCAGAAAAGGTCCCTCAAGTTTTGAAATTGTCACAAATAGTCCTTGGAAAATTGAAAATGTCAAAACTGGTCCTTGTACTATTAAAGTTTGTCAGTTTTAGTCCTTGTGACAACTTTGGAATAATGGCATAATTGGTCCTTCAAGATTTCAGAATTACAAGTCAAGTCCTTGTCATTTAAACCTAATCCAAGCCTTGTCAAAACTGCTTTTGACCCCTGCCACTTACAATTGTGACCCCCCTGTCTTTTCTATTTTTGGACCCCCAAGTCAGCCCTCAGTCAAACTTTATCCCTTTTGCCGCCCACCACTGTTTATCTTCCCCAAGTGCCTGCAACCACTTGCCTGCTCTCTCACCCATCACCTCACCTTTCCCTCCACCCCTCATCATCACAACCCACCACAATAAATGCCACCCCCCTAGTAGCTAGCTCAGAGCCCACAGGTCAAAATAGTCTTTTCCCGCCAAATTGATCAAACGGCCAAAAATGGCTCTAGCAATCCAATGGTCCTAATTATTAGTGGGATTTGCTCAGAAGGACACGTGGAAGCTATTTGGAGTATAAAAGAGGAAGAGAAGCAAGGGAGAAGAGCAATACTTAGTTTTTAAATTTATGTAATGTCGTTTTTTCTTAAAATGTATTAATTAGCTTTTAAATCTGTAATCTCAAGCTTTATTGTACTAAGACTAAGCCATTTAGTCATTATAACTCATTTTCAAGTTTTAATTAAAAGTTCATTCAAGTTTCATGTTTTCAGTTTCACTGTTAAAGATTTCAGTTTCAAAGCTCTACCACTTAAACTCCAAGAAGCTTTATATTAGTTCAAATATACTTATTTAAGCTTAATATAGGTTTTTGTAAGCTTGTTATTCAGTTTCAATCAAAAGTGCTAAAAGTCAACGAAAGTCAATTGATGAAGCAATATGGGTATAAGTTTGGAAATGGATGATGCAGTGTTGGTTTTGGGTTGATTGAGCTACCTTGGTTGATATAATTAGGATAGTGGCCCTTGTTTAGCGATCTCAAGCCATTGTGGCTAGGACCTCATGTGAGTATCATATCAGTGGATATGTTTGAATCTATGTTTTATGGTTAATAAGCTTTAATTCATTAGATATTAATATAAATTAGCTTAATATCTCTAGTGTAATAGAAGTTTTTAATTATGTGTATGTTTCAAGTCATGTCTGCATAATTGTCAAAATGAAGCAGTTGAGTTTTTGATGTTTGAGCATTGATTATCTGTCTTAATATAGGTCTACTTTGGTTATTTTAATCTAGTGTAATAATAAGTTCAGCTTGGATTTGAGTTTAACTTAGCAAAACAGTTTAAATCAGTTATTATAGGGTGTTTGGATTTACTGCTTAATCTGTGGTTAAGGGTAGTGCATTGGTTAAAACTTGTTGCTCTAAGCTTGGTATGCTCTAATATACACATTCAAGTCATAAACTTGCACCTGCATACCACAATAGTCAACATCACATAAAAACTGTCTTAACTTGCTTACTGTTGGATCTTTTGCAAATCAAAAACTTGTTTGGTGTTTAAAATTCATAGACATAGCTTGCTTTAGCTTCATTTCATCAATTAACATCAATATCAGTCAAAAAATCAGTTTCAAAGTTCATAAAAGTCAAATCTCTCATTTCTGTCAAAAGTCAAAAAAGGTAAAATACCAGTTTTTCACCAACCTAAGTTGATTTTTAATTAAGTCATTTCTGGGTCTAATCAAGTGAGACTTTTGGTTTTTAAAACTTCAGCTAGTCTATTTCCTTATTGTCATTTTTGTAGAATTTTAGAAACTTTCTATAAGCATCAAATAAGCTTGTCAAATAGACCTTAAATGCCCTGTTCACAACTTCGGTGGCGAGTTTTGCACGATTTTGTCTTGAGGTTGCCTGAGCTCATAAGAGCTTATCTTTGGCTCATCTTTGGTTTAAACATAGATAGCCAGGTCTTCTTGAGGTTCCCACTTCTGTTTTTCAATTTGAGCTTATTGAGTAGCTGGTGCTTAAGCTCAAAGTTGTGCCCTCACACTGTTTTTAGCATAAGTGCTCAAATAATCAAATCATTAGCATTTTGCATTTCAGTGGTCTAAGCTTGTTGTAATCTGTTGTTTTTAAGTACTTTCAGCTTATTATAGCTTCTGTGAAGGTTTGGTGCTCAGTTTGAACCTTGTGCTTATTTCAAGTGCTTATTACATAAGCACTTGTATTGCAGTTTCATTTTTCTACACACAAGCCCATGTTTTTCTATTTTTCCTAGATTCAGTATATTAAATTAGACTTTTCCTGAATTTTTCATATTTTTCTTGGTCTGTTTGCTATTTTTCCTTAATTAAAACAGTTTTTAAGTCATTTTAATTAGCTTTTATAGCAATTAAATCAGAAAAAGTTCAAAAAAATAATTTTTCATTTTTCTTAGGTTAAGATAAATATAAAAAGTAAAAAAATTAATTTTCCAGATTTTTCATAGTTTAATTTGTAATTTTTAGTAATTTAATTAGTTTTAAATATTTTAAAATTCATAAAAAATAGAAAAATAATCAGAAAAATATAAAAATAGTTTTGAAAATTCTCTTTTGTTATTTTTGATTTTTCCAAGTCATAATTTTATTTTTCTAGCTTTATTTCATATTTTCTTGTATTTTAGGTTATTATTTAATAGTTAAAAATAGTTTTTAATTAATAATAATTAGATAAATAGTTATAAAAATAATTTTCCTTTTCTAAAAAGTTTCTCATATCATTAGGTCTGTAAAAATATCATTTTCATATTTTTAGGATTAATATTGCTTCATTTCACATTTTCTTTTGTACGTCGCGTAGTTTTTAATTTAAGTTTTAAAAGAAAAATCAAAAACATTAGTTTAAAAATAGTGATAGCGTTTATTTAATATAGTTTATCTTTTTTAATTTCCTTTAATTTGCATTTAAGCCCCTGTAATTTATAAAATAACTCAAAATCCTTACTGATCACTATCCTTAGTGATTATTCGACATCGATTGTGTTAAACACAGTCATCCTCAGGTGGGACTTAACGACCGGGAATCCTTGTATTCTCGATCTAAATTGCATTTGGTGTTTGAGCTGTTTTAAGTTCTTTACGGTTAGCCATTCACAAGTGGCTAGCTTGCGTGAGAAAACTTGACGGTTTTGCACCAATCAAATTTTGGCGCATTGCGGGGAGAATGTAAGCGTGTTCTAAACATTTTCAGACCCGTACTTGCACATATACCATCGTTTGTAATCAGTTTTTTTGTAAAATTATAACAAAATCAAAAAGTTCATTAACACTTTTCCTAAAGTGTTAAAAACACCAAACAAAATATAAAACAACAAAACAATCGTAACGTTTTCTAGCTTGTGTTTCTTTTAAGGTGATTCTTAAAGAAATACGATTTGGTTAAACGAGACGATACCAAAATATTGTCCAAAAGTTTTTAAACCATCAACACATATCCATACCTCGTCTTTTCGGTGGTACTTAATATACATAAAAATCAACCACCGCAAATCAAGGCAGTACACCTACTAACGGGGGGTGTGACCATAATAAGTTCCGAACAACGATTTAAAACTTGCCTTGTGATTTGGTGTACCTTTTTCAAAGAAGCCATTTCATTTGTGATTATTGGTTAAGTTCACTTGTCGTTTTGCCTCGCATTTGTTTTGAAAACTGATTTTTATACTTAGTGCATGCGCGCTCGTTCTTCCAGTTCTACAAGTCCTTTGTCGAGCTTGCAAATATTCCTCGTAGGCGTAGGGGCGTTCGCTCCTTCAGCCGTGGCGAGGAGCGTTTACCACCACCACCCCACAGTAATGGCGGAAGACAAACCGATGAATGAGCTTCTCCAAGCACCCATCGAGGGTTACGGAGATGCTATTGTTGTCCCGACCATCGTGGTGATACTTTTGAGCTCAAAACCGGGTTTCTTAATCTTGTAACCCAAAGCCAATTCTATGGTTTTGAGCGGGATGATCCTCATGCACACATTCGATGGTTTAACAAGATTGCATCTACCATCAAATACAAGAATGTCCCACATGAAGCAATTAAGCTTCTTACGTTTCCCATTTTCTCTAGAGGGACAAGCCCGGAATTGGCTTGAGAAACAACCCCTCGTTCTATTGAGACATGGGAAGATCTAGTCACCAAGTTTGTTAACGAATTCTATCCTCCATCAAGAACTACAAGTCTTAAGAATGAGATAATGAAATTCTCTCAAAGATTTGATGAATCATTGGGGAGGCATGGGATCGTTACAAAGAATTGCTTCGTAAGTGTCCGCATCATGGTTTTACCGAGTTAATGCAAATGGATACTTTCTACAATGGTCGAACAGGACAAATCAAGACTCTTTAAATGCCTCCGCGGGAGGTAATTTCTTGAGCAAGACCACAAAAGAAGCCTTGCAAATCATTGAAAACAAGTCCCAGGTCCGCCACTTTCGCACAAAGACATATGAGACTCGGTCTAATCTTTGGACCTTCTACTTCATCTCCCATGAGTACATCTAGCACCGATGCTAAGATTGACAAACTCACGGATATTGTTCAGGCTTTGGTTCTTGCTAACCAAAGAAAGTCACTTTCACTCAAACACCATCATATGGTGAAGTGAAGAAAGTTGAAGTTTGTGTTACTTGTGGTGGTCCTCATGCATACTACAAGCTGCGCCACGATGGTAGTCCGTTTGAAGCTAATGCTATAGACGGTACTTCAAATCAAGGAGGTAATCAATACCGTCCTCAAAATGAACCAAACTACCGAGCTAATACTTATCGGGCACCACCGGTTTTAACGAATCTAAGGAATCGAACCAACCTAGAATGAACCAAGGTTATCAAAACCAAGGTAATTTCTATCGCGGACCAAATCAAGGTTTCCAACATCAAGGAAATCTTAATCAAAACACTTTCAATCGAGGGAATCAATTTCAGGAAAATATGAATCCTAATCAAGGGAATTCTGGCTATAATCAGAACATACGACCTCAAATTATCCCTCCACCTCCTCACGTATCAACATCGATGAGCTTTTAAAGCAATTCATGAAGACTCAAGAGGAGACAAACAGGTTGTTGGTCGGTCGGATCATGAATTAAAGAAGTCATTAAATGATCGACCCTCGGGCTCAGGTACTTTACCTAGCAACACGATCGCTAATCCGAGGAACGATGCAAAGGCGATCACAACGAAGTGGAACTTCATATGATGGACTGCTATTCCTACCACCTCTTCTTCTTCTCTCCCGAAGGTAGTGGAAAGTGAACCTGATGCGACAAAGGACAAGGAACTTCCTACTAATAACGGAGGTACCAGCAACTCCATCCTAGGGTTGTCCGGAACCCAATACCAAACACGGAGATGTTTTGAACCTCCAGGTTGGTAACCCCAAATCAAAACTTCTTTTCCTTACCCATCACGTTTACATGAGCAAAAGCTCAGCGAAAGCCGGTCATCAAATGGAAAAATTCTTTCAAATTTTCCAAGAACTACATTTTGACATAAGCTTTGCGGATGCTATCATCCTGATGCCCAAGTTTGCATCAACTCTCAAACACATGTTAAGCAACAAGGAAAAGCTTTTTGAAATGGCTAAAACTCCTCTGAGCGAGCTGCTCTGCGTTATCTTGAAGAAGCTTCGAGAAGCTTGGAGATTCTGGAAAGTTCCTCTTACCTTGTGTATTTCCAGGAATGGTTGAATGCTTTGCCTTAGCCGATCTTGGTGCAAGCATAAACACGATGCCTCATTCGATATGGAAGAAACTTTCTCTTCAGGACCTTACTCCTACATGCATGACTCTCGAGCTTGCAGATCGTACAATATCCGTCCTCTTGGAATTGCCGAGGGCGTATTTGTGAAAGTAGGAAAGTTCCATTTTCCAGCTGACTTTGTAGTTGTTGATTTCGATCCTGATCCACGGGTTCCTCTCATTGTTGGAAGAGGATTCACGAGCGGGCCGTGCTCTCATTGATGTATTTGAGCAAGAAATCACATTACGTGTTGGTAATGAAGGTGTCACCTTTAACCTTGATCAAACTTCGAGGTACTCCGCAAACTATGATTACGAGTCGGTTAACGAATAGATATCATTGATGTTGCTTCTCAAGAGTACTCTCAAGAAGTTCTTGGTTATTCTCATAATTCCGTGAGTGGGGATCCCACCACATCTTCTCAACCTATCATAGCCAATTCTACTCCTTCTCTCACTCCGTTTGAGGAAGTGACTTCATCTTGGAAGAGATTGAAGCATACTTGGCTAGTGATTCAGTTCCATGGGAAATTGATCACGCTCCAATTGACATCGAGGGGACATACTTCTCATTGAGAAATTGCTTAAAGATGATCACTCATCAACCCCTCACACTAGTGATACAATTCCAGAAGAGATTAATCACCATGAGATTAATTCGGAGGGAGATATTCTTATTCTTGAGAAGTTGTTAAATCAGGACACTTCTCCTCCACTCCCTCCCGTCGAGCTTCATAACAAGGAAGTCAAGTCGGTTGAGAAACGAAGAATTTCTGAAGTCGAACTTAAGGACTTACCGCCTCATCTCGAGTATGCATTTCTTGAAGGTGATGATAAATTGCCTGTCATTATTGCTCGAGATTTAAGTAAAGATGAAAAAGCTGCTCTCATAAAGATCTTGAAGTCACACAAGCAAGCAATTGCTTGGAAACTCTCCGACATTAAGGGTATCAACCACGAGTTTTGTACTCACAAAATCTTGATGGAGGATGACTTCAAGCCAGCGTTCAACATCGAGAGAAGAGTAAATCCAAAATCCATGATGTTATCAAACGGGAGGTTATCAAACTTCTTGATGCAGGATTGATTTACCCAATCTCAGATAGTCCTTGGGTTAGCCCAATTCATTGTGTTCCTAAAAAGGGTGGCATAACTGTTGTCACAAATGAAGATAACGAGTTAATTCCAACTAGGCGTTCGGGATGGCGTGTGTGTATTGACTATCGTAAGTTGAATGGCGCCACCCGTAAAGACCATTTTCCTCTACCCTTCATGGACCAAATGCTTGAGAGATTAGCGGGGAATGAGTACTATTGTTTCCTTGATGGTTTCTCGGGTTACTTTCAGATCCCCATTGATCCACAGGATCACGAGAAGACCACATTCACCTGCCCATACGGAACTTTTGCCTACAAGCGTATGCCTTTTGGCTTATGTAATGCTCCTGGCGCGTTCCAACGATGTATGATGGCCATATTCCACGACATGATCGGGGAAACAATGGAGGTGTTTATGGATGACTTCTCGGTCATTGGGGACTCATTTCAGACATGTCTCTCCCATTTAGATAAAATGCTCAAACGGTGTGAAGACACCAATCTCTGTCTAAATTGGGAGAAGAGCCACTTTATGGTCAAAGAAGGCATAGTCCTTGGCCATAAGATTTCAAAAAACGGGATTGAGGTCGATAGAGCAAAAGTTGATGTTATTGCTAAACTGCCTCATCCTACTACCGTCAAAGGTATTAGGAGTTTTCTTGGTCATTCCGGGTTTTATCGCAGATTCATACAAGATTTTTCCAAAATCGCTCGGCCTATAACCCATCTTCTTGAAAAAGAAGCTCCTTTTATCTTCTCTCCTGAGTGCGTCGAAGCTTTTGAAATACTAAAGAAAAAGCTTACGGAAGCACCCATTCTAGTTGCCCCCGACTGGGATTTACCCTTTGAACTCATGTGTGATGCAAGTGATTTTGCTATCGGTGCAGTCTTGGGGCAACGAAAAACCAAGCATTTTCAGCCTATCCACTACGCAAGTAAGACTATGGTGAAGCTCAAACCCATTACACCACTACTGAGAAAAAGAACTATTAGGCGTGGTGTATGCGTTTGAGAAATTTCGACCATACCTCATCTTGACCAAATGCGTGGTGTATACGGATCACTCGGCTCTCAAATATCTCTTTGCCAAACAAGATGCAAAGCCGAGATTGCTCCGTTGGGTTCTCCTCCTGCAAGAATTTGATATCATTATACGTGATAAAAAGGAGAGAACACTGGCTGCGATCATCTATCCCGTCTAGAAAACCCTCACCAAGATGTGTTCGAGAAAAAGGAAATCAATGAAACATTTCCTCTCGAAACACTCAATGTGGTTTTTTTTCGTGGAAACTCTTCTACCCCATGGTTTGCTGACTTTGCAAATTACCATGCGGGTAACTTCATAGTGAAAGGGATGTCGTCCCAACAGAAGAACAAATTCTTCAAAGATGTGAAACATTACTTCTGGGACGACCCCTACTTATTCAAAATCTGCGCGGATCAAGTCATCAGGCGATGTGTTTATGGACAAGAAGCTCTTGAAATTCTCAAAGCTTGCCATCTTTGGACCAACCGGGGGCCATCATAGTCCAAACTACACCGCCAAAAGGTGTTTGATTCCGTTCTCTTGGCCCACGATTTATAAGGATGCCCATGAATTTGTCAAAACCTGTGGCGCTTGTCAACGTCACGGGAATATCTCACAAAGAAATGAAATGCCGCAAAGCGCCATTCAAGTGTGTGAGATTTTTGACATATGGGGCATTGACTTTATGGGGCCATTTCCTTCTTCTCGCGGTAATAAGTACATACTCGTGGCCGTTGACTATTTGTCAAAATGGGTTGAAGCTAAGGCTTTGTCTACCAACGATGCCCGAGTTGTTGTGAAATTTTAAAATCTCTTTTGCTAGGTTTGGAACTCCACGAGCCATAATCGGTGATCGTGGTGCGCATTTCTGCAATGACGGTTTGAAAGAGTCATGCGAAGTATGGTGTAACTCACCGTCTCTCTACTGCGTACCACCCCAAACAAGTGGGCAAGTGGAAGTTTCCAACCGAGGGATTAAAAGAATTCTGGAGAGGACGGTTGGCGAAAACCGTGCCTCTTGGTCGGATAAGCTAGATGGCGCACTCTGGGCCTTCCGTACAGCTTATAAAACACCCATCGGGTGTACTCCATACAAGCTTGTATACGAGAAGGCGTGTCATCTGCCGGTTGAGCTTGAGCACAAGGCATACTGGGCCTTGAAGCATGCCAACTTTGATATTGAGACGGTGGTGATCACGGAAAGTTCAAATGAATGAATTAAATGAACTCCGTGATCATGCATATGAGAACTCTTTGATCTATAAAGAAATGACAAAGAAGATTCATGACTCCAAAATCAAGAACCGCGTTTTCAGCGTCGGTGATCGAGTCCTTCTTTTCAATTCAAGATTGAAGATTTTCTCGGGAAAACTAAAATCCCGGCGGACCATTCACCATCACTCAAGTATTTCCATATGGAACCATTGAGTTATCTCAACCCGATGGTCCAAACTTTAAAGTGAATGGTCATCGATTGAAGCATTATTTTGGAGAGGACATTCCCCCTGTGGTTGTCCCGGATCTACAAACTTTCCCCATGAACCAATGAATGCGGGGATCGAGTCAAGCTAGCGACTCGGGAATCAAAAACAGTAGCATGCTACATGGGTTTTCACCCGTGTGTACCACCCTAGTGTGGGGGAGTTGCCCCACATGTTGTGTATATATATAAGAGTTTCATCAAAAAATCTTGCTAAATAATGGCCTTAGTATTTCCCTTTTACGTTCTATGTTTCGGCATAACAGCCGGTACTTTGAATATTGAGGGCAATATTCATTTCTAAGTGTGGGGGAATTCTCACGAATTTTATCATATAATTATACGCCTAATTCCCCATTTTTGGCCAAAATTTTTTTTTTGGAGTAAGTGTTTTACACTTTCTCATCTTATGGTTATCGATCGCCTTGTCTAATAAACAAAATGATTGGCTAATCCAGGAGCAAACGACTCTTGGTAAAGATATCTCAAATCCGTTGACGGCTTGCAATTTGCCCAAAATTGTATGGTATTCACCTCACCATATCCTTAAAAGTGAAGAGTTGGCTAGCCCGCAAGTTTATGGCTTGTGGTAAAGGCGGTTGGAAAACCATAATTGGTAATCAGCTCACCAAAGATATTATATATTATCTAAGAGTTGGCTAGTCGAAGCAAGCGGCTTACGGTAAAGACAAATCACATCCGTTGGAAGCTGGTGATTTGCTCAAAATCATTTGGTTATCGGTGTACCAAGGTTCTTACTTGAACTGAAACATTTGGCTACTCCAGAAGTAATGGCTTTTGGTAAAGAGATAAAATCCATAAATTTTTCTCAAAACATTGCTAGGGACTAGCAATATCTTAGTGTGGGGGATTGATGAGTGTCTAAATACTCATCATTTTTGTACCATTTAAACTGCAAAAACATCTGAAAACACTCAGAAATGCATCAAAATGATAAAAATATCACAAATAAGTGTTTTATATGTTTTAAATGCAAAAATATCAAAATCTGGTGAAAAACGTATCAAGTTTGCATAATTGGCAGTTTTAGTCCCCCAAGTTTCATAAGTTGTCAAAAACAGTCCCTGGTAAAACAAAATAAAGAAAAATGTTATTTAAGGTCCCTGAAATAATCTAAGTTGTCAAAAATGGTCCTTGAATAAATCTTTTGTCAAATGGCAGAAAAGGTCCCTCAAGTTTTGAAATTGTCACAAATAGTCCTTGGAAAATTGAAAATGTCAAAACTGGTCCTTGTACTATTAAAGTTTGTCAGTTTTAGTCCTTGTGACAACTTTGGAATAATGGCAGAATTGGTCCTTCAAGATTTCAGAATTACAAGTCAAGTCCTTGTCATTTAAACATAATCCAAGCCTTGTCAAAACTGCTTTTGACCCCTGCCACTTACAATTGTGACCCCCCTGTCTTTTCTCTTTTTGGACCCCCAAGTCAGCCCTCAGTCAAACTTTATCCCTTTTGCCGCCCACCACTGTTTATCTTCCCCAAGTGCCTGCAACCACTTGCCTGCTCTCTCACCCATCACCTCACCTTTCCCTCCACCCCTCATCATCACAACCCACCACAATAAATGCCACCCCCCTAGTAGCTAGCTCAGAGCCCACAGGTCAAAATAGTCTTTTCCCGCCAAATTGATCAAACGGCCAAAAATGGCTCTAGCAATCCAATGGTCCTAATTATTAGTGGGATTTGCTCAGAAGGACACGTGGAAGCTATTTGGAGTATAAAGAGGAAGAAGCAAGGAGAAGAAGCGTGCTTAGTTTTTAAATTTATGTAATGTCGTTTTTTCTTAAAATGTATTAATTAGCTTTTAAATCTGTAATCTCAAGCTTTATTGTACTAAGACTAAGCCATTTAGTCATTATAACTCATTTTCAAGTTTTAATTAAAAGTTCATTCAAGTTTCATGTTTTCAGTTTCACTTTGTTAAAGATTTCGATTTCAAAGCTCTACCACTTAAACTCCAAGAAGCTTTATATTAGTTCAAATATACTTATTTAAGCTTAATATAGCTTTTTGTAAGCTTGTTATTCAGTTTCAATCAAAAGTGCTAAAAGTCAACGAAAGTCAACTGATGAAGCAATATGGGTATAAGTTTGGAAATGGATGATGCGGTGTTGGTTTTGGGTTGATTGAGCTACCTTGGTTGATATAATTAGGATAGTGGCCCTTGTTTAACTGATCTCAAGCCATTGTGGCTAGGACCTCATGTGAGTATCATATCAGTGGATATGTTTGAATCTATGTTTTATGGTTAATAAGCTTTAATTATGTTAGATATTAATATAAATTAGCTTAATATCTCTAGTGTAATAGAAGTTTTTAATTATGTGTATGTTTCAAGTCATGTCTGCATAATTGTCAAAATGAAGCAGTTGAGTTTTTGATGTTTGAGCATTGATTATCTGTCTTAATATAGGTCTACTTTGGTTATTTTAATCTAGTGTAATAATAAGTTCAGCTTGGATTTGAGTTTAACTTAGCAAAACAGTTTAAATCAGTTATTATAGGGTGTTTGGATTTACTGCTTAATCTGTGGTTAAGGGTAGTGCATTGGTTAAAACTTGTTGCTCTAAGCTTGGTATGCTCTAATATACTCATTCAAGTCATAAACTTGCACCTGCATACCACAATAGTCAACATCACATAAAAACTGTCTTAACTTGCTTACTGTTGGATCTTTTGCAAATCAAAAACTTGTTTGGTGTTTAAAATTCATAGACATAGCTTGCTTTAGCTTCATTTCATCAATTAACATCAATATCAGTCAAAAAATCAGTTTCAAAGTTCATAAAAGTCAAATCTCTCATTTCTGTCAAAAGTCAAAAAAGGTAAAATACCAGTTTTTCACCAACCTAAGTTGATTTTTAATTAAGTCATTTCTGGGTCTAATCAAGTGAGACTTTTGGTTTTTAAAACTTCAGCTAGTCTATTTCCTTATTGTCATTTTTGTAGAATTTTAGAAACTTTCTATAAGCATCAAATAAGCTTGTCAAATAGACCTTAAATGCCCTGTTCACAACTCAGTGAAAACTGAGTTTTGCACAGTTTTGTGCAGGGTTGCACAGAGCTCATAAGAGCTTATCTTTGGCTCATCTTTGGTTTAAACATAGCTAGCCAGGTCTTCTTGAGGTTCCCACTTCTGTTTTTCAATTTGAGCTTATTGAGTAGCTGGTGCTTAAGCTCAAAGTTGTGCCCTCACACTGTTTTTAGCATAAGTGCTCAAATAATCAAATCATTAGCATTTTGCATTTCAGTGGTCTAAGATTGTTGTAATCTGTTGTTTTTAAGTACTTTCAGCTTATTATAGCTTCTGTGAAGGTTTGGTGCTCAGTTTGAACCTTGTGCTTATTTCAAGTGCTTATTACATAAGCACTTGTATTGCAGTTTCATTTTTCTACACACAAGCCCATGTTTTTCTATTTTTCCTAGATTCAGTATATTAAATTAGACTTTTTCTGAATTTTTCATATTTTTCTTGGTCTGTTTGCTATTTTTCCTTAATTAAAACAGTTTTTAAGTCATTTTAATTAGCTTTTATTGCAATTTAATCAGAAAAAGTTCAAAAAAATAATTTTTCATTTTTCTTAGGTTAAGATAAATATAAAAAGTAAAAAAATTAATTTTCCAGATTTTTCATAGTTTAATTTGTAATTTTTAGTAATTTAATTAGTTTTAAATAGTTTAAAATTCATAAAAAATAGAAAAATAATCAGAAAATTATAAAAATAGTTTTGAAAATTCTATTTTGTTATTTTTGATTTTTCCAAGTCATAATTTTATTTTTCTAGCTTTATTTCATATTTTCTTGTATTTTAGGTTATTATTTAATAGTTAAAAATAGTTTTTAATTAATAATAATTAGATAAATAGTTATAAAAATAATTTTCCTTTTCTAAAAAGTTTCTCATATCATTAGGTCTGTAAAAATATCATTTTCATATTTTTAGGATTAATATTTCTTCATTTCACATTTTCTTTTGTACGTCGCGTAGTTTTTAATTTAAGTTTTAAAAGAAAAATCAAAAACATTAGTTTAAAAATAGTGATAGCGTTTATTTAATATAGTTTATCTTTTTTAATTTCCTTTAATTTGCATTTAAGCCCCTGTAATTTATAAAATAACTCAAAATCCTTACTGATCACTATCCTTAGTGATTATTCGACATCTGATTGTGTTAAACACCAGTCATCCTCCGTGGGACTTAACGACCCGGGAATCCACTGTATTCTCCTGATCTAAATTGCATTTGGTGTTTGAGCTGTTTTAAGTTCTTTACGGTTAGCCATTCACAAGTGGCTAGCTTGCGTGAGAAAACTTGACGGTTTTGCACCAATCAGTCATCAATAAAGAGCATAAAGTAAAGATTCTTACTATAAGAGGGTGGAGTAATGGGACCACACAAATCCGTGTGAATTAGATGTAAAGGCTCCTTAGCTCTTGATGTCGCTTCTTTCGGGAACGAACTCCTAGCATGCTTCCCAAGAAGGCATCCTTCACACACTTGATTGGGATGATCAATTTGATCTAACCCTTTCACCATTCCCTTTGAGGATAATAACTTTAAGTCACCAAATTTTAAGTTCCCGTATCTCATGTGCCAAAGCCACGAATGATCCTTCAAACAACTCTTTAAGCACTTAGCTTCATCATGTTGAATGTTTAGAAGGAACATTAGGTTTTTGGTCATAGGCACTTTTGCTATGAGCTTTCCTTCGGGATTCCTTATTGTAGCACTACGATCCTTGAAATGAATATCGTAATTTTTCTCTAAAAGTTGTCCCACGCTTAAAATATTACTTTTAAGATTGGGCACATTGTATACGTCCGAAATATATTGGTGACTTCCATCTTTAGCTCGGATAAGTATCTTACCTTTTCCTTTCACCGGTGCCTTTGATTCGTCTCCAAAGGTGACGTTACCTATACTTTTCTCCATCTCCACGAACAAGTGTTCTTCACCCGTCATATGGTTACTTGCAGCGGAATCTATATGCCATGGCTCTATCCTCTCTTCTTATTCGTCATGTCTTGCCATTAGCAAGGTAAGCTCGTCTCCGTCTTCTACCTCCACAAGATTAGCTTTTTCTTTCACTTGTCTTGAGCTAGTACACTCATTGGCATAATGACCATATTTACGACAGTTGTAACATTGTGTTTGGGGCTTACCTCCTCTTTGAGATGGAAATCCTCTCCCACGACCTCTTCGATATGAAGACCATTGGTTTTCATCTTCTTTGTTGACATCTTCTCTTCCTCTTCCTCATCCTCGGCCTTGGAAACCACCACGACCTCGAAAAATACCGCGTCTTCGTCCTTGCTCCTTACCATGTAGAAAGCTCTTTTCTCTTTCTTTGAAAGAGACCTTTGAGTATAAAGCTTGCTCCAAGGGTTCTTTCCCCCTTCTTTTCTTCAACTTCTCTTCATGGGCTTGTAAAGATCCCATGAGTTGATCAATGGTCATTGAGTCTATGTCTTTTGACTCCTCTATGGCCACGACAATGTAATCAAAGCTTGAGGGTAAAGAATGAAGAATCTTTTCTATCACCCTTGTGTCACTCAAGCTTTCACCATTTCTCTTCATTTCATTTGAAATGGTCAAGACACGAGTGAAATAATCCGAAATGGTTTCGGATTCCTCCATTTGGAGTTTTTCGAACTCTCCTCTAAGAGTTTGAAGGCGTACCTTTTTCACTTTGTCGATTCCTTTGAAAGCATTTTGAAGGATCTCCCACGCTTCCTTGGAAGTAGTTGCATTTGCAACTTTTTCAAACATCGCATCATCAAGACATTGATAGATGAGTGTAAGAGCACTTTGATCCTTCTTTCTTGCCTTTTGCAACTCCACCCTTTGGGCGGCATTCATGAAACTTTCATCATCTACTTTCTCAACACCTTTCTCTACCATCTCCCATACATCATGTGAACCTAGTAACACCTTCATTCGAATGCACCAACTACCATAGTTGTCTTTGGTAAGACGAGGAAATTGGAACAAGTTCATCATGCTTGACATCGTGATCTTCTAGCTCTTGATACCAATTTTTTAGAAACTCGAAGGCCTTTTAAGCTTATATTTGATGAAGAGGTTGTAAGTGAAATTTAGGAAGAGAGGATTACTTATGAAAGGTTTGGAATATTATTGATTGCTTATGTTTTCCTTGATTTGCTTGATTACAAATGCATCACACCACCCTCTATTTATACTAGTCCATGGAAGAGTCTAGTACCAAGATACTTCCATGAAACTCTAGATATTTCCAACATTATACATATCTATACTCTAGATATTTCTTAGCTACAATATTCTACACAATTCTATGGATATTTTAAGGATCATTCTACATATTTCTTATAGATAGAGCTCTAGATTTTTCTTCCTTATGGACTTGGGCCTTTGTGGATGTTCTATACTTGATTGGATCAAATCAAGTTTAATGATCCAACAATAAAAAGACTTAGGGGGTGTCTGGATTTATCACCTTAACAAAAGATCTTGGTTATTACATACATTCCTATATTTATTTATCACAACAATTTTTTTTAACACTTTGAGAGAAAGGATTCTGAACTGGCTCTTCCAGAGATATAGGAGATACCGAGAAGATGAAAGCGTCTATCAGTTGGTCGCGTCATGGCAAGCATGAGTTGTTTGCCAACTTTAGGTTATATTTTGATATATAAAACACGAGATACGAAGTTAAGAAACAATTAAAAACTAAAATGTTGCTAATATAGGGTGTTCAGGGTGCTTGAGTCCCTAGAGCATTAAGAAGGGATGGCATCTACTCCTGATCCATATGATAGATCAAAAAACAAGTGTTGCTTAAAAAAACTGTCCAAAATGAGGGGTGGTGTGTGAGAGAAACAAAAACAAATAGATACTTACTGATCAAACAATAAACTTACATGATGCAATGATGTTCACAAAGAAGAGAAAGTTCTAGAAAAAAGGTTTGGCACCATATAGAATTAGAAATTTTGTTACTCCAAAAAATCAGCTTGACGAAAAGCCCTAAAAGTAAAATAAATGGTTTTTTCCTGCCAGTAAAAGCTACTTCAATTTAAACACCAAAGGGTCATTAGTTCATCACCAAGTAAGCTAAAGTTGGATATTGTTGACTGTGCTGCATCATTTTTATCTGCTTATTTTGAGTCCTTTTAGGATGATTCCAGTTATGTGTCATAAAAGTGTGTCATTGAATTATCTGACATACTTTTAGATCTCTGTTTTTTTACATACTTTTAGCAGTTATCTTATGTATGTTGAAACAACGATTTAAAATTGTTTTGTTTGGATTTTGTATAATCAGAGTGGTGCTAAGAAGGACATCAACTCTCCTCCCCACAAGGATGCTCCCATGTTTGTTGTGGTCTCAACAAGCTTGGATATAAAAACCAGGAAATACCTCAGGTAAGGAAATAAAATAGCAAGTTTAAACATGGAATCCTGTAGAAAGGAAAATGTTGTATTTCTTATGAAACAAACCCAAAGCCGAAAGTTTCTCTTTTTATTAGGATGTAGGGAGTATGTTTTAAAATTTTTGAATTAAACATAGTAATCTCTTTGCAGTCTATAATAGTTTGTATTTTAAGATTCAAAACCAAATGAAACATAAAATAACTATCGTTTAAAGAAAAACACTTGGATTGCAAAAGGTATGCACCTATGCACTTGATTATCTTTAATCCATGTCCCTTTGCATTGTCCATATGATGGACATTAAATTTGCTACTTTTGTCTGTATTCACAAAGATTTATTTAAATTAATAAATCTTGACATATTTGACAGGAGTAATACATTGGGTGTGTATTTAGTCTCACCTACAAATCTGCAATGGAAAGATGCAAGGTACGATTTTGTATTTCTATTTTTGCCGTAAGTATTAGTGTGATGTTGAATGATCATTGGTTCACTTATGATTGAGAACATTGGTATAAATGTTTGCATAAAGTTCAAAGTCAGGGCTTCCTTACCAATTTGTTAAGAGGTATTGATGTTACCTTCAGTTTTTGATTTAAATAAATTTACTTTTAAAGTGATTATTTTGTTTATATGTTTGTGAATTTGCACCATCATAGATGCTTGCTTTTTTTTGTTTTTTTTTTTTTTTTTTTTTCATTTTCTCTCATGATAAAGTTATGTAGGCAGTTAAATGGTGGAAATAAGGTACACTTCTGACATAATAAGATCATTATTCAAAGTCATAATCTTCAGGCTTTAAAGCAATATGGTAAAAAAGTAAGACTTGGTGTAGTACTATATAGAAGATGCTTTTTGCAAATATTAAAGTTTACTTTAATTGAACTATTATAGCACAGGAAACTCTTAGGAAGAATAAAAAAATCACTTTGAGGTACTTTGGTATCCAATGTGCTTTAGTTGATAACGATGAGGAATTGGTATTAAAGTTGGAACTTGGATGGAATTTGGAACGCTAATTCTGAATTTCTAGATTTTAGAGGTATCATGCTCAGTGATTTTAGATCGGTATGAGTGGTCATCAGTTAGGAGTTAATTGTTCATTGTTTAGATTTGGTGAAAACGCATCATGTGATTTGGGACATAGCTATAGATCATATAGGATATATAGGTATTTAGCCAGTTAGGTTGTCCTGTTTGATAATAGTGGTAATTATATGTCGGCAACATAAGTGGTTAAGGCTTGACTTGAAAGGAATGTGAACAAACTGGTGTTATTGTTATTTTTTATATATAATATGCGTGAGTTGATCACTTTGTAGTATCATAGATGCATTTTTTCATTTTCTTACATGATTAAGCGATGTAGGCAGTTTAGTTGTGGAGTTCTTGAGACAAGTTAACCTATGCACGTAATATGCTAATCATTCAAATCGTAGTTTTTAGATGAAGAATTATGATAACAAGCTAAGATCCATGTCATAGTTATTAGCTAAGTAAGATTCTGCAATGTTGTGTAGAAGATGATTTTTTGCAAATATAGCACATAAAAAATATCTTAGGAAAAAGTCCACCTTTAACTGATAATGATGAGGAACTTTGTATGGAAGTATGGAACGTTTGAATGAATTTGGAAAGCTAAACCTGAACTTCTATAGATTAGAGGCATGATCCTTAGTGATTATAGATTGGCCGGATGGGTCATCAGTTAGTATTAATTATTAGTGTTTAAATTTGTAGAGAATGCATCATGTGATCTTTAAGATAGCTACGGATCACACAGGGTATATAGGTTTTGCATTAGTAGAATTACATAGAAGTGTTTGTGAAGTGTCATGTGGTATGATTCTTAGTGATCTTAGATGGGTGGTCATCAGTTCAGATTATGGATCGTGCAGGTATTTCAGTGTTGAGTTGCATAGACCTGTTGGGTAAGTTAGGGCCATCTTTTTTGACCCATTTAATTCCAAAGGGTCAATTTGGGTTTTAACTCATCAAATAATAATATTTTAGCTAAAAGTAAAATTGGTGCAATGCGTTGGGCACAAAGTCTAATCTCGTGTTTGTGAAAATGGACAAAAATAGTGTATGTGGATAATCCAAACTTGACTTTTGATCTGCACTTAAAAAATGACCCAACTCTATCAGCCTATTTTGACCTAATGGCCAACTCAATTGACCCGCCCTTATACATTCCCAACTGCTAATAGAAACCACAAAAAGAGTTTGTTGTGTCTCCTTTTCCTAAACAATATCGTGTTTTAAACGTTTTTGGTGCGTGTCATGGAATACTGCGTTTGTATGGTTTCTATAGAGGTTATAACTTAGTAGACAAATCACAAAAGAGACACTAAGGATTAGAGAATATCACTTAAAAAGACAATATAGGTGACACAAAAAGTAGCCAAGTTAACACCGTTGTGGAGTTGTTACCCAACTAAATGTTGCATACGTTGTTTAATAGCAAATATCCTATTAACTACTCAATTAAAATGATTTTACTATTTTATTTGTGTTTAGATTGGATTGGAACGAAGTCTATTCCCTTATATTTTTCACAACACATTAAGTACATCTATTTTCTTATATTTTGCAGGCGCCTGATTAGACAACTAAAATTTTCTAGGCATCTGATTAGGCAATGAAAATACCCTTGAAACACTACAAGCAGGTATGAGGGCATGTGATTATTAGTGGATGGTGAACTTTTTAATATTCCATTAAGCAGAGGTATACATAAGTTGAGTTATGTTAAATACTGAACCATCACCTTAAGAACTTAGATCGCAAATAAACTCTTATTGGGAATCATCATAGAATCAGAAACTATTTCAGTCAGAAAGTTGTGTTTCCTTAGCTTATACTATAAAAAATTATGGCATTCCCTGTTTGTTTTTAAGCTTTGTTTTCTGACTGCTTCATCGGTCGAGATAACATCTAACCCAAATCAACCAAATAATAAATAAATGTTCGAGATTTCTATCTCTACATACAATGACATCCTTCCTGTTTTTACCAAAATAAATATGCAATTGAATCCCTGCCATTATCAATTAATTCAAATGAAAATATATCCAATTCAGAGTCACATCAAAGCTTTAGTTGTTTCGAAGATATTTTGTGATCTTTTAGCTATTCATAACACTTCACTGATGTTTATTTGTAATTTGTACTAACCACTTTATTCTATAACAATTTCTGTCAGGAAATATATTAGGTTAGGAAATACATTAACATGTTGCCTTTGTGTAGTTTATTATCTTTTCTAACAAAATTTTTTAGGAAGTTTAAGTTGCACGTCAATAACTGTTAATTTTTTTATTTTTTTTTGAACCAATGGGTACAGTAAATAAGTAAATAATGTGGATAGTTCTACTTGCTATTTCATGAAGGCAGTCAGGTAGATACATCAAGTTCATGTATTTCTCTAATGAACTCTTGCACTTTTAATTCATAACTAATTGTTTTATACAAAAATTCGACATGCTATTTAGCGACATACATGTTAGTTTCTTTTTTCTACTTCTTTAGCCATTTGAACTTTGGTCATTAATTCGACTAGAGTTGTCCCTACATGGTAGTAGTTGCAGGCATATGATAAGGCACTAGACAAAGTTTGTCGTAGCATGTTAGGCCACTTTCAATGAGGGATATCCTTTGCATATGGAGGTTTGTGTTTTTTATTTCTGTGATGAAATTTAACATAATTCATGCTTAGAGCTTGTCTGACAAAAAAGATCTAGAGGATATCATTGCCTCTATTGTATGTTCAACTTTGATGACTGCAAATCTAAGTTAAGAGAAATATAACCTTCTTTACTTATCATGAAAACTATAGTTCTTTATATGTATCTTTTTTATAGTTCTTTACATGGTAGTAGTTGCAGGCATATGATAAGGCGCTAGACAAAGTTATCTATCTGCCAATTTAGAAGCCTTATTTGCGGTAACTAACTTGGTGAAAGAATTGGGCAAATGAAAGAGGTAGCTCAAGGGAGAGTAAGGAGTATGGACTGAAAATATTGTTGCTTCACACGTCTTGGTTGATGCAATTGGATTCGGACTGTTGCTATAGCATAACACAAGGCTAATATACCTCTCTTTACTCTAAATGTTTGTCTTTTTTGACCCATTTACTTATTAATCGCTGAGTTATATGTCTTAATACTTATTCAGTGTTGCACTTTCAAGTGCATAACTAAGATTTGTTTTCCATTTTGTTGCTACAATATTTGATTTCAGTGTAAACCTGTAATATATATATTTTTATTAAGTGCAAATATAGATATATTTATTTCAACATGTGAATTTGTATTTCCATCTTTTGTTCGTGTATAAGTTTATTTGTATATTTATTTCCATGTACAATATTTCTTATTTTTATTAAAATGGTTGTCTCGACTGGCTGCCCGAAGAGGCTGTTTACGTTATTATTTTAATATGTTTATAGCTTATTTTCTTTAATTACTTTTTTTAACAATATTCATAAACAAATTGTAATTGTAATTTTTTTTTATAAAATAGTTTAATAATTAATATTGGTTAACTAATTTTCATGATTAAAAAATTTACTTTTCCTAAAAAAATTTCAAACAAACAAATACAATAACAAAATAAAATGAAATAAAAAAATTTCAACCGTAAACTAATACAATAAAAATATACAATGAAATATCCGTCATTACAAATAATTTACCGTTAAGTGAAACTTAAACTAATACAATAACAAAATACCATCAAACTATAATTACAATTCATGACCAAATCCTTAAAAGTAATCTTTCGTTAAATAACACCATCAAAATAAAAATTACAAGTCATGCCCGCCCATTGGGCGGGCTTCGACATCTAGTATGTGTATATATGTATGTATATATATATATATATATATATATATGTGTGTGTGTGTGTGTGTGTGTGTGTATATATATATTTTTTGGGTAAAGGGGAGTAATCTTGCACCCTGGTAAATATATTAACCAAATAAATGTTTAAGTACAATGGATATGAGTGAAATCCCATATCTCAGCCCGTTACATAGGCATAAAGCTTACATAACAAGATACTTCCTATTTTCTAAACAAGAAAACAAACCACTACTCAAATGATAACAAATGACACAACGAAATAAAATTACTTCCTAGGACCTTGAAACTTTGTGCCATACATGGCATTAAAGGCATCCAAATTCCCTGGAAGATCACGAACCTGTTTCGCATAGTCATCGAAATCATAATCATCATACTCATCTTCAAACTCTTGGCCACCACCAAATATATTAGCAGACTCATCAAATGGGTTAGCAACAACCTCATCTTCAGAATCGGACACCTCAATCTCTCCCACTTTAGAAAAAGGGTTAACTCTCTTAGTAGAAGAGGTAGGCGGAATAGGTTGACCATTATCATCTACAAGAGTAGCTTTCCCATCAATAATTAGCTTTTCAAGCTTACCAATTTTCTCAACTATGGGAGTAGAACCACCATCCATTGTTCCCATTGCATCACTCAACAAGTGGTACATGTGATGTAGAACCAGTCTTAATCAGCTCATCCTCATTAACCTCCATTGTACGACCAGTATCCACATCATTATCATCAGTATCTGATATATCAAGAGCATCAAAAGGGTTTGATGTAGCAATAGTTTTTCCACTCGTACTTGCCTTATTAGAAAGTTTCTCTTTTTTAACCGACTTCTTTGGGATAGGTATCCAAAATTTTGGTTTAGGCTTATTAAGCTGAATACCCCCAATAGGCCGAGAAGGAGCAGCCACATTCTTCCCCTTATTCTTACGATTCCTTACCTCAATGAAATCATCATCTGTCTTTTCCAAACTAGCAGAAGCCTTTGCATCCACAATAGTATTACTACGAAAAACATCCTTAACATGATTTGGGCAATCAATCAAAGCATGTCCAAAAGTTTTACATTCACCACAATGTGGAGGTTTCCATTCATACTCGACATTAATAATTTCTGTAGTAAAATTGTTACCTTCTTCCTTCGGAATTGCCATTGTAACCTGGCTTTTTGTTACTGACTCTGCGCTTAACTCAACTAAAGCACGAGCAAAATTAATACGTCCCCATGAATCGACACACATAGAACTTGTATAAGCATCCAACATAATAGGTTTCCCTACTTGCATAGCAATCAAGCTCAAACCATCCTCAGAATAAGCAAGTAATGGAACATTATGCATTTTAATCCAAACCGGTACATTATTTACCTCATTCTTATTAAGGGATAATGTAGGAGTCCATATGTTAAGAATAATAGACGAGTTACGAATTAACCATGGACCTCGTTCCAAGACACGGTTCACACCCTCCTTGCTAGCAAACTTAAAAAGATACACACCATCACTATTTTTCATTAGCTTTTGCAAGCCAAATTTTCTCCATGTATTAGTGACATAATTTTTTAACTAAAGGAAAAGAAATGGTCTTTCCAAGAAAGTAACCAACAAGCGTGTTATCATACCGACTTAGAACCTTTTTCATAGCAGCCAAAGGAAGCATCGTATCATGATTAACCACACGATCTTCGTTGACCAATGCTCTAAAATTCAGAATTTGGACATTACGAGTAGCATTAACGACATTAGCAAAAGATGAGGTGTTCACCTTTGGAGAAGTAGAAGCATCCTTACTATGCACGGACGTGTCCTGGACACTTGTGTCCATACGAGTAACCAAGTTAACATCAGCAGCCTTTGGACTAATAGCGACCTCATGAGGAGTTGCAACCGTTAGTTGACACAACATCGGGCCCGCCGAATCGCAACTTGTAACTCATTTCGGACCGCGGCCCCTTCATCTAATGAACCTACAGGATACCAAACCAACATCACGATAATGATGGTTGTTTCCCACTACAAGTTGACGTACCTGCTGGTTCATTAACATTCTTTTTCTTATGATTACTTCCCCTCTCTCCCGAACCCAAAAACCCTCTCTCCATGTCCCGTTACCTTCACATAACCCACAACAAACACGACGCACCCAAACTTCCCGTGTGTCGTAGCCTAGCCCGAACCAGAAGTGAAAAGCAGGAGGTCGTAACTCGGTGGCAGCTCGTGAGTCAACTCCAAACCACGAGTAACAAGAAGCCGAGTCACAACGTGCGTTGCTCGTCCCTACCTTTTCATCTTCGCGATCTCCAAAGATGGTGGTGTTGTGGTGCTGAGAAGATGGCGCGCGAGGTTGTAAGAACGGGTGAAGGAGGTGGGTTGGGCGCGTGCTGTAGGAGATCGGGAAGATGAGGTGGAGGGGATTGTTTTGGTGTAGCTGGTGAGGGGTGGAGGCAGGCGGTGAGGCTGTTGTGGGATGATATGTCGTCGACAATGGAAGAAAAGAGAATGTACAGTAGCTGGGTTTTTTTTGGGAGAGAGAATAGCTTTTTTGCTTATATATATATATA
Source organism: Chrysanthemum makinoi (assembly GCA_910596185.1). Classification (NCBI taxonomy): domain Eukaryota; kingdom Viridiplantae; phylum Streptophyta; class Magnoliopsida; order Asterales; family Asteraceae; genus Chrysanthemum; species Chrysanthemum makinoi. The sequence goes on along the minus strand of OU343219.1, from coordinate 250,656,304 downwards.
TATATTTATATATATATATATATATATATATATATATATATATATATATATATATATATATATATATATATATGTATATATATATATATATATATATATATATATATATATATATATATATATATATATATATATATATATATATATATGTATATATATATATATATATATATATATATATATATATATATATATATATATATATATATATATATATATATATATATATATATATATATATATATATATATATATATATATATATATATATATATATATATATATATATATATATATATATATATATATATAGAATCGGATGATTGAGAAGGTTTTCAAAAATGATAGATTTTTAACTTTGATTCATGTTTTTCAAGCGTAAAACTCATTTTAATATGATTAAAATTCAAAATGTGTAAAAAAAAATTTGAACCAATGTTAAAAATCTCTCGATTTTGCGATATATGTAGAATACTGAATCATCTGTACAAATTTAATGAATCATCATCATAACTCGATTTTAACAATGATTTGTGAATCAAACTTGTGATTTATAGATTGATTCACCTTAAAATGATGTTTACTTGTGAATCAATTCAAAAACTTGAATCAATTTGCTCAAACGAAGATTTCTCAATCTTCTCAAAATAAAAACCTTCTCAATGGAACCGGAGCCTATATATATATATATATATATATATATATATATATATATATATATATATATATATATATATATATATATATATATATATATAGGATCTAGTTCTAGTGAGAACTTTCTTAAAGTTATAAAAGTAGGAACCAATGAGAGGTAGACATGTGGCAATGGTTTTAATTTACAAAGAAAAATAAAACAAAATGTATTTAAATTAAATTATATAGGATTAAGGGCATTTTGGTAAACTTTGCTTCTTCAAATTCTTCAGAATCTAGTATTCATGACCGGTTCTTCCTCTCCCAAGTATCTCACGTACGTAATCAATGAATCAATCCCGTAATTATAGCTTCAGTTACATTTCTAGTACAATGATTCAACCCGATATTGAACCAATTATATTATTTTCCTATAATTCCCAAACCAAGGTTTCTAAACCCAAAACAACTAACGAACGATTTCATGGATTCTCCGGTTCCAAATCACCACGTTGATGATGTTGAAGGTACATAAATGCTTAAGTTTATATATTTTTAATACTTAAGAACGATATGTAATAGGGGTTGTTAGAAATAGGATTATGTTGATAGTTGTGGATTATGTTTGGGGCAATTTTTTTTTGTATAAGCAAAATGGGTTTTTCAAGTTTTCTTTTTTGCAGAACTGTTTGGGAAAAACTCACCCAAAACCCCAGTAATTAAAGTTGTTTTTTTACATTTTTGCTTATACCATCTTGTAACCAATGTTTTTGATTCAAATGGCATTTACAATAGGTTGGTAATTTGTATCAGCAAGTTGGTTACAAGCTTTATGTTTTTGCTATTTTTGTATAATCAAACTGATTTTACCAAAAAATTGGTATGCACATTTTGCAAGTTTCAGACACAGGTTTATGTTGCAAACATTTGTAAATTGGTATGCACATGTAACAGGTTTATGTTGCAAACTTTTGTAAATTGATGAATGTTTCTATACACCTCATGTTGTTGCAGGCGAACCATTAAGCCCTCGCGAAATCCCTATTGTAGCAGGCGAACCATCAACTCCTCGAGCAATTCACATTGGGCAAGACACGTATGTTGAAGGTTATTATACACCTCCTGAGCATCAAGTTGGCACTTTTCAACCGACTCCTAACGGTACTAAATTTTGGATCCCCAAAACTAATAATAAACCTAAGGAAGGGGATGTATTTGATACTATTGAAGTAGCTCTAACGGCTTACAAAAATTATGCAAGAGAAGGTGGTTTTGAGGTTAGAAGGGGTGGGCAGAAAAACTCAAATGATAAGAAAGAAGATCCATCTCTTAAGTACTTTTATTGTGTTAGACAAGGTTTTAAACCCACTCGTAAGCCCGGAGATTCTAAAACTGATAAGACACAGAAAACCAACCCTTTAGGTGCTACCAAGGTCATAAAAAGAAGGAAGCGTGCATCTTGTTGTTCTGGATGTACCGCCCAACTTACGCTTAAGAAGAGACCCGATGGCAAGTACTTTGTCACCAAGTTGATAGAAAAACATAACCATAGCTTGGTATATGAAGACGATATCAAGTATCTTAGGGCAGCTCGTAGACTAACTTTCTCCAAGCAACAACTCATAAATAAGCTTTCTAATGTGAATATAGGTCCGGTTAAGTCTTGGAAAGTTATGAAAGAGATGTACGGTGGATTTGAATATATTGGTGCAACAGATGTTGAATGTAAGAATTATAGGCGTGGTTTGAATGATTTTATTGGTGGTCGTGATGCCCAAATCGTCGTTGATAAGCTGTTGAGTCGTGAAGAGTTCTTCACCGATTTCTCCGTTAAATACAAGCGGATGAAAAACTAAAGCATTGGTTGGTCTGTTTTGGGCCGATGAACAAGCCAAGCGTAATTACGAAGCTTTTGGTGACGTTGTGTCATTTGACGCTACATTTCGCTCAAACAGGTAACTTACTATCCTGTTATAAAACCACCTCAGTCATCTTTTTTGTTTCACAATCTGTTGCTTATAGTCGTACTTTATAGATATCTACTTGTCCCAACGTCGGACACAAACACCATTAAGTATTGTCAGCAAAGTAGTATGCATACCACTAGTATCGTTACTAAATAATGGTGCATACATTTAGTATGCACATACTTTTGTATCATATACTTTTGGGCCTACAGATTCGTATCAGTTCATGCTATTTTTTAATGCCAATTATACATGCAAATAATCATTGATGCTACATTTTATGATGTCAACAAAGTAGTATGCATACCATAAAAAGCGTTTCTCAAAACTGGTGCATCAACTTAGTATGCACATACTTTTGTATCACAACATCCACCAATTTGATGTCCTGCGATTTGTATCAGTTACACGTACCAATTGTTGGGTCTGTTTGTATTTTTTAGGCAGTGTTTGTTAGTTCAAAGTTTGTTATGTTGGCATGAATCAAGACTGTAGTTTCAGTTTATAGAAAACACTTACTTGGGCACTTGGACTTGCATTGTTGGGCACTTGGGTGTAATCACGCATGTTTTAACTGTTTGATGCATGGTTTTTTGAGACAAACGCCTCGCTTGATACTCAGACCTGTTGATATGTAGCAAGTCTAATAGATTCGTGATACTCAGACCTGATAATTATACTGTTTTTTTTGTTTTAGATATCAAGCAGTTTTGGGTCTGCACATTTGTATATGCTTGTGTTAGATATAAATAAGTTTTAGAACAATGTGGACGTTTAGTGTATGCACATTTGCCAATTTTGTGTCTGCAGTTTTTGTATCAGTTCATGCTACCAAAAACGTATCAAATGGGACTGATATAACAAAACTTTTTGAATGTGTGTTTGTGCTAGATATAACGCACCATGTTCACTTGTTATACAGTCCAGTCACACATTAATACACATGTATATTCAACCTTACAGGTACAATATGGTTTTGGTACCTTTTATCGGTATTGACAACCATAACAGATGCATCATATTTGCTGCGGCTTTATTAGCAACCGAATCTGCAATAAGGTATACGTGGCTGTTAAAGAAGTTTAAAAAGGTTTTTGTAAAGGTACCAAAGGTTGTTGTTACTGATCAAGACCCGTCGATGAAGATCGCAATAGAGGAAATGTTACCTGATACGCACCACCGTTTGTGTATGTGGCACATTATGCAAAAACTTACTACAAAGGTATGTTTTTTTATTAAACGTGATGTCATTTGAATTTCATTTTTAGTTAATAATAGCCATGCTTTCAATTATTGTTAAATTATGTGTAGGTCGGACCAGCCTTGTGTAGTAACACTGATTTTAAGAGGCGTTTGTGTGACATTGTTTAGACGGACAAGATTGAACCGAATGTGTTTGATGAGCAGTGGCACACAATAATTGAAGATTTTGATCTCGGTGAACACAAATGGTTGCACGACATGTTCGAAATGCGGTCTAAGTGGATACCGCCTACTTCGAGAACGAACCGATGTCTGGGTTGATGCGCACAACATCGAGGTCCGAAAGTGAGAATCACTTCTTTGGTCAGCTGACAAACCCACATTTGAGCTTGATCGAGTTTTTGAGTCATTTTGATACAGTGATGGACTCCCAACGATACAAATATGGGAAGAATACCCATGACTCAAGGTACAAGACACCGGATTTAAAAACTCACTTGCAGGTTGAAAGGGAAGCTGCAGAACTGTATACACACACTTTGTTCTATGATGTTCAGGACGAGATATGGTCTTCACTTTATCATTGTTGTTCACTAAGTGTACAAGAAGATGATACATCGTACACTTACGTTATTCGTGATACTGAAGCGGATTACAAAATCAACGGTGGATCAGTTGAAGTTAAATACAAGGTATCACTCTCCTTTGCTGATTTATTAATGGTGTGCGTGGGTCGTTTTATCTTTTATACAACTATTTTGCATTTAACGGTTTTTTTGAAATTTGTCCTTATATTCATATTATACATTATGTACACTTTGTTACAGCTATATTCATATACGAATTTGAGAGCAGTTTTTAATCAGCGTTTTGTCAATTATTCACCCGTTGTAGGTTAAGTTCGTGCCATCTGATTGTTCGGTCTATTGCAGTTGCTTAAAGTACGAGTGTTATGGCCTGTTGTGTCGACATATATTCTATGTTCTTAGGTTGTCGAAGGTTTACCATTTCCCAAAGAGATACTTATTGCGTAGATGGTCAAAGAATGCTTTGCCTAACAAGATGGTGCGTAGGCAGATTGATGTTGCTAGCTCGTCTAATCCCGTAGAATTTGTTAATGGTGTTATTAGGGAGATTTATGTTAGTGTTGAAGACTCGGTTACCCGTTTAGTTACTGACATACAGAAGCTTGACATTTACAAGGATGACGTTGCTGCATTACTAGAACAAGTAAAACTTGATATTCCTAACGCACCAGAAATGAATAAGAATGAATTGTATGCGGCTGCACTTGGTCTCAAGGAACCGGTCGAAGTTAATATTATTGCCCCCGAATGTCGTAACAAAGGTTCCGTTTCTTTGAAGAGGCATCAAACACATGCTGAGATAGCTATGATTAAATCAAACAACCCGCCACGTCATTGCAGCTACTGTGACACTTATGGTTATCATGATTCTCGAAATTGTCCCAAAAAGAAAGCAGACTTGGATGCTCAAATGTCCGATACCAACGACGTTCAGGAATAGATCTATTATTTGTTTTCACCATATAAACAATTTCATTGTTTTTTTTACATTTTAGAACTTCTGGTTTCCAGATTATGTCTTGTTTTTATGGATTTTTTAATAAATGATTTGGAATGCATACTTTTAATTTTTCATTGGGTCTCATCATGTCCCATTTAACATGGGAGTTATCTAACTTTTCGTGTGCTACATTCATTTACTTTTTTCGCTAATTTAGCATAATTCTCAGTATGTGCAGATAAGCCGGTACTGTGTTTGATTCTTGTTTTTGCCTATACCACTTTATCAGTTGGCATTTGGTATCAGTTTATCATTTGGTACTTTTGTGTTTTGGTTGTTTGGGCCAAATAAATAGCTGGTGATTCGTTGTCATTTATTTTGCGGTCTTGTGTGCGATTCTTGTTTTTCCCCATACCAGTTATCGGTTTGCAGTTGGTGTGTTGGTTATATTGTTTTTTTTCTTTCTACATTTCAAATCATTTGTTTGTATCAAATACTGGGTGTGCTTGGTTTTTTGGGTCAACTATGTTTGTATCACCAAGCTGTATTTCACCAACGGTGCATACCATTTATATCATCATAATGGTTTCCATATTGTTAGCAGCATCAATATTTCATAAAAGAAGTGGTACATGTTGTGATACAAATGTATACCCAATTGATGGCCGTTTTTTTTCCTTTTTTTGTGCACCTTATGGAAGCAACATCATAACCAAACGTGTTATATAAAACTTATGCTCAAGAATCCATGCCCAATATTTATCACCCCTATTCGCACATCTTACAATAACATACCAAAAAAACTACCTTATGAGTCTTCAAAGTCATCCAAAAAATTGGTTCCGCCCCTACATACACCTTATTTTGACCATCACTTGCACCACTAAGATAACAAAAACAACCCAACAAACACTAGCTTTCTGTCAACTCATTTTGTGTATGCATTTCTTGGGAATACTTTTTTCAACCACCAAATTGCCCAGTCATTTTGACCATAACATGCACCAATTGGTCTTAAATATAAAATGGGTATTTTAAGCACAAACAGACCCACATGAACAATTTTTTGTATCATCACATACATTGGCATGATATGGTGCACACCTGTGATATACTTATACACCTTCACCCTTTTTAAATATAACCACAACATGAACATAATGCATTGACACTAACAACAAAAAAAATAGACTAATTAACAAAAGATTCATTATAGATAACTTAAAATATTTGTTCCACATTAGCTCAGACCTTACATGGACCAAAAACACGTGCGACTAGTTTTAGACCTACCAATAGAAACACCAACAAGAACATACTTCAAACACCTTAGCCAAACTAGTTTATTAATAACCAAAACCATCCAACCTGATAGTCATCTAATTATTCAAAACAACATAAACGCATTGCCCCTACAGCATACGTGTAACACGAGAGTCGATAGTTTCAAATGCAGCTGCCTCTAACCTGTGTTTTTCTTCCAAAGGCAACATCCGGTACGCTTCAGCCTCTTCTTCAAAAGATGCTTTCTTCTTGTTTATATCCGACAACAAGTATCTTCCCAGCATACTGCCTACGAAGATCGTCCAGTTGCTTCTTTTGCTCCTTACTCTCTCTCTTTAAACCACAACGGTCATCATATTCTCCTCCACCAACGTATGTCTCCATGTGCCTCATCGCAAAAATTCCACAGTCAATGAAGTCATTTTTCGTCATACATCCCAAACGTAACATCATTCTTGCAGCATTTCTCATTAATTCTTTAGCCGGATGGTTCTCATATGCCAAATAATCTTCAAACCGCGCGACCTGTCGCATTGATCCAGAAAACAATAAAAAACACTTTATGAGTTTAATCTACCCATTAATCAGACGACACAACTAACTTTTTTTGGATAAAATCACGTACCAGAAACTCCACTTGATCACCATATCTCTTTGATGCATCTGTTATTGTTGTTTCCATGTTATCGAGAATATGCACCTCCTTCCTATCTAGATTCATACACACGACGAAAAAATGACGTCCTTGAAGTAACGGGAAAAACACCTATCATATATAAAGGAATGTTAAAAAATATTACCAACTTTAACATTGTGTACCATTTTGGCATATAAACATGTTTAAAACTGGAATATTACCAACTGCACTTTAGCCAAGCTCCCATACGCTGTCTTGTTTAAAACCCTGCACATACTTGCAATGAATTTATCTGACGACCCCTTAACATCCAATTCTTTGTCCCGCGGGTCCTTGACATCCCATTTGTGCTGTTTATATGCACATTTTTCTCAAAATTAGAGTACCAATATATATACCATACTATAAAAACTTAATTAACCATGTTTCAACCACGCATCTGAAACATAAATAGTGTGCTATATAATACTTTATAGCTTATATCTTTATTAAAAGATACAAAAAAACATCAACTTAGTATAATACATACCATCATTGATGTATCGCAGAACACCTTTCTAACTTTTTTCCTTGGGTCACGATAATAATCAGCATTGTTTAGGACCTTTGTGAATATGTCTACAGCCTCACTTGCTATCTGTATCCCCGGGAACAAGCTTTCCAAAACAATCCTTGGTGTACTGGCATAAGTAGTCTCAAACAGGATGTCCATATAAAACAAATAACAACGAATCACCAGATATTTTTTTAAACTATGTGTAATAACAGGTACTTAGTTATACACATATACTTACGTCTCTTCAAATCGACCACTGAACAAACAGTCGGATGCTCGCTTCTCATGCATCGAAACACCAGCAATCAATGATACTTCTCTAACTAAAAACGGGGAACATAAGACTTCTGTTGGTTTTCTTGTATGCGTTTGGTCTTCTACTTTCATCCTCCAGGTAAATGGTCTGTATTGGTCTTGCATCAGAAATTTCATATTTTGCCAACGTACTTTACTGCCTTTCACGTTCTGTCCCATAAGAACAACCATTGCCCGATACATCACATCCATCTATCACCACCTTCGATTGTTCATGAGTTTTAAAACCATCCCCATTTGGTTGGTCGTGTGACTTATACTCTGGTGGTAACTCCATCATCCTATGGGCTTGATCCATTTGAATTGTCCCACGCGTTTCCACACCAACAGTTTTACCTTGAGTGGATGGTGGTTGTGTTAAATTCAAATCGAACTCTAACACCTTCCCTTTTTCACCTATTGTCCGTTTATATTGTTTTGTTCTACCTAATTCTACCTCTTCACTATACGATATGCGATGGTGTCCCGTAAAACTGAGTAAAATGGAATGGTTCTTCATTTTGGTTAAAACTCCATTGTGGATTTTCATCTTTTTCTGGCGTCAAACAGTCATCAACATTCGGTACCTCATTGTCATCCTCTGTCGGATCTGCGCTTTCATTAGATGGCTTATTGTACACACGTGATCCAAAGCACATCTCCCTTATCTCTTTCAGTTGAACTATATCCTCATCATATGGGTCTTTTTCCAGCACTGCATCCAACTCCTCATCAGCCTCCTCCAAAAGTTCACCCGCCTTTTTAAGTTTAGAAGCTATGCTTCTTTTAACCACCTGTTATACAAAATAGTAAAACGATGCATTAGAACAAAATACGTACCACGTATCACCCAGATAACGCATTCGCTAAGGAAACTATACGTTCACGTACCAATACGTACCATGTACCAATCACTATCTATACTTAAAACCGGAATCTGTGATTTCATACAGATACTAAATGCAGGGATGTACCATTTGGTATCAACAGGATCAAACATAAATAAGTCGAGAAGATAAAAAGATGTTTTAGCCAACTAATTTATACTCACCGAAATCAGCAGATTGTTTTTATAATTATGTTATACTATATTTGTATGTAACATACAAACTCAATGTACCACAACACATTTGCCAAATACTTTTTAAAACTGTTTTACGAGTACCTCAACATTTCTTTCACTGAAACGTTCCTCCTCAAGCTTGTTCAGCAGGTCAGTTGTCCACTTGTTTACAAAAGGCACGTCAAGTTCATCCTCATCTTGTAGTGAGACAGCATACAAAATCTACAGTATTAATACAATATATCAGTAATTAAAAACACATTACTATACAACACTAATTTTACTTATACATCTTAAAACATAACGTACCAACAAAATTATTACTGGACCCGTGTAGTGTGAATGCCTGACCCAACTCTTTTTTGTCCTCACCAGGCACTCAAGAATGAAAGTGCACCAGTCAAACTGAGGAATAGCATCGACATCATCGATGCAATGTAGGAACCTTAAATTACAAGTAGCATTCTTGTTTGCTTCTCCAATTGACATTAAGTACAAAACCAAGAAATTTATCTTAAACCATCTTCCACCCTCCGTTTGTCTACTTATTAGTTGCTCTTGCGGACCATGATAATACCTAGGCTTCTTTCCAAACTGCCTCTTCCATTCAACAACCAGAGGGTGTCGGAAATCCGCTTCGTCACGTGCTTCAACAGAAACACTCCCCATGGGTACACCAAGTACATCCTTAATTGTTTCCCTTGTGATTGGTATCGACTTACTATCCACACTCAATACACACCTTTCTTCATCAAAGTTATCGAGTAACCAATAACTTAGCCTTGAGGGTACATCCTTTATCTTAAAGTCAAGCACCGATCCGAAACCCATATCCATGACATCTATCCTCTGTTGTGGTGACAGATTAGGTAACAACCTATGTAGTGACCACAACGAGACCCTGGCATATAACCTCCCAACATCTACTGCCTTAAACGACACATCGTTTTTATCTTTCTTCTTATGAACCAACACCTTCCGCTTCCGCTTTGTTATCTTGCCTAAACCCTCATCACCAGATGTTTCCTGCTCACTTTGTATCCCAACAACCACTTCCTTATTACCCTTCCTTTTTTGGCCCACCAACCTACGCTTGGGACTATTATTCTTTACCAAACCGTCATTAAAAACAGTTTCCTCATCAACATTTTCATCCACATTAAGTTCTTTTTTTCCTTTTTTATAATTCAAAACTAACTTACGTTTCCTATTTCGTTTCTTGACCGAACCATCTGCACATTTTTTTTTCTTTGACACAATGTAGTATTTACTTTTCTTTCGCCCGTCCTTCTTCCCAACATCCCTATCAGTACCTTTTCCATTTTCTACGCTAACATGTTTACCTTGTTCTGACTCATGTACCATCGAATCTACATTATTAAAAACAGAAAAGCATAGTCAAAAATAGTTCAACGATACATTAGAACAATATAAGTACCACGTACCATTAGGTATCATGTACCAACACGTATCACGTTCTAGAATGTAGCAATGTTTGATAAGAATCGAAAACATATACATTCGGACAGTCAAAGTGCCCATTCGGGTTTGTACCGGTTAGTACCACTGTTGTTTTTTAGTATATACTGTACCTATGATTCGCTATACTCAAATACCTAATGTACCAACATGAATCACTTTTTTTATAGCCCGCTTTTTTTGTATCAGCACAATTGGTTGTCCAGTTCTGTTTTCTCAATTTAATGGTTCAAAGTGCTTTTATCATCAATTTGGTCCGGACATATAATGTTTCAAATAGGAACTCGAACCCCAACCCCATAGTTGTTCAACGATACATTTTAAGATAATACATACCAACATATTCATCAAAAGATCAAACATCTGTCATTTACATACGCGCAACATAAATATCACACTAGTTATTTAACAAATTTAATTTTTTAATCAGTGCCCTTTCCAAGTGTTAATTCTTTATTATAAACATATCAGTCACAAACAAATACCAATAAACTATAGTCACCATCAGCAATCCAACCAAAATCCAAAAACAATATAAAAAAAACCTAGTATGAACATCCATATCATTTAATAACAAAAAATACATCCTACCAAATACCACAACAAAAAATTTCAATCTACACAAATGGTACATTAATCATTATCAGTAAATACATTATTGTAGAGTAAAACTCAACATTCAATAAACATTCAGATGTTTAAAAATGTTGTTTATACCTGGTACATCAGCTTCAGTGTCCCCTTCAGTTAAATCAATAACCCCTTCATGATCTCCAACATTTTTCCACATCATACCCGACAACCTACCACTTCTTCTTACTGGAAAAAAAAAAAAAAAAAAAAGATGCAAATGATTATTATAATAACTAATTAAAGTTGAAATTACATCATACAACATATAACAAAACATGTGTATGAATCACTTACAAAAAACAATCGGCGTTGATCCGGAACTTGTTTCGCTTTTTTTGGGTTTTCATCTCTTTCTAAACCGACTATTTATAATCACATGGTACATTCATAAAATCCCCCAATTGTAGCAAGTAATCGAATCCCCCGATTGTAGCTAGGGTTTTAGTTGGGGAGATATGATGATTTTTGTTTTCAAAAGACTTGATTTTAGGAAACAGTGTAACCGAAGTTTTTAAGTATCGTTCTCTCTCTATAAAAATTAAATTTTGCCCGGCAATATTCTTTTTTATTGTGTTTACATAAACCCCTATACAAAATGTTAATTACACAAATGCCATCCATAAATACATAATCTCATCTACCACCACTCAAAGTGATCCAACGGTGCACATTAGTTCTTACTTTTATAACTTTAAGGTATTTCTTACAATAACCCTCCCCTATATATATATATATATATATATATATATATATATATATATATATATATATATATATATATATATATATATATATATATATATATATATATATATATATATATATATATATATATATATATATATATATATATAGAAATGTCAAAACCTGTCCGATGGACGGGTATGACTTGTGGTTTTTATTTTTAGGATTTAGTAGAACAAATATATACTAAAAATTAATTAAAAGTTAAATGAAACAGTTAAGATCTATAATTGATGTTACCATAATCCATAAGACGGCTAAAAGCAGGTAAGCACTTTGATTTTTGGTTTTTATTTTTAAGATTTAGTAGAACAAATATATTGTAAAAAGTTATTAAAAGTTAAATTAAATGGTTAAGAACTATAATTGATGTTACCATAATCCATAAAACAGCTAAAATGATTTTATAGCGTGAAAGAAGGGTTGTAGAAAATTGTTTGAAAGTGGACATGTTAAAAGACATTTGAAAACCGTTGGCAGTGTTTATATAAGAGATTGATTTGCGATATTATGTAAATGATAGGCAAAATGAATTCGATTCTAACCTAAGGTTTTATATTTGTTTGAGTCCTTATTAATTCAGATTTTATAGTTTTCATATATTTTGGAAGGTCAAAAGTAAAATAAGTTACAAATTTTTTAAATTTCACTTATATACAAACCATAAATTTAACACGTTGACGTCCTAGGAAACTCTTGAAGACCTGCAGCGTAATAGATTACTGCACATAGAGATACATATTAGCATATCGATCTTCTGATGCTTTTAAATTACATTTATCAAATCAATTGATAAATAGGATATGACTTGTGGTTTTTATTTTTAAGATTTAGTAGAACAAATATATACTAAAAAGTAATTAATAGTTAAATGAAACGGTTAAGATCTATAATTGATGTTACCATAATCCATAAATCGGCTAAAAGCAGGTAAGTATTTTGATTTTTGGTTTTTATTTTTAGGGTTTAATTGAATAACTATATACTAAAAAATAATTAAAAGTTAAATGAAACGGTTAAGAACTATAATTGATGTTAGGGTACATATCAGATCTTATTTCTGCTTATTAATAAGTCATTTAAGTGTAACAAGTAGATTTATCAATTATTTGGAAGCTAACCTATATCTGTTTAAAGTTTTTTTTTTTCTTTTTTTTTTTTTTTTTTTTTTTTTTTAGTGAAACTTAATAAGTACGTGAAAGGGATATACTCGCTCATTTTTTATTGATTTTATATGGCATAACAATTTAACATGAAATTTTGGATCCATCCACGTTTGCATAACATTTTTAAAAAGTAAAAGAGTGTATATATATAAAATGATTTAGTTTTTGAAGACTTACCCGGCCACGTTCTTCATGTACCAGTTTGTCATACATGCAAAGACACATCTATATATATCACAATTAACTGTATTAAAGAAAGAATTTGTCTTTATTGTTGTGTCGTGGAAGAAGCAATTTTATCTTCAAAATTAAACGTTAGAACGGAGTAGCCAAGAGAATCCTGTTACCTTTATATGTGTATAGTTACATTATATCCATGTTGAAATACACACAATAGTACCTATAACATATGAAGAATTTTTTTTTTAAACAATGTAGATTTATTAACTATATAAATACCTGTACAAATGAAGCTGTATACCCTTTTAATTGTATAATTTGTGCACCACAACAATAATCTCAATCTTTGAATAGAATTGATTTAGGAAGTTGCATACATTAAAACATCAACAATAAGATGACATTTCTACTTGGTGAGTTTGATATTTCAACAATAATCTCAATACTGATCTAATGTTTTTAGGATACTTGTTGCACCAACGCATCGTAACTCCCCACGACCAAGCATCAGCTTTAGGAGATTGCCAACATCTATTGCACCATGTAGTGTAAATTAGGAATATAGAAGTGCCTGCAACTTTTCAAGTAGAGGCAACCTCCATTCCATGAAAAGAAAAAATAAATAATAAATAAATAAATAAATAAAATTAGCTTATATTTTTGAGTAAAATGATTCAGATGGCTTTATGTATATAAAACACTCCAGGTTAGTTTTGCACCATTTGACTCATTGACCCATTTCCATCAGCCAACTATTTTTTTAACATTGCCTCATTAGAGTTAATTAACTATTCAAATCAGTGCAGCTAAAAGTTAAGGACCGAGACCGACTCTATCTACCATCACATAAGCATGAATATGCATACCAAAGAAGATACCAACCGGGTAGCCAATATAATCTCTAACAGGACAAATGGGTGAAATTTAAAGGTTTAGCTGCAATGAAAACGGGTCAAATATGTTAAAGGAGTCAAAGGTAGCCAAAGTGTATTTGTAGTGTGTCAATATCATCAAGTAACCTTAGGATCTTAACAAAAATTAGCTTAAGTTGAACTGTAGAGTACACATAAGTAAGTTTTGCTGAGAGATACCTAAGTACTCCTCAATGTCAGCCTTCACAATGCTTCCATCGGGTTGCATATACTAATGTCATACCCATTTTTCAAAGCCGCTATGAAATCATGAGCATTGGCGGCCTTTGCGGCCTCTATGATCTCTGATTCACTAACTTACTTCAGGTTTTATACAGGTGTAACGGTCCACTATGGCACACACAGACTTCACTGCATCAAACCCTTTGTATAGATCATTCGTCATGGTTGCAGCTTCCGCAATGACTCTTCCAGTCCTTATTAAGATCAAATACGTTGGTAAAACGCTTTTTACTGATTAACTCACTATAAAGAAACAAATACAGCCTGTTCACACGTATATGGTTGATATTGCCACATCTAAAACTAAAGTATGTTCCAAATCTTTTTTTCCTTTTATTTTATTAATTTTTCTTTTTTGTAGAAAAAGGGGGAGGGGTTAAATTTAGATCACCCATCTTTACCCCCCGATAAGTTTTTTAAACATAAAAAATAAAGCAAGATAGTTTATGAGAACCAAGCATACAGAACTAATAATATACTGATGATATGGGGCATAATAGACAATTGGTGTTACCTTGTTATTGATTAAGTTGTGAAGGGCTATCACACTTCTGATGAGAGAAAAAAGGTAGATAACAAGCATCTGATCATTGGTTTTCACTGCAAAATTAAGGAGTAAATAAAACAAAGTGCGAAAGCAAGAGTACGAATCTCTAATAATCTTTCTACCACTATGAGATAGATACTTGCAAATGCCTTCACCAACTCAGCAACATTTAGATTGGGAAGAAGGTTAAAGATGTCCTGCAACATGTAACAACTGTCAATGAACTGCAATTTAACAGCACTTCACAGTGACATTCATGAGACAAAAATACTGATTCCTTGGAAAAGTCGTGAAATACAAACGATAGAAGAGCTGAACACCAAGATCTCATTATGCGATGCGCTTATCGTGCGAAATGGGACGAAAGTGAGTAGAGAGGTTTTCGAAAGCTCAGGTGGGAGGTTGAAAGTTGTGGGGAGAGCTGGTGTTGGGATTGATAATGTGGATTTGAGTGCTGCTACTGAACATGGGTGTTTGGTTGTTAATGCTCCTACTGCTAATACTGTGGCGGTTGCTGAGCATGGGATTGTGTTGCTTACTGCTATGGCTAGGAATGTGGCTCAGGCTGACGCTTCTATTAAAGCTGGAAAATGGCTGAGGAACAAATACGTTGGTGTGTCACTTGTTGGTTAGACACTTGCAGTTATGGGTTTTGGTAAGGTTGGAACAGAAGTTGCTAGACGTGCTAAGGGTCTTGGTATGCATGTGATTGCACATGACCCTTATGCCCCAGCTGACAGTGCTCATGCTATTGGAGTCGAATTGGTTAGCTTTGATGAAGCTCTCGCTGCTGCTGACTTCATCTCACTTCACATGCCTCTTACTCCTGCTACTAATAAGATTTTGAATGATGAGAACTTTGCTAAGATGAAAAAAGGAGTTAGGATAGTCGATGTTGCTCGTGGTGGAGTGATTGATGAAGATGCATTAGTTAGGGCACTTGATGCTGGAATTGTAGCACAGGCTGCACTTGATGTGTTCACTGTCGAGCCTCCGCCAAAGGATAGCAAATTGGTGCAACATGAGAATGTGACTGTTACTCCTCATCTTGGTGCTAGTACCATGGAAGCTCAGGAAGGAGTCGCTATTGAAGCTGCTGAAGCTATTGTTGGAGCTCTAAGAGGCGAGCTTGCTGCTACAGCAGTCAATGCTCCAATGGTTCATGCTGAGGTTCTTACAGAACTCAAGCCATATGCTACACTATCTGAAAAGCTCGGAAGGTTAGCTGTACAACTCGTAGAAGGTGGAAATGGAGTGAAATCCGTAAAGGTCACTTACGCATCTTCCAGAGCTCCCGATGATCTTGACACAAGACTTCTATATATTATTAGAAAAATCAATGAAGCTCAATATTAGAAATACCAAGAATATTTGAAGACTTATAGTTCGGTCGTTCTTTTGTGCTTTCTGTGTCATCCAATGCCTATATAAGCTCATTGAAATCTTTTACCAGTGAGTTTGCCTCTGTGCTGAAACACGTCAATTGTAATTTCCCGATGTGGTCGTAAATAATTGCTTTAAAACAATAGATGGAAAAGAAAAGCGTGGGTGGGTTAAAGTAGGCATTACAAATTTTGAAAAGATCAATTGCTACATATGTGTGGATTTTGGTTTTCGTATATTTTGGTTAACCTGTAATTTGGCGTGCTTTTGGAACCTGATTCTTGGCATAGCATATGTGGATATTGTTCAAATATCTTGCGGCTGCAGGTGCTGCATTTGTTAAAATACCATGACCTTTTCATATATTAATATTGGTTTTTGCTTTTGAGAACCTATCCGTATTGCTAAATCCATTAAAATTATAAAAGAATAGAAAGTGTTACAAACATTTAGTTTTCTATTTAATTTATGAAAGGTTTGTCGCTCCTATTTCGTTTTAGCAAAAAGTGATAACTTGAGTAAGAGTATAGAACTTACCACGTTCAGGAGCATGATACTTCATAATCGATATAATCACCAAACACACCCAACACAATATCCTGCAAATTAATTTCAATTAGCACTAATGAAAATAGTAACAGTTTTAATTTTTTTCATTAACTCAAGAATTAGTACACTTACTGCTGCTGCAGAACCTGTTTGCACATATTCATAACTTAAGGTTGTTTGGGATTTCATATTGAAATATCTTATCTGCATTTAAGCGCTTTTTTCAGATGTTTGATTATCTAAAACAACTTTATTTAATTAATTACGACTAACTATTTTTCGGTATGCAACTATAGGAACTCATGCAAGACAATAAACTCATCAAACATAATAGAAAAAATATTCTCCCTATGTGCATATACATGTTCCAATGGATTAAAAAGCTTCAAATCATGCATTTCTTTCAAAAACTTAGAAGTCGACTAACTAATTAGTGGACTATTTCCTAAATATTCCTACCTTATCAACTATGATCTCTATGGTCTAATGCTTGACTTTAGTAAACTGGTCACAATAATTAGTAAAAGAGCAAACGTCGTAAAGCCCAAACACCTTTTATTTACTAAAACTCATACACCTAAGCATGCATTTACATTTAACACATAACATACCACGAAAAATTAGCAAAATTCTCATAACACCCATCCTTAGAGAGAGGTCATATGCCGTGTTTCAGTAGTATTTAGGTCATTATACTTTAACCGAGCGCATACTAAACTGCAATCTGCAATATCGTTAACTTTTCAGCATTTCAAAATATTACAACATTATCGTTTATGCAAAATGATAAAACAAATTAACTTAAACGTCCCTTAAGGCACGAACACAATGCAAAGCAACAAAACAACAAACCATCTCTCAATAAAAAACTAAATCATAGAATTACCATTGTTAAAAAAATGTGGCCATGTGGTAGCATACCTCGAGTCATCATCATAACCCACCACAAACCATCTCCCATTAATAAACCTACACAATATATATTATGATCATTGGTACAAATCTACACCACTGTCATTAGTAATCTGGATACCTTCATTTTAGAGGGTATAGGTCCAAACAAGATAAATAAAAGTATACACCTAATATAGTTTTACTACTTGTGCCCAACTACACCATCACATACCCTCAAAGCAAATGAAGAGAGTGTTATACCTGATTACACCATAGATGCAATAAAGATTCTTTTTTTTAGTCTCACCGCCAATTGCACAAGTATTTATCAACAAAATGGAATTGTAAGATACATAGACACCTTATACTCAGACCATTTGATTTCCTTCTTAAAAAATGGATTCACCTCCACAACTTTTTATGGTATATCATAGTAATCCAGGTATGCTGAAAAGCAATAAAATAACCAAATTAGTCTAAATGTACATGTTGCTTTGATATGAATGCATATCAGCAGGCTATCCAACAATGCAATGCAAGTGCTTCTTGTTACTACTATATCTGCTAACAGTGTAAAACATAAAACTCAACAAAAACAATATCCGAAATCTGCTAACACTGTAAAACTAAAAAAGCAACAAAACCTGTTAAACTGATAAGTCGATAAAAAAATTAGGGATTATTAACAGTAAAACTAACAAGTCGATAATTCTTGTTAGGGATTCTTATGTTTATGAATAATATAATAGGGTGTATTTATAAAAAAAAATAGGTTAAAAATATATATATATATATATATATATATATATATATATATATATATATATATATATGGTATAATTATCTTCTAAGTAATATATATCATATTTTTTTTAATTGTTATCTTCATAATATACATTCCTAAATTACAAATTCCAGGATTTTTTTATCATCTCCTTATTTGTATTGATTTGAAAGATATAAATCAAAAAACAATTTACTCTAGTGGTAAGTTGTTTAGAAAACTCATGACTAACCCAAGTTCAAATCCAATATATGTCTTCCTTTTAATTAAAGAATTTTAAAATTAAAAAAAAAAAAAAAAAAAAACGAATTTTAAAATTAAAAAAAATAAAATTGTACATATATTAATTAAAACGCCTAAAAAAATATAAAAAAATGCCACATAAACACAATGATGACATGGAAATATGACATGGCATTATGGAATCTTAAAGTGGCATTTTATAATGCATGCCTCCCTTATATATAATGTATAGATATAAGAGGAGGCATGCCACATAAAATGCCACTTGACATCCTATAATGCCACGTCATATTTCCATGTCATCATAATTCCACCTAAGCATACTTAGTTTATTATTTTTGTTTTAAGAAGCACACTTAGTTTATTACTTTTGTTTTAATAAAATTATCTATACTACATATAATAGAAAAACGGTCAAAGGTGAAAAGTTGAAAAATTGAATTGTTGAAATTGGTCAAATGAGAGAGAAATGCATACTGTAATTAATACTTTTATTAAAACACCCAAATTACTTAAAAGTGCAATAATTTATTCACATTGTACAACCAATTAAAAGCACATCTATAAAATTAAAAACAACCAATTAAAATACCCCTTGCTAAAAAGTACAATAAAATTTTTATCACGTACAATTTAAAAAAGCTACAACATAATTCAAAATAAAAAATAATTATACACACTAATTAATGATATTTTAAAACACCCTAAAATGAAAAGTACATGTTATTATACACATTTTAAAAATTAATAAAACACACAAAACTTCATACAAGCTAACAAGTTGATGTTACATATAGTTTTAAAAACCGGACCAGACCAGACCAACGTGTTCAACCAATAACCGGTGTCGCCACCGGTTTGGCTAACCAATTAAAGCTATCCGAAAATGAACCAGAGAAGACCCGTTGAAATCGATACAAACTGGTGAATCAGGTCTCATCGAGATCTATTTCTGCGGTTAATCGTCACAGGGTAATCGCCGCCAAAACGCGAAAAAGTGAAAAGTTGAAACTAAAAGTGAAAATGTTGAAGATATGTATTTCAAAAAGAAACTATTACTACACATCGAAAACCGGGTTGACCCGAGACGCTTCAAA
Organism: Chrysanthemum makinoi; assembly: GCA_910596185.1. NCBI lineage: Eukaryota > Viridiplantae > Streptophyta > Magnoliopsida > Asterales > Asteraceae > Chrysanthemum > Chrysanthemum makinoi. The sequence goes on along the minus strand of OU343219.1, from coordinate 250,636,284 downwards.
CCCGGTGAGTTGACCCGATTTAATTTGACTTGTTTTCGACCGAACCTGTCGGGTTGACTCGGTTTAAATCGACTTGTTTTTTTGACCAGAATGGTTCAATCGATTGAACCACCCGGGTCGAACCCGGTTTCAAATTTGACAAAATTATATGAGAAATGATGAAATAGTTGTGGAACCCGTGACAAACTTGGAAAAATGATAGACCAAGTAATTGTTGTTTTTTGTTGTTTATTTTGCTTTGACACATGTACGTTGTCATTTATATAATGTTATTTTAAAAAATGTTGGTCTTGCACCACTTAAGGGACTAGCATATATGAATCGTCTTTTAAAGGTTAATATATATTGTATAGCCCTTTGTCCGGTATATCAATAATGTTATGTAAGTTTATTAGAATCACAAAAATTAAATAGTATTGTTATCTTTAGCGACAATTATTTGTACCCTAAACAAATAGCTTTGAACAATGCTTAAATATTTACACAAATTGATAGTACAAGATAATCTTATTATGGTGTTATTAAATTTGTAAGGTTACAAGTTTAAAAGCCACACACCAAATAATAAACGCTACACATGTAAAAAGAATAGTTATCACTGCCTAAATTACTGACAAAACAAGAAAAGACGGTCACACACGTTGGCTATAACTCTAAACTACAATATAATATTGCCGACTACATAATACCGTTGCTTTTGTAAAGCTTGAATCTATTATTACTAAAATCTTAATAACTTAAAAGTCAAAACAATCCTATTAGAAATATACTCCCACACTTAGATCGAATCCACGTAATTTTCTTGAAAAATGTATATTTCTGCTGCTATGCGCGCAACCACGCATCAAAATTATAGTTATTCGAAAATGATTCTTTGACGCTACAAATACGGTTTGTTGAAAGAAACTTATGACTCGTCGGAATATTGCAAAAAACTAGACACCGTTGCCGCTAGGCGCGGGTACTCGTCTTAATAGAAAAACAGTCAAAGGTGAAAAGTTGAAAAGTTGAATTGTTGAAATTAGTCAAATGAGAGAGAAATACATAATGTAATTAATACTCTTACTAAAACATCACATTACTTAAAAGTACAATAATTTATTCACATTATACAACCAATTAAAAGCACGTCTATAAAATTAAAAACAACCAATTAAAACATCCCTTACTAAAAAGTACCATAAAATTTTCATAACGTACAATTTTAAAAAGCTACAACATAATCCAAAATATAAAATAATTAAACACACTAATTAATGATATTTTTAAAACACCATAAATGAAAAGTATATGTTATTATACACATTATACAAATTAATAAAACACACAAAACATCTTACACGCTAACAAGTTGATGTATGAAAACCGGACCGGACCGGACCAACGTGTTCAACCGGGAACCGGTGTCGCCGCCGGTTCGACTAACCAATTAAAGCCATACGAAAACAAACCAGAGAGGACTCGTTGAAACCGATACAAACTGGTGAATCAGGTCTCATCGAGATCTATTTCTGCGGTTAATCGTCAAAGGGTACCCGCCGCCAAAACACGCGAGTACCCTGCTATATACTATATATAAAGGAAAAACCAAAAAGTAAAAAGTGAAAAGTTGAAACTAAAAGTGGAAATGTTGAAGTCATATATTTCAAAAGAAAACTATTAATACACACCGAAAACCGGGTTGACCCGAGACGCTTCAAACCCGGAGGGTTGACTTGATTTACTTTGACTTGTTTTCGACCCAACCTGTCGAGTTGACTCGGTTTAAATCGACTTGTTTTTTTTTTACTATAACGGTTCAACCGGTTGAACCACCCGGGTCGAACCAGGTTTCAAATTTGACAAAATTTTATGAGAAATGATGAAGTAGTTGTGGAACCCGTGATAAATTTGGAAAAATGATAGACCAAGTAATTGTAGTTGTTTGTTGTTTATTTTGCTTCGACACATGTATGTTGTCATTTTATAATGTTATTTTAAAAAATGTTGGTCTTGCACCACTTAAGAGACTAGCATATATGAATCACATTTTAAAAGTTATGATATATTGTATAGCCTTTTGTCCGGTATATCAACAGTGTTATGTAAGTTTATTAGAATCACAAAAATTAAATAGTACTGTTATCTTTAGTGATAATTATTTGTATCCCAAACAAATAGCTTTAAACAATGCTAAAATATCTATGCAAATTGATAGTACAAGATAATCTTATTATGGTGATATTAAATTTGTAATGTTACAAGTTTAAAAGCACACACCAAATAATAAATGCTACACATGTAAACAAAAATAGTTATCACCGCCTAAGTTACTGACAAAACAAGAAAAAGCTGTCACACTGACACGTTGGATATACCTCTAAACTACAATATAATTTTACCAACTACATAATAACGTTGCTTTTTTTAATACTTGAATCTATTATTACTAAAATCTTAATAACTTGAAAGTTAAAACAATCCTATTAGAAATATACTCTCACATTTAGATCGACTCCATATGATTTTCTTGAAAACTGTATATTTCTACTGTTATGCAACCACGCATCAGAATTATAGTTATTCGAAAATGATTTTCTGACGCTACAAATACAGTTTGTTGAAAGAAACCTATGAGTCGTCGGAATTTTGCAGAAACTAGACACCGTTGCCGCTAGGCGCGGGTACTCGTCTAGTTTAATTAAATATTCGGAATTATTAAATTTACTAAAAAAATCGGATTTTTAATTTTGCCACTTGCAAGGATTGAACCAAGGGTGTTTGTAACATTAACAAGCATGATAACCACTAAACCAACTCATTTTTTGAATTATATCTTGCAAGTCTAAATTTATAAACCTACAACCAATTATCCACCATATCTATTCCTTAATTATAGTTATACAATCTTTTTTAATAACGAGGCTTCCCTCAACCCGTGCGATGCCCGGTCTAGTGGTTGAGGGGTCATGTTTTTATCAATAATGTTGTATATGATGGTATTTAGATACCTATTAGAGAATTTGCATTCTATTTATTATTTATATGGCTAATAATGTTATCATTAGTTTAGTTTATATTATTTTTGTGGAATCTATACTTAGATGCCTAATAATGTTATAATTACTTTTGTATTTACATTACTTTATTTCCACTAAAAGTTTTTATTAACATAGTCTTTTCATATGTAGTATTTTAATTTGAGTAAGTTACATGAGTGTTTTGTTTCTTATTTATTTGTGACTTTTGTTATTAGGAATTATATAACTATTTGTACTCTTCAATGGCAAATTTTGAGTTGTTAGAGAATTTGATGAATATTTCAGGATCATCTAAATTGCATGATTGTATGCATTTGTGGTTTGTGCAACAGGCATGTGAAGATGATGCATTATCAAAATTGATTTTTGATTGTTGTCATCATTTGAGGCGTGTAATGGCCAAAAACAACACGATGATTTTGAACATGGAAGCGTTAGGTCATCGTGGCGTAGCTTTAGATTCGATTAATGCTTTGAGAAAGACGCAAGAGAGGCATCGTGTATTGCTTGAAAAGTTAGTTAATTTGTTTAGGGAAGCTAAAGACGGTGTTCACGAGGAAGAGTCAAATGCTAAAAAAATGAATGAGTTTAATTAGTAAATTTGATTTAGATATCTTTGATGGTATTTAAATTTTTAGTGTTTTTGCTTGTTTTTTTTATTACGAAATTTTTAATTAACGAAGCTTTATAAATTATAAGCATGTCTTTTAAGGTTAGGATGTTAATTGTAATGCATTGTGTATGTATGGTTTGTTTTATATCAAATGTATAATTGAGGGTGTTACATCTTCCTAAATACTGCATTCCCCATTTATGCATGGAAACTTTAAAGTCTCCAGTAACACCCAAATTAAATGATCCAATGCCTCTTCAGTGTCTTTGTGTTGTTTTTTTTTGCAACTTCTTATTTACGAACCTTAATTATTGTTTTTGTGTTGTTTTATTTGCAAATTCTTGTATACCAACCTTAATTATTACGACCACACAATTTTGTGTATATATAATCGAAGAGCAATTACATCTAACCCTAATTTTAACACACAACTCTATCCACATTAACCCTAAAATCACAATGTCGGCCACACCAAATCTCGATGAATTGAAATCTCTCACTCAAACTGGAAAACTTGTTGATTGTTTCAGGCTACTGAAAACTCACGCTAAAGCAGAGGAGGAAGGTTTAGTTGCTCGTATTGGGGAGGAGAGCAGTCAGTTAAGGGCCGTGATTGACAAAAATGAGCAAACAATCAATGAGACAGCTAGCACTTTTTCTCGTTTCAATGTCGTGGCAGGCCTGGTCATGATGCTATCCTTGAAATACAACTGAAGGATCGCAGGAAACTTGATCTGTTGGCTCAACTGCTTGTTTTGTTTCGTCAAAGCTTGTTGGAGAAGGAGGAGCTTTTGGAGAAGCTGGATGAAGCTGAAAGTTCTGATGATGAAGATTAGGGCATGTTGGGGATTTTCTTTTGTCTTTTGATGTATGTAGTTGGTTGGGTTAATGTATGGTTTATGTGAATGATGATTATGTAGCTGGTTTAACTTTTTCAATGGAAGAAACTGATCGATGATCAGTTATGTTTATGTTATAATCATAGATTATGTTTAAGTATTTACATTATTATTATTTTATTTTTTTTTTTTATATATTAAAAAGGGTAAAGTATCACCCGTTTGACTTTTCCTCTCACACATCTCTCTCACACTTGGTAAAAATACGCAATAACGCCTAAATAACATATTTAGGGTTTTTAATCTAAGGCAAAATTGATCAAGATAAATAGTAATCAATATAATTTTTTTGAGGGTTATGATAAAGGATCTGATTATCTGTCGATTGATTCCAATATTTCAGGTATTCGATTTCATTATGATCAAATTAAAGCGTGCTTATTTAAATGTTTGAATTTATTCAGTGTTACTTGCTTTATGATGTTTATTGATTTAAGAAGGATATGGGATTATTTTTGTTTCGATTAAATTGAACAAATAAGCGTATGTTTTACCTATCGGTATAAATTTGTAAGAGTTTGAAGTTTTTTATAGATAGTGTTTTGCATGATGATGGTGTCTTGAAACAAAAAGAGGAATTTTTTTATGCTTATATCTAATTAATAATTACACTCCTTGCAGGTTTAATAATTTTGAGCTAAAGTTGGTTTATTGTTGATTTTGGGATTTTGTTGGCATTGTTGATTATTGGTAGAAGAAGGTGCGGATTGTACGCTGAGATGGGCTGTTATGGGGTAAGCCACACTTTGGATTGTTGTTTTTAACGAATCTAATAATGTTCAAAACCATTTACAATTGATATTTTGAAAGTCCAATTATGTGTTAAGAATGAGTATGATTTTCTCAGGAAAAATTTTGGTTGTTTTAAGGTTTATAGTTAAGTTTTGGTTATTAGAATATTTGTTGACTTGATTTTAAGCTCCTTATATGACAATTTTAATTGTAATATACAGGAAGAAACTTAAACTTAAAACCGGTATATGTTTCAGCGATATCGAGATGGGAAAGTTACCGTAGGAAAAACCGGGATAAGCCCGGTTTTCGCCTCGGTTCCATTGTTTATCGATCGCCAATATTGGGTGTTGGAGTTTTGTATTGGTAGGCAAATCTGAAGGCATCTGAGGAAATGAGGATGATGGTGGGGTGTTTTAGTTTGGTTAGTGGTGGCGCGTGGTGAATGATGGTGGCTGTGTGGTGGCGCGTTGGGGTGGATGAGAAGAATAATACGGCGAAAGCAGTGGAGATTATGGTGGTGATGAGGAGGGTTGTGGTGATCACGGTGGTGGTTGGTGTAATCGTTATGCAGGTTAGATGGGTTATTGGTGATTAAGGCTGTTTGCGTTGAGACCCTGTTCAGATCGGAGGCTATTCATTTTGGCACCTACTTTAATCAATATCTCTTAATTAAGAGTGTTGTGACTCATTTCCGCATTTATCTTTACAGCACTGTAAGTTTACGTTCTTTCCTTTAAGATTAACTTTTCTTTGGTCGAGGGTGCAAGGTGTGACTAACTTCTTGATTTGCCTCCTTGAGAGGTGTGAATACCTGCTCTGGTCACACCCAATTCTCTCGGCCGAGTCTTGTTAATCTTGGGTGTGTGTTCTATTTAATCCCTTAATTGTTGTTGTTTAGCTATTGTCTTAGTTTCTGGCAATGAGTAGGTTGAGGGATTGAGAAGTTGGTGTTAAATTATTGGTGGTTATTTGTATTTGAAGGTGGTTGGTTTCTTTATAGCACGGTAAGTTTATGTTCTTTCCTTTAAGATTAACTTTCTTTGGTCGAGAGGGTGCAAACGGTGTGACTAACTTCTTGATCTGCCTCCTTGAGAGGTGTGAATACCTGCTCTGGTCACACCCAATTCTCTCGGCCGAGTCTTGTTAATCTTGGGTGTGTGTTCTGTTTGTCTTAGTTTCTGGCGATGAGTAGGTTGAGGGATTGAGAAGTTGGTGTTGGATTATTGGTGGTTATTTGTGTTTGAAGGTGGTTGGATTTCTGACTACAGTTTGGTGTCTTTGACTTCTGAGTCTAAGTGTATCATAGTAATTTTTTTTGTTTTAAGGTGTATAGTTAAGTCGTGCCTACTACAGTTTGAGGTTATTTGATTATAGAGTAACCGTGGTGCAGTATGAATACATGTAATTAAGAGTTGGAACAATATCATGCACATTATGAGTGTTCGTGGCAAACAACCAAGTAATAATAAATAACTGTTGTTTGAACATCACATATATGTCCTACGTTAGGTTGCTGAATGTTTCTTTGAAAACAATGTTACGCGTGCAATTCTTAAGCTTTGGGTCCTTGTCTTCAACCATTAGTATCTTAAGGCCGTCAGGGCTGGTAACTCTAGATAGCGCCACATAAAGTCAACCATGGTGAATACGGGAGAAGGCATATAGAGGCCAACGTAATTAAGTGATTGACCCTGACTTTTGTTAATTGTCATTGCATAACATGGTCTTACAGGGAATTGTCGCCGTTTTAGAATAAATGGCCACTTGGATTGCGTTGATGTCAGTATAATCCTGTGTATAACAACGTTATCCCCTATATTTGAACCTGTAAGCACCTTTTAAGTGAATAACAACTGGCCTAGATTCGTGATGAGCAACCTTGTTCCATTACACAACCCTTTGCTTGGATTGATGTTCCGCAATAGCATAATTGGTAATTCCTTTTTTAAGTGAAGAGCATGTGGGGGCATACCGGGGAAATTTAAGGAATTAAGAAATTCAATCGGATAGTGTTCGTGCTGTTCTAGGCTATCTGTAGATGCCTTGCAAATCTCATCCGCTGTTGTATGTAAGATTCCCCGATAGCTGTTTAAACATGTACCCATTGATGTCATCAGCGTCATCATTCCGAGGAGTTAGTATTGCCCTTTCTTTGAGGTACACATCGTCGGTTTGCCTCGTTGTAAAATCAGGGTATGTCTCTATGACAATCTGTTTTATTGGACAATCCAACGATTTAATTAGGAACATTTCAGGAATGTCAATCCAACTTGGGTCGTCCTCCCCTTCTTTGCATTTTGCCGCACGTTTCCATCCCCACGACAGCAAAACCCATCTATTGAAATCTTGTTTTCGAGTATCAAGCTCCCCATTCTCAGTTATACTCGTTGACACGTATGCTACGTGTAAGTCTAAATACTTTGCAATGCTTCCATAGTTCAGATTGGTTTATGCACGATTGAACAATGTCTGCCCTGCTTCCTTTTGGTATATCGGCAGCACTTGTCGAAAGTCACCTCCAAGCAAGACCGTCACTCCTCCAAATATTCGATTCCTACCGTCAGATCATGATATCCTAAAATATCCTTGAGCGTCTTATCCAATGCTTCAAAAGCATATTTTTGAGTCATCGGAGCTTCATCCCATATAATAAGTTTAACTTCCCTGTATGAGTTCACCATATGTGTATTTTGTTTTATGCCGCATGTCTGTTCTCTAATAATTCAAGCGGTATAACAAAAGCGGCTATGCGTGGTTCTCCCACCGGTAGTAACAATGAAACTATTCCTACCCAAATTGAAAGTGTTAATCAGTAACAAATTTTTATCCATTTTAAAATAGTTGATTGTTTAAAATATAGTATAAATTTATACCTGAAGATGCAACAGCGAGCACTATCATGCGTTCTGATCTTAATCTTGAGATGATACTCTTGTATAAAAACGTCTTTCCAGTTCCTACTGGACCGTAGACGAAGTAAAAGTTCCCTTTTTTACCATGGACAGATTCAATCACCTCTTCATAGATTAAACGTTGTTCAGGATTTAACAATGAATGAAGTTGCTGATGTTCAATCTTACTCTGTTTCATATCATAATTCAACACCTCACGTATGAGACGATTGTCCATGTTGGTTAGTAACCTTGGGTCAGGCACTGGTAGGTCTTGGAATTCAGATAAAGATCTCCCATTTCTATTTAATAACTCTTGGATCTCTATCAAACAATAGTTCTTTAGTTGCTCGTCCGTCAACTCCAAGTCAGGATAATTAAACATTTTCCTTTTCTTGTGTAGAAGATCTTCTGATAGAAACTTCTAATTTTCTTCCCAAAATTTTAAAGGTCTGCTAACATCGCAAAATAATAAAATTGTTACAAATATGTCACGTAACTGTGGTCCAAACATCCATACACTTGCTTCTGATATAGCATATGTCCATTCCGTGTCATCATTTAAGAGGCCATATTCAAAACATGCTTCCTTGAAAGTCGAACATAGTTTGTCGTGAACAGTCATGAGTTTTTCCCAAGAATCAGGACCTCTTGCAATGTTCAACAACATTCTAAGATAATATCGGTCTCGGGCGCGGGTGCGAGTAAACAATCCGCCCGATGCATTTTTGCAATTTGCGCTTTTTCCACAGTTTGTCTTTCTCATGCCACACGTAATGTGTAGGTATCTCAGCATACGTATACTAATTCGCTTCTGTATCACGCTTGTTTAATTCAAACCAATCAGTGAACATGGTCATGTCGATACCTTCTCTTTGAATTAAGGCGGGTATGCTTTCCGAGTCACGTAGTGTGATTGCATGCTGATTCGGCAAGTGGTAATTCAGCTTCATAACAGACGGATATGAGAAATGTATGTCGTATGAAAACAAACGCCACACCGCCTCACATGGAGCTAAAAAACGACAATTCAAATAGTTCTTTATTTCGTCCACCTCCAAACTTGTACATTTCTTTGTATCACCGTCATTTTTAACATTCTCTTGTATAACAATTGTGGCTCTATTGGGACCTTTATTTAAGTACTTGAATAAGTACTTAATTGCTTTGGATCTGTTGCACCATTCCACGTTAATGTGGGCCTGGTATTTCATGAGGAGATAATGGTTGTGAGGCACCACATATCTGTTATCGTATTTGAATTTCCCTTTTATAGGGTGAGCGTTATTATTCCTCCGGCGATAAATAGCATAACCATCATTATCAACAATTGTTTCAACCACAAAAGGTTTAGGAAAATGTTTTGAGCACTTACCCTCAGTTGTACATGGGGCGTTTTTTTCATCTTTACCGCAAGGTCCATGTAACACAAACTCAGTTACTACTTTATACCCATCCGGATCATTGATTCGACATGGTATCTCAGCTGTAATTATATCATTTATCTGGGATGGGGTTTTGCATTTCAATTCTTCTTCTAGCCATAGTAGGATATGAGCATGTGGCAGTCCACGTTTTTGAAATTCTATGACATACACAACTGAAATATAATTGTAAACAAACATAAGATAATACACAATGTATATATAAAAGAGTAAACAGATTAAAATTATGGGTTAATTTTTGTTTACCTCCTCGTGACTTGCCAAAAATATGAATTTTTGTAAGGTCGTTTAACAGTTCAGTAAGTTTAATCTTGAACACACGTGTTGCCACTTACGGGCGGTCATGGACTTTTGGCCCGGGCGTGCTTTAGCATTTCTGCAATCTCGGGCCATTTTGGATTAGCAGATGAACGTGATGAACAGTGCGGATTCCCATACGTCCGACATATAGCCATTGCATCCTGGTAGTTTTGCATCATATACCTTGGACCGCCTATAAAACTTCTGGCGAACGATCCGTTCCCACCTGCTGCACTTGTATCCCCCATTGTTACAAATCACAAACATTATGATATAGATCAACGCGTAACGTATCTTGATTTTTCCTGGTCCATTTTAGCCTCTGTTCTTCAACAGCCGCATATGAATCCACCAAGTATTGTTGGAATAATCGCCCACCTCTAAGCAGTGTAGTACCTTGGTTATTTCACTGTTGTATGATACATGAATAGTATTCTTTCATTGTGACAAAAGCCCTTTTGGTCTTGCGTCATGCACATGTTGTTGTAATATGGTATCTTTTCATGAAATCCTTCCTCCCCATATGGGAATAACAATGGATATTGAAGTGCCATGCATTAGAATGCAACTGTAAATACGTTTCAAACCTTTATCCCTGTTACTTACAATAATATCTTTTGTAGGAATACCATCACCAAAGTCATTAGTAATTAGAGCTGCTATTTCGGCCACGGTTGGTGTGTTGTATTCCCGAGATGTAGTATGTCCACTTATCAGCCGTAGTTGAAAGGTGGCTGCATTGTGGTTCTCGCACCAATCCCGAGCCATTCGAAATGCCTTAGTAATTGAATTTGATTGATCAAACATTTTAATCAATCTCGCTACTATACTTGGATCTAACACATATCCCCCATCTTTGTCAATAAAAGCTCTCATTCGGTTTTTCACTTCATTTCCAGTGTCAAAAAAGTATAGTTGTGCATATTTAGGTTGAATTCCCTGTGTTGGAAGAAGAGAAGCTATTCGATGATAGCTCTGGCCATTTACTCTAAAGGTATATGGACCCCTGCCCGTGTTAATTGAATGGTCTATTCTTGCTCCAAAAGATGTGTAACAAAACATGCCATTATATACCCTGATCTGGTCTTTGAATCTTAAACTTGCAGGATTATTATAGTCCATAAACTCTTTAAGAGGTGAAGGCGTTTCGTTAAATCTTGGAAAAAGAAGTTTTCCCTCTTAACAGCAAATGGAAAAAGTTGGGTTGGAGGCACTCTTTGATTTATCGCTTCTCTCCTGATACCACATAATCGCTTTGCAATTTTGACACTCAAATGATGGATGGCCAATATTATGGTAAACAACGGGAACACCTTGCCAAAAAAAGGTAAATTTTATTGGGAATAACAACATTTTTATCCATCAAATAACATAAGGCATCAATTATTAAATATGAAACTACCTGCAGATGCATGTGCGGCTCCTATGCGTTTTTTTTAGCTACACGCTGTGAGAGTGTCCCTGTATGAATAACATTAATGTATTATTCATTATTACGGAAACAATTGTGTGCCAAATGTAATTTGGTTAGTTAAACACCTGCTGATTTTCTTTTTTTATACATAAAGGGTTGATTTGAAGCATAAGCCATTTGATTCGCTGTCATATCTGGTAAATCACCCCCTGAGCGTGTTGTTTGTCCTAACAAATTACGGTGAACACGCGAATCAGGTATCAATTGTTGCAACAATTTTGTACTATAATAACGCAAGTGAATGTTTGGAGCTGGTGTATACCTGTAAATGATTTGACAATTTCATTTAGCCGTAAACCACAATAGCTTTGTGTTATTCCACTTTGACTGATAATTGTTTTCGAATCAATAACTAAAGATTTGTGCAACATGTCTGACAGGGATGGAACCTGAGCATGATCATTTTCTGACCACATGTAAGTGAAAAACAAATATGGATTTAATCCTATACATAATTGGAAGGTATAGTATTTTGTTAAATTGAAATGTACCTGTATTCATTTAGTATTTGGATGATATGTATCAATTATGCAACACATAACCTTGCAGGTTTGGAAAGATATAGAAGCAAGATGTATATTAAAGCATCTCTTGGGATTCTAGTGTTGAACTGATGCAATAAGTGTCTTGAACAATGAACAGGCTTCTATGGTAAGTATCTACAGGTTTTTATGATTCTTATTATTGCTTTAATAATGAGACTGGTTTTTTTCCAATATAAAATAATAACTTGTTATGTATAACACACAAATTCAGGATGGTTCATCTATATAACATATGGAGAAAGTAAAAAACTCTTAATTGTTATAAAGTAATGTAGGAATAAACATGTTTTATAAATTGCCTTATAAGATAAGTTTATATCACACTTGTTATGTATAAAATAATAATGTATGTGTAAATTAAACATATGTAGTGGATGGTATAAATACATATAAATAGAAGGAGGGTTTCAAACTCATATAATTCATACCAAACATAATGTTACAGTCATTATTTAATTCATTAGGTATATAATAAAGTCAATTTTAGGCAATCTTGGCGATTGCATTAAGCAGCATAACCATCTTCAATATCTTTATCATTTGAGATTTAAAACAACACCGTCCTAACCTTTGGGTAATTTCCGGAGGTTTTGAAAAACTTTTTATTAGGTATTCACAATGAATCAATGACATGTGTTTATGAATTTAGATGACCCGTTATGTACTTTAAGTCGATCAATTATTTAAAGGGTTATATGAGTGAATGAAAATAGGGGATAATATAGGAGAGTTAGAGAATTATACAGAAATAGGATTCATTAATTGGATGTTTGGTTACATGTTCATCACATGAAAGGGTTATAGGAGCGATTAAAAAAGGGGATACAACAGGAAAAGTAGTAAATTACATAGAGATTAGTTTCATTAATATAAATCTATGGTTCATTCACATATTTATTTTGTTCATGAGACATTACACCTAGTAACCATGTCTGATGGAGAAATTGAAAAAAAAAATCCTTGCCGACTATTACATGAGACATTACATTTGGTAACAATGTCTGATGGATAAATCAAATAATTTTAAGATACATAAACAAATGTCTTGTACATTAGACATTACACTTGGTAACAATGTCTGATGGAAAAATCAAAATAACCATAATTGCTTTCTTGGTCATCTGGCACTACTAACACACGTATCTATTTGATCTCATGTAGCAATTGTCCAAAGCCACATTATGTTCATCTTGGAGGTACCTGAAATGGAGTGTAGCACAAAAAAAACAATATTTCGTTTGATGGCAAACCAAATCATATTGTCAGAAAAAAATAAAACCAAATGTAACGGAACGGATAATTATTGTGTCTTCCAAACAACAATTAAAACAAAAGTAAAACAAAATCCCAAGAGCAGGTTTTATCAAATAAATTATGTTGGGTTTTAGGTTCCTTGAATAATGAATTACTTTAAGTACTGGAACCACGGACAAGCTTGATGTAACCACGGACTGAAGAAGTGTAACCACTGATGAAGATAACCGCGGCTAGTAGTATGGTGTAACCGCTGATAGTATGTAGTAAACACTGCTAGTCTTGTATAGTCGGTTAGTTTATTTGTATAGGATAAATATGGTAAAGATACTTATCTTGTAGGTTACGTATTGTATTTTGTATAGGACTCCTTAGCCTATAAAAGGAGGTCCTAGGTTAGGTTAGATATACGTATGTTTTATATCTAAGGTCGATACACTTCAAGGTTGCAAAACCCTAATACTGTAAGAGTATTCAGTATTAATAAATAATATTGAGGTGTTGAATGTTAATTGTTCTTCTTCTTAAGATCAAGTGTTAAATTCCGCATAATACTTGATAAGCTTTTATTACAAGTCAGTTTCTATATTAGATCGTTTGCTCAACTGGGATCAACAAGTGGTATCAGAGCTTGTGATCTAGAAACTGTTATCAAGAAGAAGTCTGTTAATCTGTACTCAAGGAAGTTAAGATGTCTGAAGAAACTCATATGGTGATTTGCTTCAAAGGTGCCCACGCTCAAACATGGTGAATATCAAATCTGGAGGATGCGAATGAGGCAATACATTCGCATGATTGATTATGCTCTATGGGATGTTGTTGAAAAGGGAGACTCTCTTCCTTTGAAGGGTGAGGATGGTAAGGAAATTACTATTGTTAGTGAACTTGATAAAGCTAAGAGGAAGATGGAGATCAAAGCTCACAGTATTCTCTCCATGGGAATACCTAATGAGTAAGCATTAGACTTTGATCAGTATGAATCGGCTAAAGAACTATTGGATGCTCTTGAATTAAGGTTTGCTGGTAATGAAGCTACCAAGAAGTCAAGGATGAACATGCTTAAGCATCAGTTTGAAACCTTCACTGCTCAAAGTGGAGAAAAGATTGATGGTACATACAATAGACTTCAAAAACTCATCAGTCCAACTGAAGGCGTGGGTTACAAGTTCCTTCAAGAAGATATTAATTTGAAGTTCATAAGGAGCTTATCATCTGATTGGGCTATTCATACCATTGTGTGGAGAAACATGACGGACTTTGCTACAATGACTCTAGACAATCTCTTCAATAACTTGAAGGTCTATGAGTCACGAGAATACCTTTTCTAACTCGTCTTCTTCTAATCAAAACATTGCTTTTGTCTCCACTAATCACAAAAGCCCACAAGATGTATCCACTGCTGCCTATGGTATAACCACGACTATTGCAAACAATACCACTGTTAGTGATAATGTCAGTGATGGTGCAATCTGTGCTTTTCTGGCTGATTTAACTACCAGTGTTACTATGCTGAATCAAGATCTGGATGAAATTGATCCTGATGATCTTGAAGAAATTAATCTTCAATGGCAAATGGCAATGTTGACTCTCCAAGCAAGGAAGTTTCGAGGAGGACTGGAAGTTGGGTTAAGTATGATGGTAAAAAAAGAGCTGGATTTGACAAAAGCAAGATGGAGTGCTTTAACTGCAAGAAGAAAGGTCACTTTGCTAGGGAATGTCGAGCTCCTAAAAGACTTGAAGGCATTAAGAAGACTACAGAAGAGCCTACTATTTCTTCAGCTTTGGTTGCTCAGGATGGACTTGGTGATTATGATTGGAGTGATCAGATTGAAGAAGGTCCAAATGCAGCTTTTCTTGCTAGTGAAGCTTCAAAAGAGCATAACTTTGCTCTAATGGCCTATGCTTCATCTTCTGGTTCAGATTCTGAGGTATCTAATGATTCTAAAACATCTACTTGTTCTTTTAAATCATGTTCTGATAACTTAGAGTCTCAAAAGGCTATCATGAGTATGAGAAAGAAGTAGAAAGATTGACTCTAGATAACTTAGGATATAGAGTTGGTTTAGAGGGTGTGGAAGAGAGGCTAAAATTCTGTATTAAATGTGAGTTTGAGTATGTAGAAAAGATCAGTATATTAGGTGGTGAAATTGATCTTAAAAATAGAGAAATTAAAATGCTTAAAGATAGACTTGCAGAGGCAGAAAGTGTAAAAGTTCAGGCCCTAGAGGAAAAAGAAAAACATGTTGTTAGGGTTGCTAAATTACAATATGCTTCTGATCTTGTATAGAAACCAATTGGTCAAAAACTGTTCAAAGATGGTACTGGTTTAGGATACAATGATATGCCACCACCCCCCTTAATGAAACATGCACCACCTGTTAAAGAACTGTCATTTAGTAGTGAATTCAGTTTTAATAAACCTGTTGAAGAAGTAAATAAGACTGAAACACCTAAGATAAGTTCTGATAAGTTATCTGGTGCTCCCATAATTGAAGATTGGGAATCGATTCGAGGATGATAGAACTGAATCAACTAAGTCTGAAAAGGTAGAGCCAGTTAAGAAAGTTGATTCTAAGCAAGTCAACCTTGTACCTAGATTTGGAGCTAAAGTTACCAAGAAAGTTGTAGAGTACAGGGAAATTCCTAGGGAACAGATGAAACAATAAAAACCTATGGGTAATCAAAGAAGCTTAAATGGTCTAATTTCTAACAGATTAGGTGATGAGTTTCAATGTGTGAATAAGGCTTGTTTTGTGTGTGGTAGTTTTGAACACTTACAGAGAAATTGTCATAAAAATAAACCACAAGTTTGGAATCATTGGAGCAGGGTAAATCATCAAAACTTTTCAAGAAAAACAAATCCTCTTCCTAACAGTAATATGATTCCAAGAGCAGTGCTGATGAGAAATGGGAATACAAAATCTATTGTCACTGCTTCTCCTAAATGGGTTCCAACCACTGCTAAGCAAATGTAAACACGGCTAGCATGTCAAACCACTGATAAGCCAAATATCACCACTGATTTAAAAGAAGTTTTAAAAATTCCAAAGGTGATAACGTCTGTGGTTGGAAATCATTTCTATGCTGTTAAGGCCTCAGCAAGTTGGCAATGGAAGCCTAAGACCAAGGTTTTACAATATGTCAACTGTGCATCAATGGACCTAACGAAATTTGAATATTTTGATGCACAGGGCAGACCCAAGTCAGTACTGACTTGGGTCCACAAAAGGCACTAACTTGTGTAAATCTTATGTGCAGGGCAATCTTCAAACTGAGCTAAAAGATAAAGGAGTTTTTTATAGTGGCTGCTCTGGGCACATGACTTGGGATGGAAGCAATTTGGAAGATTTTGAAGCTTATGATGGAGGATATGTGGCATTTGGCAATGATCCAAAGGGAGGAAAGATACTTGGCAAGGCACAATCGAGCGGGAATCTAGACTTTGAAAAGGTCTATTTGGTACAAGGACTTAAGTACAATTTATTCAGTGTTTCTCAAATGTGTGATAAGAAAACCTGGGTACTTTTTGGGGAAACTGAGTGTGTGGTGTTATCTCCTGAGTTTAAGATGCCTGATGAGAAGTTTATACAACTTAGGGTACCTAGGAAGGAAAATATATATTGTTTTGATCTTAAAAATGTTCTTCCTAATAGGTCCTTATTTTTGTTTGCTAAAGCATCTATAGATGAGTCAATATTGTGGCATAGAAGGCTAGGTCATCTCAATTACAAAACAATCAATAAACTGGTAAAAGGAAACTTAGTGAGAGGGTTACCTTCAAAGGTTTTTGAGTGTAAGAAACGTGTGTGGCCTTCAAAAGGAAAACAACATAGAGCTTCTTGTAAGACCAAAACTGTAAACACCATAACACAACCACTGTTTATGCTTCATATGGACTTATTTGGACCAACCTTTGTTAGAAGCTTGAACCATAAGCAATATTGCCTGGTTATCACTGATGATTATAGTAGATTTTCTTGGGTATACTTTTGGTCGCTAAGAGTGAAACTAGTGAGATTCTTAAGAGTTTCATTACTAAGATAGAAAATCTAGTAAGTCATAAGGTCAAAGTAATCAGATGTGATAATGGAACTGAGTTTAAGAATGATGTGATGAATCAGTTCTGTGTAGCTAAAGGTATTGAAAGACAGTTTAGTGTTGCTAGAACACCACAACAGAATGGTGTAGCTGAGAGGAAAAATAGAACACTAATTGAGGCTGCTAGGACTATGTTGTCAGAGTCTAAGTTACCAGCTACCTTTTGGGCTAAGCTGTAGAAATTGCATGTTATGTGCAAAACAGTAGTAGGTAGTGAAGCCTCATAACAAGACCCCCTATGAGCTGTTACATGGTAGGAAGCCAATGATTGCATTCCTAAAACCTTTTGGGTGTCCTGTTACCATTTTGAATACCATAGACTACCTAGGCAAGTTTCAAGAAAAAGCTGATGATGGCTACTTTTTAGGCTATTCTACTAATAGTAAAGCCTTTAGAGTATACAATAGGAGGACTAGAATTGTTGAAGAGAACCTACATGTTAAATTCAGTGAAAAGACTCCTAGTGTTGAGACCAAAGGCCCAGACTGGCTGTTTAACATTGATATGCTAACCAAATCTATGAATTATGAGCCTATCATTGCAGGAACTTCCACTAATGCTTTGCTTGTGTATACAAAAGGATTCTAAAGTAGATAAATCTTCAAAGGAAGCTGATTCTCCAACAGAGTTCTATTTGGTTGAAAAGTGGAAAGCTGGTTCTGTTCCTTCCATCATCCACAAGCAAGTTCCCTCTGATGATGATGTACAGAATTGTGGAGGCAAATAGGTTAGCCATGGGTTTCCATCTTCACTTGATGATGAAGATGATGAAGAGGATGAGGAGGTGGTTAGATCAACCACTTCTGGTTTGTTCCAACTAGGGTTCCACATTTTTATTGATTAGGGATTTTGGAGCAATTAGGGTTTTTATCTCTTGATTGGTTTGGGCGTTATATGATATTTGGTTGCTTTTTATAAGTGATGTTTAGGGTTATTGAAGTTAATATGGGGCAGGTTAAATGTGGTTGGAGAGTTAATGAGGTACTTGGGGATTGGACTGAGATGTATTCTAGAAGTTGACTATGTTGACTTTCCTGTTCTAACCCCGGATAGGTCATTTGTAACCACTTCTGGCTATTACTAACCACTGACAACAATAATCTTTGTCTCTTTGTTTGTTTTGTGTTGTCTTGCAGGAAAGAAGGATATGTGTGCATAAGGAGCTAGTGTGTTTGCTGCTTATGTTTGTGTAAAAAATAAAAAATAAAATAAAATAAAATAAAATAAAAATTTTTTTTAGATGGTTATTTGTGTAATCCTTCATATCTTGTGAGATCACTTTTCAAGTGGCATGGATTTGCTTGCTCTAATTTGGACCAGTTGGGAGGAGTGATTATCTGTATCCACTGATGGTGTGTTACAACTGCGGACAGTTATTGTGGAACAGCGGATAGTATGTTATTCTGTTTTGATACTTCAGGGGTTGTTTTGACACTTTGGCAAAAGTATATATCACTTACCAAAATCACGGATGGATCACTTTCTTTAATTTTCTAACCACTTACAATTGCCAAAATCATTAAACCCTAATCACTTCTGTTGATTTCTTCCCAAACCCACTTCATTTATATCATTAATCACAATGGCTGAGACATACTCCACTTCACATAATCTTGTTGCTATTCTCACCAAAGATGCTCGCTCTGAAGGGTTCCATCAAATGATTGATTTCCTTGTTCATAGTCCCATTCACTTTGCTTTAACGGTTGAACCTACCATTATTAAAGCCTATATACGTCAGTTTTGGAAGAATGCTAAACTTGAAGAGGTTAATGGGTTGGAGGTTTTTAGTACTAGGGTGGATGAGAATGCTATTTCGTTTTGCTTCGGAGCTTATTAGAGAAGTTTTGAGGCTTGATGATGCTGATGGTGTTGATAATCTTACAGATGTTGAGATTGTTGCTGGTTTAGAGAGATTAGGTTACACACACAGAGGTGAAAAGGTACAATTTTTTAAGAGTTTCTTTTCCCAACAATGGAAGTTTTTGATTCACACTTTGTTGATGTGTATGAGCAATAAGACCACAGGCTTTAATGATTTTCCTTCAAAAATTGCTACTGCTATTATTTGTTTGTCAGATGGAAGGAAATTTAACTGGTCTAGGATGATTTATGAGGGGTTAGTGCAGAATATTAGGAAGAAGGGTAAATATTATTTGTATCCTAGGTTTGTTCAACTGCTTGTGGAACATCAAATACAGGATTCTATTGAACATATTAGAAAGTATGAGGTACATCGTATGCTTCCTAGAGTGTTTGCTCATATGAGGAATCAGCCACAGAATGTTGTCATTAGAGATGTTCCTTTATTTCCTCACATGCTTACTTTTCCTACTGATTCTGAGTTTAACGAAGGTCTTGCATCATGGACTAGGAGAACACAGGGCACTCGCTTCCTCGAGGCTAGTGCTAGTGGTATGGTTAATGAGGCTGTCACAAGGCGTGGAGGTGACATGATTGGAAGGGCTTCCACTTCTTGATTCATGCTTTGAGGCGGTCGATAGTGGAAACATCATTAAGACCCGACCTTTGGCAACTCCTAATGTGGAAAGTTCTTTGGAGCTTACCACAGGTGGAGGTATCCCTAGCCAACTGGCTGCTACAGGGTACATAGATGATCAGGCTCGGTCTGGTGCTATGTCTTTTATATCCAAGGATTCACCGCTCGGAGCAGTTAACACAGCTCGAAGTGATGAGGATAGATTGGAACCTGACATTGAATTGACGGTTAATAATTTTGTACATGATGACTTTTCCAATGAACCACCTCTCGGACCAGTTCACACAGGTCGAAGTGGGGAGGATATTCTTGAACGATTAAATGAATTGACGGTTAAGTGTGCTAAACTGGAGGGTACTGTTTCTGGTTTACAGGCGTTATCTGTGCTTCAGGGTAAGGATATTCGGAGGTTGAAGCATAGAGTCTTGGTTTTGGAGAAAGTGAAAAGACCTGGAGTTGTTGTTTTGAAAGCTCTGCGACGAAAGAAAAAGAAGGTGCACTCCTCTGCTGCTCTGAATGTGAATGATGTATCCAAACAGGGGAGGAGTGATGGTATGAATTCAGGGGAGGCTGTGGATGTATCTGTTGGTGTTACTATGGAGGAAGATGTTGACAGTGGGGATCAAGATTTTTTGGTTTCTGATAAAGATGGGAATGCAGTTGTTCTTGAAGAATTAAAGAATGTTGACGTAGTGCAGAACACAACACCTGATAGTATATCTGAAATCATGGTTAGTACTTGTGTAACCACGGATGTAGTTTCAGAATTGGCTATTGTTCCTACTACTGTCATACCCACTGCTATCACAACTACTTCTACTGTTGTTACAACTCTTTCTGAATTACCATCTAAGCCTAAAGAAGTAGAGAAAGAGGCTGCGAGTACATTGATTAATCTGAGCAAAACATCATCTATATCTACATCAATCATTGCACCTGTTTTATCTGTTCAGTCTACTGCTACTAAACCAAGAGGTAAAAGTTTGGTTATTGGTGAACCTTTGAAGAAGAAAATGGTCAAATCTAATGTTGGAAAAGGTAAAGAGGTAGTGCTGAAGTTCAAAAATAAAACAGAACAAGAAGCTTATGATGAAGAGTATGCTAGAAGTTTAGAAGCTGAGGATAAAGCAGTTTTGGAGAAGAGAAAGCAAGATGAAGAGGAAGCTAGTCAGAAATTATTAGCTACATGGTATGAATGCCAAAACTATCTTGAAGCTTCTGAATTAATAAATGATGAGTATACAGTACAAGAATGGGCTTTGTTTGATGATGAAGAAAAAGCTAGACTTTTGGGTATATTGGCAAAGAAGGTTAGTAAAGAAAAGACGCAAATTGTAAGAAAGAAACCTCCTACTATTGCTCAGTTGAGGAATGCATTGATGAAGATTATCAAGAATTCAGGCATACATGTTTCTGATAATCTTAGTAGGTGTTCATTTAACAGAATCTTGGAAATCTATGAGAGATGTATGAAAATTAATCATGATGATTTCTGTCCGATGAATTCTCAAAAGGAGAAAGAGTGGATTAAAGAACATGATGAATGGATGCAAAGTAAACGAAAAAGAACATCTGAGGTTCAGGTGACATCTGATTCTAAGAGATTGAAAGTTGTTGAAGATGTAAATCAAATCATTTCTTATGAGTTTCAGCTTTTAGATGGAAGTGAAGGAGTTTGGAAAATTCAAAGACTCAATAATGAAGTTTCTGAGTATAATAAATTTTCCCAAATGCTTCAATATTTTGATAGAGATGATTTGATGAATCTTTGGATACTTTACAAGAATAAATTCGGTGAAGTACATCCAAATGATTATCATGAGAGGTTGGTGTATCATAACTTGAAGATTCTATTTGAACCTACTCATACTGAACCTGAATGGCAAGGACTCTACAATGGTCAAGTTACTCGATGGTTTTTATATCAAACCTGTGGAGTTCATGTTCTAACTTTTTCTGGACAGATTATTCATATGCTTGTAGAAGGTGATTATCCTAAATTGAATAAGCATCCAGGAATAATTGCTCAAATGTTGAAGCCTGGTTGTTTCAAGATGTTATTATCCTATGATGGTCAAGCTTATGATTTGTTGAAGAAGTATGAGAAGATACTTAAAGCAAGTAATTGTTTGGCTACATCCTCCACATCAGATGGTTTGAGCTTAAAAGAAACTTGAGAATTCTGTTAGAATTTATCAAGTTTAGGGGAGGATTGTTGGGTTTTAGGTTCCTTGAATAATGAATTACTTTAAGTACTGGAACCACGGACAAGCTTGATGTAACCACGGACTGAAGAAGTGTAACCACTGATGAAGATAACCACGGCTAGTAGTATGGTGTAACCGCTGATAGTATGTAGTAAACACTGCTAGTCTTGTATAGTCGGTTAGTTTATTTGTATTGGATAAATATAGTAAAGATACTTATCTTGTAGGTTACGTATTGTATTTTGTATAGGACTCCTTAGCCTATAAAAGGAGGTCCTAGGTTAGGTTAGATATACGTATGTTTTATATCTAAGGTCGATACACTTCAAGGTTGCAAAACCCTAATACTGTAAGAGTATTCGTATTAATAAATAATATTGAGGTGTTGAATGTTAATTGTTCTTCTTCTTAAGATCAAGTGTTAAATTCCGCATAATACTTGATAAGCTTTTATTACAAGTCAGTTTCTATATTAGATCGTTTGCTCAACTGGGATCAACAAATTATTATTGTCAAAAGCATTCGTTTTATAAAGGCTTGATGGGGCGCTCATTGGTTGGGGTCATTCGGATTCTTCAACCACAAACCTGTTTAAAAAATATATAGGGAGAAACGTGTTATTATGCAGGCAAACGTAAAAGGGTTAGCGAAAAAAAAGTGACAGTCAATATGTGCTCACCGTCTTTGTTTCTTCTTGACGGGTAGGGTGCTATCATCACCATCCTGCTCAATGTCTACAGTTATCAGTTCAATATCCGCGTCCGAATTCTCAATATCAACACTGCATACAACGAAACATGATTATTATGTTAAATGTATTATAGTAGTAAGATAGATAGGGTAAAGATATTTTTTTGTCACCCAAATGTTTTAAGGTCGCTAACCTATCATCTTTATTATCATTTGCATGGTTGGTCTTTATCAGCCGTTTGAACGATGGGCTGGATGTTGAAGATGTATTATTACTTGCAATATCAGACTCATCACCTTGTACATCATTAACCGGCAGCAGTTCATGTTCTGTCGCTGAATCATCAATAACCACCTTGCAAACTATGGAATTCTATCAGTATGTGACTTTATACAAATACATGTTGTACTGATTTTTTTTATTGGTTTTAACTACCTTTTCCATTTCCTATCCTCTACAGGCTTGGACGGTGTAGTGAGGGTTGGCGACCGGGCGGGTGACTTGGATGATGAGCATGTAACAGCGGTTTCATTATCAACGGTGCTTGCACTTGTGGGTACAGCTGATGGATTATGCGGGTCAACTTGCCAACACGTAAAACTCTCGAATGTTCCATATTCATAATATGTGTGAGATTTGATTTCAAACATATGTGTTGTCCCAATGAGGTCAGCTATAGGTGATGGCAAGTTTGCATGATCGTCTAAACCCTATAGAGTAAGCCGTGAGTAATTGGAATGATGTAATAGTGTGTAAGTAGGCGGGGATTTATAACTGTACCTCATCCTCATCCGACACTAACGCCGAAGCTGGGAACCCGATCAATCCAATGGATGCATCATCAAAAAGGACCACCACAGTCTGCTCGGTATCATCAGATATACCAAGTTCAAGACGATACCTGAAGGAAGCATTCAGCATATGGTAAATGTCAAGGTGAGCAATTTTATATAACACATTCAAACAATCAAAATATAAGTTGCAAATATGTCATTACCTTATTACCGGGTATTCAACTGGTCTGCTGTATGACTCGCACCAAAATCTCCCATTCTTTCTAGTAGCCCCTTTCCTACAGTTGTCTCCCCCACATGATGGGAAATTCCATCCCTTTCTAGTACGCACATTATCAATCTTGACCTTAATTATGAAAGAGGCAGACTGTGTATAAATTAGATTCGTAAATGTCATGCACTATAAAGATAATATAGAGATGGCGACTGCATAATAATACATACATCATTCCTTTTATTTCGGGCCCACATGAGCAGATTCTCGATAGATCCTTCTCTTGGTTCAGAGCTGTCTACGCGCGAAGCTCCTTTTGAAGCATCAGTTATGCTAACAAACAGTTGTATGATTTGTTAAATTTTGCTGGTTTTAGGATATATTCAAGAATAAGAATTAGCTTCTTACCAAATCTATGAATTCAATTCTTTAATTGCAGGAATGTCAATGGAATCTAGGAGCTGGGTGGATGAACCGCTGGATAGATAGAGCTTATCTAGAAGGTAATATTAAAGGTTAAATGTGTAAACGAAAAGTGTTGAACATGCAAAAGGTAAATAGTCCATAAGCCACTTACTGTTATATTGCTTTGCAGAGGTTGAAGTCACCACAACAGGACACATGCCAACGTGCGTCGCCTTCTTCTCAATCAACACATCAGCAAGCCCTCCCCACAGGGTCACCCGTATGGACTGGCCCCTAATTACAAAGGGAATCGAAACAAAGAGAACATGTAAGTTTCCTAATACACATTGGCAAAAAAATTTTCATTTTCACAACATTCTTTGCAACAAATATAAATTTCAACCTATGATTCGCCAGGTAGAAATCAAGGTTTTTGGCTCCTGTTTTGGTGTAGTTCATCCTACCAACATTTGTCACATAACCTACAGCATCTGAAAAGTAAAAGCTTTTATAGCAACAATATTTAAAAACAATTAATTTTAAGATACCTAAACAAACAGCACATTACCAATGAGATATTTGTTTTCTGTGGGCTTTATATGATCAAAATCAACCAATTGTAACGGATACCTAACAAATCCCTTAGATATAACCAAAGATTTCCTTATGCTTGTTGATCCATTAAACTCAAGCATGAACGTATCGTCCTTCCTGATACGAAAATCTTCTTTGTTTTGCATGACTATAAAATTTTTAACCGAATATATAGCACCCTCTTTTAACTTCAAGAAATTGTGAGCTACCGTTGCCTTGGCGGTACAATGGATAACATTTCCCTGCATAAAAAGTGTGTAAGAAAAAATTGACAAACAACAGAGACATTTGATAACTTTTGTATTACATATTGGCATTATTCAGGTTTTTCACACATGGTGATGGATGTCAACATACTTTAGCATCGGACACCAAGAAATCAGTGCTCAAGTATCGGCCTGAAGGAGCATTTATATCCCACATCCTACAAAGCATCACTACGATCGTGCCGGTCTCATCCAATTTCAATTCGTCCAGTAACAATAGTGCATTTGGTCCTCCGATTTCTACGGCCATAATTATAGAGATAACGGTCCTTTTTTACTTGTATGCCTACCCACAATGACTGTGCAGATAATGGGTTGTAAGGCTTATTTATGCAGGTTCCATTTAGTAGTGTTTTAATTGTAGATTGATCCATATTCTTTGAGGTTGCAAATTCGCAGCCCTTTTGTGTTTCCAGCATTGAATACGTGTTTAGTGTGAACGTCCGAGCATTCAAGCTAGGGATATCTTTCATTCAACTCGAGGCTCTTCATAAACCAAACTGAATTTTTCATTCAACTTGAGCCTCTTCATAAACCAATCTGAATTTGCATTGAATATGAGGGCATACTAAAACGAAATCATTTGTAGTTATTTTGGTATGCATAAACATGTATGTACCGTACTTTTGGTTGTGCACAACCCCCCTTGCGCATTAAATTAAGGGGGATAAGCTTTAAGTAGTATAGATATCGATCTTTATTTTTTCATCACACAAAACCCCTAATATCATTTATATCCGACCTTTTTCCTCAAAACCCTAATATCATACATTTTTTTATTGACAGACTTATCAAAGAGTATGATAGAGAAGTCAAGGAATTGGAATATACAGATAATGCAGAAACAAAAAGCAATCAAGGGTACACTCTCATCTCAAATTTTTTATTCTACTATATGCATGATTGGAATGTTAATAATACATGTTAACGTTGCATATTATAGTTATTGCTTTCTCCCTTTTTTTGGTTGTCGTTTACTCTTATTTCTCGAGGCATGGGAACTAAAACAAAGGCTGCTCCTAAGAGTAATGATACCAAAGTAAGATTTACTTATTGGTATACTTTTCTTTGGTGTTTTATATCTGATGGTTGTGTTTTTAATTATAAACAATAATTTTTCTCATAAACTATCCATCTTTGTAGGTTAAGCTCATTGATTATGTTTTAGTATTTTCTTCTATGACTACAATGTAGTTTCTAAACCGTATGAAATGGTTTTGGCATCAAACCAAGCACTTGGATGACCATTCTGGATGTACAAAGGTTAGTTTTTTTTTTCGGCTACAACGATTCTCTGTATGCATGTTTTTGTTATTTCACGCTTATTTTGTACGTTTTTTTCCAGTTATTGCTTTTATACGTTTTGTGATACTGATTGCGTTGTCTGTTGTTGTTAATATGTGCTCATTCGTTTTTATACGTGTGACTGTAAACCCAAGTGGTATAAGCTTATGTGAACCTGATTCCAGTGTCAGGGTGACTCGAGATACAGTTTTAGGTTCTAATCGTTTGTCGTATTACGATAAGGACAAGCATAAGATAGATACGGTTAACAATGGAACACCTACTTTATGTACATACTCGGTGCCGTTACTCAGCTTGGCTACTGATATTGATACTTGCAATATACCACCTGTGTGAGTACCTACAGTAGATGGTACATTTTCAACTTTCAAAACGAACACCTCAACTGATGCTCCTTATATGTCCGCCCATTGTTCGTCGTCAATCGGACCATTGGTCACTAATCACCTGCCAGGTAACATATGTTTTTGTGAGCTTACCATTATCTTTTATTAGCTATCGTTTTATTCTTAGTTGTATATTTGGAAACTATATACGTTCAACCACTGTATCAGACGTGGAGACATACCAAAGCATTTGCTAACACCAGTTGCTTTGTCAACGAAAACCTTAGCACTTACGACCCTTCCAAATACTTTAAAGGCGTTTTCAAGCTCTTCGTCGCCAAATTCTTAAGGAATATGGTAAATAAATTAATTTATCATTCCCCCAGGGTATGCAAAGGGATATTGAGCTCCAGGAACAGCTGGATAAGGAGAGCCCAATCACCATTCGGAGGCACTGCATAACTTCTTGGAGTCCTAGGCAAAGAATTTGGATTTTTCCTGGGGCAAGTCGATACAGCATGAGGCCGTAACTTCCAGCAGCCTGTATGCAAAAACAGAAGTTAGTCATATTGTATTGAGAGAGTGTTTGGTTTGAAAGTATGGGTTTGATACATGTTCAAATAATTAGGCCATAGCTATTAGTTTATTTATTTATTTCTATTTTGGGTAACAGAGGTTTCCGAACAAAGGTATTTACCTATTTAACCTCCCCAATCATATTAAGAGCATACTTTATATATTTCTTATCTAATTTTTGAATTATACTTCAACATTACCTTCACAAAATATAAATTTGCAGGATTTTACAGTGAAGATTTTAGTTTATATAACACCTATGTTAGTGCATGGTTTTCCTCATCATGATCTTGGTGCATTTTATCAGGTGATCGGTAATGGTGCACTATTCTTTCTTAAGGGCTAATTCACTTTATCATAGGAAAGTTATATCAGTAGTTATGTTACTATAGTTTAAAAGTATTTTTCTTTGAAATTTTTTTTTAAACATTTTTCTATAACTTTGTTATTTAGTTGGCTTTTTACTACGAGGACCAAATGGATATTCCCCATCAGAGAATATGTGTGACGGATCAACTCATGAGGCCATACAACTAAGGTACTATACTTGCCCATTTGAATATTTAAATCTCAATAAGCCGATAACCATGTTATCAATATGATCATGTCATTGGATACCAATATGATCTTCCTATTGCCATTGGATACCACTAAATCTACATGAAGAACATTTGAAAATTTAAATAAAGCAAACCATTTGAGTTTATGTAACAATATGGTGCCATTGGATTTTTATCAGTATTATCCTTACCCATTTGAGTTTATGGCTTAAGTAGCCATAAGATTAAGTGGATAACCTAATAAGCTCAAAAAGAGTGAGCTTATTGGCTTTCCTAAATTTCAATAAGCCGATAAGCCCATAAAGTAAGCTAACCCAAACACCCCCTAAAAGTATTCATGGGCTTATGAGCTTATTTATTATCAGCTCATTTTTCATAAGCCCCGTTTTTGGTAGGTATAATTGTAATAAAAGAGTGACAAAAAAGAAAACAGAATTGGCAAAATATGGGAAAAAATGACGAGAACAAAAAAAATATGAGGCATTATTACAGCCTCTTAGGAGAATAGCAAAAGGAAAAAAAGGAACGAAATAAAGTTAGAAAGAAAAAAAAAAATCATTATTAAATCAAATAAAAAAAATCATTTATGTGTTGAAGTAGAAGAGTGTTCAGTTGGAGCAACATGCTGTTAATGAGTGCTTCAAAGATAGCTTTGTGAGGCATGTAGTTCATAGCCAAATTGCTGTTAATCCTTCGTAATGCCTATGATACTCTGTTGTTCATATGGGGAACAGTCTTCTGTGTGTATACACACAAACACACATACTGTATGTATCTCACTCTCTTTTACCCATTTCTTTTGGAAGCGAGATGTATAAAGGTTGAAGTTTATCGTGTATCTATTTTGTTTATACTTTTCTACAAAGGTGATAGATTACCGAGTTATTACTCGCCAAATAATAAGTTATAAGACGTACTACCTGTTTTATTACCGCCATAATGGGTTAAATTCTAAAAAGCTGGTTAAGAGGGTGTTTGGGAATGCTTATTTAAGTACTTGGCCTGAAGTAGCCAGAAAACTAATTCTGACTGCATTATGCTTGGACTGCAACATTGAAACTTTAGAGGTCATGATTCGTGAGTGCGATAAAGTGTTCCAATGTTTGTATGGTGATGGTGGCACACTTTGTGGTTCACTTATAGGAGTCCTGAACCCGAACCAACAAGGGACAGTGACGACTACTCACTCCTACACCGGAGAACTGAGGCTGCTAGACGCAAGTCACCATGACCTTAGATATGCAAGAGCAGCAGCACTAAACATCTCTCTGTAGTGGACCTTGTGGTTCAGGTTTCCAAGAAGACTTTTGCAAAGGAAGTGAACGCCGCCTTCAGAGAAGCTGCAAACAATGAGCTAAATGGTATTATGTCTGTGTGTGATGAACCTCTTGTGTCTGTTGACTTTAGATGCATCGACGTGTCATCAACTGTGGACTCATCACTTACCATGGTTATGGGAGATGATATGGTGAAGGTGATATGGTGGTACGACCACTAGACATTTCACAAGATATTACACATGTTACCACTATAATCAATCATTTCACAGAAACTTTGAAAATATTGCTTGGCAGGCACCTGATTCTCATTTTTGTTTTGTTTTAATTGTAATCGTTACCCTCCAAAATAGCTTTACTCGAAACCTGTGCTTTTATTAGTTGGATTTGAGAACCAAGTTATGCATAAGGGACAGTTTGTACCGTTTGGCTAGAAGTGCGGAGCAACGGCATAATAATCCAAGTTTAAGTAGCAGTGCCACAGATATTAATGATCTTAACTCGGAGAAAAAGAAAGGCCCATAGTCCAAACAATAAGAAAAAAAATAGTGTCTCATCAACTAGAAGAGTAAGGAAAATAGTTAAAGGTATATTTAATGGATCCGCTTATTCCCATCTTTTTTAATGACTCAAATCAAATCTGATTTACCAAAAATTGCTTCTTTACCAGAAGCCTATAGAGACATAGGAAGAGATTTATTAAAGCTTTTATTTTTTGTGGAGATGAATGCAACTGGACTTCGTAAGATACTTAAGAAGTTTGATAACGTTTAGGTTACAGATTTATTGATTATTATGACAAGACTAGCGCAAATCATCCTTATTCCCTAGCCTAATCGTTGCTTTCATAGGCGGCTCGACTGGTGAAAGTTGATTGCTATAGAATGTTAGTAGCCATGAAATCGATACCTCCCTTTATTTTCTACATATTTGACTATATTCTTAATATAAGTGAATTGTTATAACACGTATCCATTAAGGTGGTAGATTATATTGTTATTTGAACTCTAATTTGCTCTAATTTCACTTCTCAAAGTAACAGGTTGTGAGATGAATATGAAATCATTTGCCATCTTAAAGATTGTAAGCATACGAAAAACATGTTTATTTATATTAATTTTAAATATAAAGACCCTTTACTTTCCTTCTTATTTGCATATTTTCCCTTCATCTCAAGCTAAATTTAACTTCATTATTACTTGATGTAATATGGCCACTTGGTTTAGCCTCTCAAAATGTTAAGTTTTTGAATCACTTTTGAGTTGTAAGCCTGATACAATAACTGATTGTGGATTGTTGTTGTAAATTCTGAGAGCAAAACATCTATGACTACCCAAAAAGTGAAGCATCCAGGTCAGTGAGACGATGTTACATCACCTGGTGGGACCATCGTAGCTGAAGTTCACGAGGAGGAAAAAGTCGAGATCTCGTGGGATATTAACGAGTGAAGTTGTTGCAACCAAGCGTACCCAATATCGTGATGCTTGCAACAGTAAGATATTGTGCTAACTATTGGAAATCAACATGTCAGGTTGCTAAAGCTCCACCCATATACAAAATTGGTAAATTTCACATAATCAACCTAAATTTAATCTTTAATGTTCTATAGCTGGGAACAAGAAGCATATTAAGTTGGACCGCTATTTTATTCCACACTTCTGTTTTTACATTGGAAAGATCAGGACTGTGTCTATTCTCAATTCCTGGAATCATACAAGAGTGTCACAATTGAAGCAATGGAAAAGGCATTAGGTGTGACTGAATACAACAAAACTGACACCAAATTAAATAAAGATGGTCACAGCCACAGTACTATTAACAACAACAACGGCATCACCAATTATTCAAATTAAACTTTTCAAATCAACTAAAAGATGAAAAAAATATAAATAAATAGAAAAACACAACTGCTATCATAAAGCATTCAAAAATTAAATTTCAATGGCTAAATCAAGAAAGATCCAAAATACAAACAAACGAAACCCTAAATACAAGTTCTTTTTAATCAATAACAATAAGGAAAGTGCAAAAACTTACAATTTTGGAAGGAAAACCAAAAAACATGTTCGGTCTTAAAAAAACCAAGTATGAGCTACAAACCCTTAGGGACCCTTAATTAGCAACAGGAAACCCTTTGCGACCCTTTAAAAGCATCACAACCCCATCAGAAATAAACACCTTCATCAACAATACATTTGGGTCTATGCAATGTTAAACTATGGACCAAAATTAAATTTCAGGTCTATTTTTACTTTTGTGTATGATGTAAGAGAGAGATAGTGTGAGATCTGTTTTTACATATGTCTATGATGATTAATGGAAGGATAGCTTTAGCTTTCTTAAAAACAAATTACAAACTACACCCAAAACTATCAACAATACAATACAAATGAAATGTGTTATTTAAAACAAAATTTACCCAAACAATTTAGCAAATAAGGAAAAATCTTTATTTATTATAATTTTTGTTTTTTATAAACAAAAAAAAGGATTTAATTATTGCATAATAAGGAAGATTTAGTTTCTTTGGAAAACATATTTCCCGACTAAAGGTTGCGTGTTTAACCAGAATCCTTATTAAGGGTTTTGCTTTATTAACTCACCAAAGCTAGGATTTAAAAAATTTATTAAAAAAAACATCGTAAGTTTACGAGAATTCTAAAAACATCGTAAGTTTTAATTCAAAAAATAATTAAAACACGTAACACACCAAAATATAATTATAATGTAAACTAAGAAATTAATAAAATCAAATTTAAACAATAAAATTTTAAAAGTCTGAACAAAAACACTAACACTGCTCAAACTCAGTAAATGGTAGTGGGAGCCTCCTTAAAGAAGCCGCCCCTTTGAAAACCACTTCTGTAAGGATTCTACCTATCATTATCAAAAGCATATAACCACAATTTTTTTACCCTATTCCTGGTAAACACACAAACATCACCACGTAACAAACAAAGGGTATCAACAACAAAATTCCACTTGTCACCCGACAATACATACATATTCTCATCACAACGAACATCAAACCTCACCATAAATTCATTCACAGGTATTTCAAATTCATCAACATCATCTAAATTTGGTAAAAAAAATCAGTCGGAAGCACCTATATACAATAAGTAAATAAACATAATTAACAAAAACAAAATACTAATAATAAATGTTAATAATATTATCAAATATAAAAGATGTTCATGATTAATATTGTTTATAACAAAATGTTAGAAAGTAGTTACCTCCTTTTAGCCGTTTTAAGGATTATGGTAATATTAATTATAGTTCTTAACCGTTTAATTTAACTTTTAATAACTTTTTAGTATATATTTGTTCAACTAAAACCTAAAAATAAAAACCACAAATCAAAGTACTTAAATGCTTTTAGCCGTTTTATGGATTATGGTAACATAAATTATAGATCTTAAGCCGTTTCACTATATATATATATATATATATATATATATATATATATATATATATATATATATATACCATATATATACATATATACCCGTCATCGACGGGTTTTACATATATATATATACATATATATATATATACATATATATATACATATATATATACATATATATATATATATACATATATATATATATATACATATATATATATATACATATATATATATATATATATATATACATATATATATATATATATATATATATATATACATATACATATATATATATACATATATATATATATATATATATGTATATATAGGGGAAGGTTAATGTAAGATCAACCTTAAAATTCTAAAAGTAAGACCGAATATGGACCATTGGATCATTGTATTTATGTTAGATGAGATTAGCATTAAATGAGTGACATTTTAATGATTAAATAGTATTTCAAGGGTATTTTAGACAATGCAAATCCAACTTTGGTGAATCTTTTTTCAAATTTTTATCTATTTTTTTATAAAAAAATAAAATTAACTTTTTTTATACACCAACAGATCTTGTGATAAGCAACAGATTCCGTACACCGGATATACCAAATACACCAACAGATTCTATTCGTACACTGGATAAATACA